>BRXU01000008.1:3210000-3569554 GCA_030267565.1 Pleodorina starrii | reverse complement strand
CAGCCCCGTAAACCCACGTGCCAGACCCGTAGACCCACGGGCCAGACCCATAGACCCAGGGGCCAGCCCCGTAGACCCACGGGCCAGCCCCGTAAACCCACGTGCCAGACCCGTAGACCCACGGGCCAGACCCGTAGACCCACGGGTCAGCCCCGTAGACCAACAGACCAGCCCCGTAAACCCACGGGTCAGCCGCGTAGACCCACAGACCAGCCCCGTAGACCCACAGACCAGCCCCGTAGACCCACGGGCCAGACCCGTAGACCCACGGGCCAGACCCGTAGACCCATGGCTCAGCCCCGTAGACCCACGTGCCAGACCCGTAGACCAACGGGCCAGACCCGTAGACCCACGGACCAGCCCCGTAGACCCACGTGTCAGCCCCGTAGACCCACAGACCAGCCCCGTAGACCCACAGACCAGCCCCGTAGACCCACGGGCCAGACCCGTAGACCCACAGACCAGCCCCGTACACCCACAGACCAGCCCCGTAGACCCACGGGGCAGCCCCGTAGACCCACGGGCCAGACCCGTAGACCCATGGCTCAGCCCCGTAGACCCACGTGCCAGACCCGTAGACCTACGGGCCAGACCCGTAGACCCGCGGGACAGCCCCGTAGACCTTCGCGCCAGACCCGTAGACCCACGGGCCAGACCCGTAGACCCGCGGGCCAGCCCCGTAGACCCATGGCTCAGCTCCGTAGACCCACGTGCCAGCACTGAAGACCCGCAGACCAGACCCATAGACCCACGGGCCAGACCCATAGACCCACATGCCAGCCCCGTAGACCCACGGATCGGACCCGTAGACCCATGGCTTAGCCCTGTAGACACACGTGCCAGACCCGTAGACCCACGGGCCAGCCCCTTAGACCCACGTGCCAGCCCCTTAGACCCACGGGCCAGACCCGTAGACACGCGGGCCAGACCCGTAGACCCGCAGGCCAGCCCTGTAGACCCACAGACCAGCCCCGTAGACCCACGGGCCAGACCCGTAGACCCATGGCTCAGCCCCGTAGACCCGCGGGCCAGCCCCGTAGACCCACAGACCAGCCCCGTAGACCCACGGGCCAGACCCGTAGACCCATGGTTCAGCCCCGTAGACACACGTGCCAGACCCGTAGACCCACGGGCCAGCCCCGTAGACCCACGTGCCAGACCCGTAGACCCACGGGCCCGACCCGTAGACCCGCGGGCCAGCCCCGTAGACCCACGCGCCAGACCCGTAGACCCACGGGCCAGACCCGTAGACCCATGGCTCAGCCCCGTAGACCCACGTGCCAGACCCGTAGACCCACGGGCCAGACCCGTAGACCCACGGGCCAGACCCGCAGACCCGCGGGCCAGCCCTGTAGACCCACATGCCAGACCCGTAGACCCACGGGCCAGCCCCGTAAACCCACGGGCCAGACCCGTAGACCCGCAGGCCAGCCCCGTAGACCCACGTGCCAGACCCGTAGACCCACGTGCCAGCCCCGTAGACCCACGGGCCAGACCCATAGACCCACGGGCCAGACCCGCAGACCCGCGGGCCAGCCCTGTAGACCCACATGCCAGACCCGTAGACCCACGGGCCAGCCCCGTAAACCCACGGGCCAGACCCGTAGACCCGCAGGCCAGCCCCGTAGACCCACGTGCCAGACCCGTAGACCCACGTGCCAGCCCCGTAGACCCACGGACCAGCCCCGTAGACCCACGGGCCAGACCCGTAGACCCGCAGGCCATGCCCGTAGACCCACGGACCAGCCCCGTAGACCCACAAGCCAGACCCGTAGACCCACGGGTCAGCCCCGTAGACCCATGGCTCAGCTCTTTAGACCGACGGGTCAGCCCCGTAGACCCACGGGCCAGACCCATAGACCCAGGGGCCAGCCCCGTAGACCCACGGGCCAGCCCCGTAAACCCACGTGCCAGACCCGTAGACCCACGGGCCAGACCCGTAGACCCACGGGTCAGCCCCGTAGACCAACAGACCAGCCCCGTAAACCCACGGGTCAGCCGCGTAGACCCACAGACCAGCCCCGTAGACCCACAGACCAGCCCCGTAGACCCACGGGCCAGACCCGTAGACCCACGGGCCAGACCCGTAGACCCATGGCTCCGCCCCGTAGACCCACGTGCCAGACCCGTAGACCAACGGGCCAGACCCGTAGACCCACGGACCAGCCCCGTAGACCCACGTGTCAGCCCCGTAGACCCACAGACCAGCCCCGTAGACCCACAGACCAGCCCCGTAGACCCACGGGCCAGACCCGTAGACCCACAGACCAGCCCCGTACACCCACAGACCAGCCCCGTAGACCCACGGGGCAGCCCCGTAGACCCACGGGCCAGACCCGTAGACCCATGGCTCAGCCCCGTAGACCCACGTGCCAGACCCGTAGACCTACGGGCCAGACCCGTAGACCCGCGGGACAGCCCCGTAGACCTTCGCGCCAGACCCGTAGACCCACGGGCCAGACCCGTAGACCCGCGGGCCAGCCCCGTAGACCCATGGCTCAGCTCCGTAGACCCACGTGCCAGCACTGAAGACCCGCAGACCAGACCCATAGACCCACGGGCCAGACCCATAGACCCACATGCCAGCCCCGTAGACCCACGGATCGGACCCGTAGACCCATGGCTTAGCCCTGTAGACACACGTGCCAGACCCGTAGACCCACGGGCCAGCCCCTTAGACCCACGTGCCAGCCCCTTAGACCCACGGGCCAGACCCGTAGACACGCGGGCCAGACCCGTAGACCCGCAGGCCAGCCCTGTAGACCCACAGACCAGCCCCGTAGACCCACGGGCCAGACCCGTAGACCCATGGCTCAGCCCCGTAGACCCGCGGGCCAGCCCCGTAGACCCACAGACCAGCCCCGTAGACCCACGGGCCAGACCCGTAGACCCATGGTTCAGCCCCGTAGACACACGTGCCAGACCCGTAGACCCACGGGCCAGCCCCGTAGACCCACGTGCCAGACCCGTAGACCCACGGGCCCGACCCGTAGACCCGCGGGCCAGCCCCGTAGACCCACGCGCCAGACCCGTAGACCCACGGGCCAGACCCGTAGACCCATGGCTCAGCCCCGTAGACCCACGTGCCAGACCCGTAGACCCACGGGCCAGACCCGTAGACCCACGGGCCAGACCCGCAGACCCGCGGGCCAGCCCTGTAGACCCACATGCCAGACCCGTAGACCCACGGGCCAGCCCCGTAAACCCACGGGCCAGACCCGTAGACCCGCAGGCCAGCCCCGTAGACCCACGTGCCAGACCCGTAGACCCACGTGCCAGCCCCGTAGACCCACGGGCTAGACCCATAGACCCACGGGCCAGACCCGCAGACCCGCGGGCCAGCCCTGTAGACCCACATGCCAGACCCGTAGACCCACGGGCCAGCCCCGTAAACCCACGGGCCAGACCCGTAGACCCGCAGGCCAGCCCCGTAGACCCACGTGCCAGACCCGTAGACCCACGTGCCAGCCCCGTAGACCCACGGACCAGCCCCGTAGACCCACGGGCCAGACCCGTAGACCCGCAGGCCATGCCCGTAGACCCACGGACCAGCCCCGTAGACCCACAAGCCAGACCCGTAGACCCACGGGTCAGCCCCGTAGACCCATGGCTCAGCTCTTTAGACCGACGGGTCAGCCCCGTAGACCCGCGGGACAGCCCCGTAGACCCACGGGCCAAGCCCGTAGACCCACGGGCCAGCCCCGTAGACCCAAGGGCCAGCCCCGTAGACCCATGGCTCAGCCCCGTAGACCCACGTGCCAGACCCGTAGACCCGCGGACCAGCCCCGTAGACCCACGTGCCAGACCCGTAGAACCACGGGCCAGCCCCGTAGACCCGCAGGCCAGACCCGTAGACCCGCGGACAAGCCCCGTAGACCCGCGGACCAGCCCCGTAGACCCACGGGCCAGCCCCGTAAACCCACGGGCCAGCCCCGTAGACCCACGGGCCAGCCCCGTAGACCCGCGGGCCAGCCCCGTAGACTCACGGGCCGGCCCCGTAAACCCACGTGCCAGACCCGTAGACCCACGGGCCAGCCCCGTAGACCCACGGGCCAGCCCTGTAGACCCACGGGCCAGCCCCGTAAACACCCGTGCCAGACCCGTAGACCCACGGGCCAGACCCGTAGACCCACGGGCCAGACCCGTAGACCCACGGGCCAGGCCCGTAGACCCACGTGCCACACCCGTAGACACACGGGCCAGCCCCGTAGACCCACGGGCCAGCCCCGTAAACCCACGTGCCAGACCCGTAGACCCACGGGCCAGACCCATAGACCCACGGGCCAGCCCCGTAGACCCACGGGCCAGCCCCGTAAACCCACGTGCCAGACCCGTAGACCCACGGGCCAGACCCGTAGACCCACGGGTCAGCCCCGTAGACCAACAGACCAGCCCCGTAAACCCACGGGTCAGCCGCGTAGACCCACAGACCAGCCCCGTAGACCCACAGACCAGCCCCGTAGACCCACGGGCCAGACCCGTAGACCCACGGGCCAGACCCGTAGACCCATGGCTCAGCCCCGTAGACCCACGTGCCAGACCCGTAGACCAACGGGCCAGACCCGTAGACCCACGGACCAGCCCCGTAGACCCACGTGCCAGACCCGTAGACCAACGGGCCAGACCCGTAGACCCACGGACCAGCCCCGTAGACCCACGTGTCAGCCCCGTAGACCCACAGACCAGCCCCGTAGACCCACAGACCAGCCCCGTAGACCCACGGGCCAGACCCGTAGACCCACAGACCAGCCCCGTAGACCCACAGACCAGCCCCGTAGACCCACGGGGCAGCCCCGTAGACCCACGGGCCAGACCCGTAGACCCATGGCTCAGCCCCGTAGACCCACGTGCCAGACCCGTAGACCTACGGGCCAGACCCGTAGACCCGCGGGACAGCCCCGTAGACCTTCGCGCCAGACCCGTAGACCCACGGGCCAGACCCGTAGACCCGCGGGCCAGCCCCGTAGACCCATGGCTCAGCTCCGTAGACCCACGTGCCAGCACTGAAGACCCGCAGACCAGACCCATAGACCCACGGGCCAGACCCATAGACCCACATGCCAGCCCCGTAGACCCACGGATCGGACCCGTAGACCCATGGCTTTGCCCTGTAGACACACGTGCCAGACCCGTAGACCCACGGGCCAGCCCCTTAGACCCACGTGCCAGCCCCTTAGACCCACGGGCCAGACCCGTAGACACGCGGGCCAGACCCGTAGACCCGCAGGCCAGCCCTGTAGACCCACAGACCAGCCCCGTAGACCCACGGGCCAGACCCGTAGACCCATGGCTCAGCCCCGTAGACCCGCGGGCCAGCCCCGTAGACCCACAGACCAGCCCCGTAGACCCACGGGCCAGACCCGTAGACCCATGGCTCAGCCCCGTAGACACACGTGCCAGACCCGTAGACCCACGGGCCAGCCCCGTAGACCCACGTGCCAGACCCGTAGACCCACGGGCCAGACCCGTAGACCCGCAGGCCATGCCCGTAGACCCACGGACCAGCCCCGTAGACCCACAAGCCAGACCCGTAGACCCACGGGTCAGCCCCGTAGACCCATGGCTCAGCTCTTTAGACCGACGGGTCAGCCCCGTAGACCCGCGGGACAGCCCCGTAGACCCACGGGCCAAGCCCGTAGACCCACGGGCCAGCCCCGTAGACCCAAGGGCCAGCCCCGTAGACCCATGGCTCAGCCCCGTAGACCCACGTGCCAGACCCGTAGACCCGCGGACCAGCCCCGTAGACCCACGTGCCAGACCCGTAGAACCACGGGCCAGACCCGTAGACCCATGGCTCAGCCCCGTAGACCCACGTGCCAGACCCGTAGACCAACGGGCCAGACCCGTAGACCCACGGACCAGCCCCGTAGACCCACGTGCCAGACCCGTAGACCAACGGGCCAGACCCGTAGACCCACGGACCAGCCCCGTAGACCCACGTGTCAGCCCCGTAGACCCACAGACCAGCCCCGTAGACCCACAGACCAGCCCCGTAGACCCACGGGCCAGACCCGTAGACCCACAGACCAGCCCCGTAGACCCACAGACCAGCCCCGTAGACCCACGGGGCAGCCCCGTAGACCCACGGGCCAGACCCGTAGACCCATGGCTCAGCCCCGTAGACCCACGTGCCAGACCCGTAGACCTACGGGCCAGACCCGTAGACCCGCGGGACAGCCCCGTAGACCTTCGCGCCAGACCCGTAGACCCACGGGCCAGACCCGTAGACCCGCGGGCCAGCCCCGTAGACCCATGGCTCAGCTCCGTAGACCCACGTGCCAGCACTGAAGACCCGCAGACCAGACCCATAGACCCACGGGCCAGACCCATAGACCCACATGCCAGCCCCGTAGACCCACGGATCGGACCCGTAGACCCATGGCTTTGCCCTGTAGACACACGTGCCAGACCCGTAGACCCACGGGCCAGCCCCTTAGACCCACGTGCCAGCCCCTTAGACCCACGGGCCAGACCCGTAGACACGCGGGCCAGACCCGTAGACCCGCAGGCCAGCCCTGTAGACCCACAGACCAGCCCCGTAGACCCACGGGCCAGACCCGTAGACCCATGGCTCAGCCCCGTAGACCCGCGGGCCAGCCCCGTAGACCCACAGACCAGCCCCGTAGACCCACGGGCCAGACCCGTAGACCCATGGCTCAGCCCCGTAGACACACGTGCCAGACCCGTAGACCCACGGGCCAGCCCCGTAGACCCACGTGCCAGACCCGTAGACCCACGGGCCCGACCCGTAGACCCGCAGGCCATGCCCGTAGACCCACGGACCAGCCCCGTAGACCCACAAGCCAGACCCGTAGACCCACGGGTCAGCCCCGTAGACCCATGGCTCAGCTCTTTAGACCGACGGGTCAGCCCCGTAGACCCGCGGGACAGCCCCGTAGACCCACGGGCCAAGCCCGTAGACCCACGGGCCAGCCCCGTAGACCCAAGGGCCAGCCCCGTAGACCCATGGCTCAGCCCCGTAGACCCACGTGCCAGACCCGTAGACCCGCGGACCAGCCCCGTAGACCCACGTGCCAGACCCGTAGAACCACGGGCCAGACCCGTAGACCCATGGCTCAGCCCCGTAGACCCACGTGCCAGACCCGTAGACCAACGGGCCAGACCCGTAGACCCACGGACCAGCCCCGTAGACCCACGTGCCAGACCCGTAGACCAACGGGCCAGACCCGTAGACCCACGGACCAGCCCCGTAGACCCACGTGTCAGCCCCGTAGACCCACAGACCAGCCCCGTAGACCCACAGACCAGCCCCGTAGACCCACGGGCCAGACCCGTAGACCCACAGACCAGCCCCGTAGACCCACAGACCAGCCCCGTAGACCCACGGGGCAGCCCCGTAGACCCACGGGCCAGACCCGTAGACCCATGGCTCAGCCCCGTAGACCCACGTGCCAGACCCGTAGACCTACGGGCCAGACCCGTAGACCCGCGGGACAGCCCCGTAGACCTTCGCGCCAGACCCGTAGACCCACGGGCCAGACCCGTAGACCCGCGGGCCAGCCCCGTAGACCCATGGCTCAGCTCCGTAGACCCACGTGCCAGCACTGAAGACCCGCAGACCAGACCCATAGACCCACGGGCCAGACCCATAGACCCACATGCCAGCCCCGTAGACCCACGGATCGGACCCGTAGACCCATGGCTTTGCCCTGTAGACACACGTGCCAGACCCGTAGACCCACGGGCCAGCCCCTTAGACCCACGTGCCAGCCCCTTAGACCCACGGGCCAGACCCGTAGACACGCGGGCCAGACCCGTAGACCCGCAGGCCAGCCCTGTAGACCCACAGACCAGCCCCGTAGACCCACGGGCCAGACCCGTAGACCCATGGCTCAGCCCCGTAGACCCGCGGGCCAGCCCCGTAGACCCACAGACCAGCCCCGTAGACCCACGGGCCAGACCCGTAGACCCATGGCTCAGCCCCGTAGACACACGTGCCAGACCCGTAGACCCACGGGCCAGCCCCGTAGACCCACGTGCCAGACCCGTAGACCCACGGGCCAGACCCGTAGACCCGCGGGCCAGCCCCGTAGACCCACGGGCCAGACCCGTAGACCCACGGGCCAGACCCGTAGACCCATGGCTCAGCCCCGTAGACCCACGTGCCAGACCCGTAGACCCACGGGCCAGACCCGTAGACCCACGGGCCAGACCCGCAGACCCGCGGGCCAGCCCTGTAGACCCACATGCCAGACCCGTAGACCCACGGGCCAGCCCCGTAGACCCACGGGCCAGACCCGTAGACCCGCAGGCCAGCCCCGTAGACCCACGTGCCAGACCCGTAGACCCACGGGCCAGCCCCGTAGACCCACGGGCCAGACCCATAGACCCACGGGCCAGACCCGCAGACCCGCGGGCCAGCCCTGTAGACCCACATGCCAGACCCGTAGACCCACGGGCCAGCCCCGTAAACCCACGGGCCAGACCCGTAGACCCGCAGGCCAGCCCCGTAGACCCACGTGCCAGACCCGTAGACCCACGTGCCAGCCCCGTAGACCCACGGACCAGCCCCGTAGACCCACGGGCCAGACCCGTAGACCCGCAGGCCATGCCCGTAGACCCACGGACCAGCCCCGTAGACCCACAAGCCAGACCCGTAGACCCACGGGTCAGCCCCGTAGACCCATGGCTCAGCCCCGTAGACCCGCGGGCCAGCCCCGTAGACCCACAGACCAGCCCCGTAGACCCACGGGCCAGACCCGTAGACCCATGGTTCAGCCCCGTAGACACACGTGCCAGACCCGTAGACCCACGGGCCAGCCCCGTAGACCCACGTGCCAGACCCGTAGACCCACGGGCCCGACCCGTAGACCCGCGGGCCAGCCCCGTAGACCCACGCGCCAGACCCGTAGACCCACGGGCCAGACCCGTAGACCCATGGCTCAGCCCCGTAGACCCACGTGCCAGACCCGTAGACCCACGGGCCAGACCCGTAGACCCACGGGCCAGACCCGCAGACCCGCGGGCCAGCCCTGTAGACCCACATGCCAGACCCGTAGACCCACGGGCCAGCCCCGTAAACCCACGGGCCAGACCCGTAGACCCGCAGGCCAGCCCCGTAGACCCACGTGCCAGACCCGTAGACCCACGTGCCAGCCCCGTAGACCCACGGGCCAGACCCATAGACCCACGGGCCAGACCCGCAGACCCGCGGGCCAGCCCTGTAGACCCACATGCCAGACCCGTAGACCCACGGGCCAGCCCCGTAAACCCACGGGCCAGACCCGTAGACCCGCAGGCCAGCCCCGTAGACCCACGTGCCAGACCCGTAGACCCACGTGCCAGCCCCGTAGACCCACGGACCAGCCCCGTAGACCCACGGGCCAGACCCGTAGACCCGCAGGCCATGCCCGTAGACCCACGGACCAGCCCCGTAGACCCACAAGCCAGACCCGTAGACCCACGGGTCAGCCCCGTAGACCCATGGCTCAGCTCTTTAGACCGACGGGTCAGCCCCGTAGACCCGCGGGACAGCCCCGTAGACCCACGGGCCAAGCCCGTAGACCCACGGGCCAGCCCCGTAGACCCAAGGGCCAGCCCCGTAGACCCATGGCTCAGCCCCGTAGACCCACGTGCCAGACCCGTAGACCCGCGGACCAGCCCCGTAGACCCACGTGCCAGACCCGTAGAACCACGGGCCAGCCCCGTAGACCCGCAGGCCAGACCCGTAGACCCGCGGACAAGCCCCGTAGACCCGCGGACCAGCCCCGTAGACCCACGGGCCAGCCCCGTAAACCCACGGGCCAGCCCCGTAGACCCACGGGCCAGCCCCGTAGACCCGCGGGCCAGCCCCGTAGACTCACGGGCCGGCCCCGTAAACCCACGTGCCAGACCCGTAGACCCACGGGCCAGCCCCGTAGACCCACGGGCCAGCCCTGTAGACCCACGGGCCAGCCCCGTAAACACCCGTGCCAGACCCGTAGACCCACGGGCCAGACCCGTAGACCCACGGGCCAGACCCGTAGACCCACGGGCCAGGCCCGTAGACCCACGTGCCACACCCGTAGACACACGGGCCAGCCCCGTAGACCCACGGGCCAGCCCCGTAAACCCACGTGCCAGACCCGTAGACCCACGGGCCAGACCCATAGACCCACGGGCCAGCCCCGTAGACCCACGGGCCAGCCCCGTAAACCCACGTGCCAGACCCGTAGACCCACGGGCCAGACCCGTAGACCCACGGGTCAGCCCCGTAGACCAACAGACCAGCCCCGTAAACCCACGGGTCAGCCGCGTAGACCCACAGACCAGCCCCGTAGACCCACAGACCAGCCCCGTAGACCCACGGGCCAGACCCGTAGACCCACGGGCCAGACCCGTAGACCCATGGCTCAGCCCCGTAGACCCACGTGCCAGACCCGTAGACCAACGGGCCAGACCCGTAGACCCACGGACCAGCCCCGTAGACCCACGTGTCAGCCCCGTAGACCCACAGACCAGCCCCGTAGACCCACAGACCAGCCCCGTAGACCCACGGGCCAGACCCGTAGACCCACAGACCAGCCCCGTAGACCCACAGACCAGCCCCGTAGACCCGGCAGCCCCGTAGACCCACGGGCCAGACCCGTAGACCCATGGCTCAGCCCCGTAGACCCACGTGCCAGACCCGTAGACCCACGGGCCAGACCCGTAGACCCGCGGGCCAGCCCCGTAGACCCATGGCTCAGCTCCGTAGACCCACGTGCCAGCACTGAAGACCCGCAGACCAGACCCATAGACCCACGGGCCAGACCCATAGACCCACATGCCAGCCCCGTAGACCCACGGATCGGACCCGTAGACCCATGGCTTAGCCCTGTAGACACACGTGCCAGACCCGTAGACCCACGGGCCAGCCCCTTAGACCCACGTGCCAGCCCCTTAGACCCACGGGCCAGACCCGTAGACACGCGGGCCAGACCCGTACACCCGCAGGCCAGCCCTGTAGACCCACAGACCAGCCCCGTAGACCCACGGGCCAGACCCGTAGACCCATGGCTCAGCCCCGTAGACCCGCGGGCCAGCCCCGTAGACCCACAGACCAGCCCCGTAGACCCACGGGCCAGACCCGTAGACCCATGGTTCAGCCCCGTAGACACACGTGCCAGACCCGTAGACCCACGGGTTAGCCCCGTAGACCCACGTGCCAGACCCGTAGACCCACGGGCCCGACCCGTAGACCCGCGGGCCAGCCCCGTAGACCCACGCGCCAGACCCGTAGACCCACGGGCCAGACCCGTAGACCCATGGCTCAGCCCCGTAGACCCACGTGCCAGACCCGTAGACCCACGGGCCAGACCCGTAGACCCGCGGGCCAGACCCGTAGACCCACGCGCCAGACCCCTAGACCCACGGACCAGCCCCGTAGACCCAAGGGCCAGCCCCGTAAACCCACGGGCCAGACCCGTAGACACATGTGCCAGACCCGTAGACCCATTGCTCAGCCCCGTAGACCCATGGCTCAGCCCCGTAGACCCACGTGCCAGACCCTGAGACCCGCGGGCCAGACCGGTAGACCCGTGGGCCAGCCCCGTAGACCCGCGGGCAAGCCCTGCAGACCCACATGCCAGCCCCGGAGGCCCATGGCTGAGTCCCGTAGACCCACGTGCCAGACCCGTAGACCCACGTGCCAGCCCCGTAGACCCACGGACCAGCCCCGTAGACCCACGTGTCAGCCCCGTAGACCCACAGACCAGCCCCGTAGACCCACGGACAAGCCCCGTAGACCCACGGGCCAGACCCGTAGACCCGCAGGCCATGCCCGTAGACCCACGGACCAGCCCCGTAGACCCACAAGCCAGACCCGTAGACCCACGGGTCAGCCCCGTAGACCCATGGCTCAGCTCTTTAGACCGACGGGTCAGCCCCGTAGACCCGCGGGACAGCCCCGTAGACCCACGGGCCAAGCCCGTAGACCCACGGGCCAGCCCCGTAGACCCAAGGGCCAGCCCCGTAGACCCATGGCTCAGCCCCGTAGACCCACGTGCCAGACCCGTAGACCCGCGGACCAGCCCCGTAGACCCACGTGCCAGACCCGTAGAACCACGGGCCAGCCCCGTAGACCCGCAGGCCAGACCCGTAGACCCGCGGACAAGCCCCGTAGACCCGCGGACCAGCCCCGTAGACCCACGGGCCAGCCCCGTAAACCCACGGGCCAGCCCCGTAGACCCACGGGCCAGCCCCGTAGACCCGCGGGCCAGCCCCGTAGACTCACGGGCCGGCCCCGTAAACCCACGTGCCAGACCCGTAGACCCACGGGCCAGCCCCGTAGACCCACGGGCCAGCCCTGTAGACCCACGGGCCAGCCCCGTAAACACCCGTGCCAGACCCGTAGACCCACGGGCCAGACCCGTAGACCCACGGGCCAGACCCGTAGACCCACGGGCCAGGCCCGTAGACCCACGTGCCACACCCGTAGACACACGGGCCAGCCCCGTAGACCCACGGGCCAGCCCCGTAAACCCACGTGCCAGACCCGTAGACCCACGGGCCAGACCCATAGACCCACGGGCCAGCCCCGTAGACCCACGGGCCAGCCCCGTAAACCCACGTGCCAGACCCGTAGACCCACGGGCCAGACCCGTAGACCCACGGGTCAGCCCCGTAGACCAACAGACCAGCCCCGTAAACCCACGGGTCAGCCGCGTAGACCCACAGACCAGCCCCGTAGACCCACAGACCAGCCCCGTAGACCCACGGGCCAGACCCGTAGACCCACGGGCCAGACCCGTAGACCCATGGCTCAGCCCCGTAGACCCACGTGCCAGACCCGTAGACCAACGGGCCAGACCCGTAGACCCACGGACCAGCCCCGTAGACCCACGTGTCAGCCCCGTAGACCCACAGACCAGCCCCGTAGACCCACAGACCAGCCCCGTAGACCCACGGGCCAGACCCGTAGACCCACAGACCAGCCCCGTAGACCCACAGACCAGCCCCGTAGACCCGGCAGCCCCGTAGACCCACGGGCCAGACCCGTAGACCCATGGCTCAGCCCCGTAGACCCACGTGCCAGACCCGTAGACCCACGGGCCAGACCCGTAGACCCGCGGGCCAGCCCCGTAGACCCATGGCTCAGCTCCGTAGACCCACGTGCCAGCACTGAAGACCCGCAGACCAGACCCATAGACCCACGGGCCAGACCCATAGACCCACATGCCAGCCCCGTAGACCCACGGATCGGACCCGTAGACCCATGGCTTAGCCCTGTAGACACACGTGCCAGACCCGTAGACCCACGGGCCAGCCCCTTAGACCCACGTGCCAGCCCCTTAGACCCACGGGCCAGACCCGTAGACACGCGGGCCAGACCCGTACACCCGCAGGCCAGCCCTGTAGACCCACAGACCAGCCCCGTAGACCCACGGGCCAGACCCGTAGACCCATGGCTCAGCCCCGTAGACCCGCGGGCCAGCCCCGTAGACCCACAGACCAGCCCCGTAGACCCACGGGCCAGACCCGTAGACCCATGGTTCAGCCCCGTAGACACACGTGCCAGACCCGTAGACCCACGGGTTAGCCCCGTAGACCCACGTGCCAGACCCGTAGACCCACGGGCCCGACCCGTAGACCCGCGGGCCAGCCCCGTAGACCCACGCGCCAGACCCGTAGACCCACGGGCCAGACCCGTAGACCCATGGCTCAGCCCCGTAGACCCACGTGCCAGACCCGTAGACCCACGGGCCAGACCCGTAGACCCGCGGGCCAGACCCGTAGACCCACGCGCCAGACCCCTAGACCCACGGACCAGCCCCGTAGACCCAAGGGCCAGCCCCGTAAACCCACGGGCCAGACCCGTAGACACATGTGCCAGACCCGTAGACCCATTGCTCAGCCCCGTAGACCCATGGCTCAGCCCCGTAGACCCACGTGCCAGACCCTTAGACCCGCGGGCCAGACCGGTAGACCCGCGGGCCAGCCCCGTAGACCCGCGGGCCAGCCCTGTAGACCCACATGCCAGCCCCGGAGGCCCATGGCTGAGTCCCGTAGACCCACGTGCCAGACCCGTAGACCCACGTGCCAGCCCCGTAGACCCGCGGACCAGCCCCGTAGACCCACGTGTCAGCCCCGTAGACCCACAGACCAGCCCCGTAGACCCACGGACCAGCCCCGTAGACCCACGGGCCAGACCCGTAGACCCATGGCTCAGCCCCGTAGACCCACGTGCCAGACCCGTAGACCCACGGGCCAGACCCGTAGACCCACGGGCCAGACCCGTAGACCTGCGGGCCAGCCCCGTAGACCCACGCGCCAGACCCGTAGACCCACGGGCCAGACCCGTAGACCCATGGCTCAGCCCAGTAGACCCACGTGCCAGACCCGTAGAACCGCGGGCCAGACCCGTAGACCCGCGGGCCAGCCCCGTAGACCCATGGCTCAGCTCCGTAGACCCACGTGCCAGCACTGAAGACCCGCAGACCAGACCCATACACCCATGGCTCAGCCCCGTAGACCCACGTGCCAGACCCGTAGACCAACGGGCCAGACCCGTAGACCCACGGACCAGCCCCGTAGACCCACGTGTCAGCCCCGTAGACCCACAGACCAGCCCCGTAGACCCACAGACCAGCCCCGTAGACCCACGGGCCAGACCCGTAGACCCACAGACCAGCCCCGTAGACCCACGTGTCAGCCCCGTAGACCCACAGACCAGCCCCGTAGACCCACAGACCAGCCCCGTAGACCCACGGGCCAGACCCGTAGACCCACGTGCCAGCCCCGTAGACCCACGGACCAGCCCCGTAGACCCACGTGTCAGCCCCGTAGACCCACAGACCAGCCCCGTAGACCCACGGACCAGCCCCGTAGACCCACGGGCCAGACCCGTAGACCCATGGCTCAGCCCCGTAGACCCACGTGCCAGACCCGTAGACCCACGGGCCAGACCCGTAGACCCACGGGCCAGACCCGTAGACCCGCGGGCCAGCCCCGTAGACCCACGGGCCAGACCCGTAGACCCACGGGCCAGACCCGTAGACCCATGGCTCAGCCCCGTAGACCCACGTGCCAGACCCGTAGAACCGCGGGCCAGACCCGTAGACCCGCGGGCCAGCCCCGTAGACCCATGGCTCAGCCCCGTAGACCCACGGGCCAGACCCGTAGACCCACGGGCCAGACCCGTAGACCCATGGCTCAGCCCCGTAGACCCACGTGCCAGACCCGTAGACCAACGGGCCAGACCCGTAGACCCACGGACCAGCCCCGTAGACCCACGTGTCAGCCCCGTAGACCCACAGACCAGCCCCGTAGACCCACAGACCAGCCCCGTAGACCCACGGGCCAGACCCGTAGACCCACAGACCAGCCCCGTAGACCCACGTGCCAGCCCCGTAGACCCACAGACCAGCCCCGTAGACCCACAGACCAGCCCCGTAGACCCACGGGCCAGACCCGTAGACCCACAGACCAGCCCCGTAGACCCACAGACCAGCCCCGTAGACCCACGGGGCAGCCCCGTAGACCCACGGGCCAGACCCGTAGACCCATGGCTCAGCCCCGTAGACCCACGTGCCAGACCCGTAGACCTACGGGCCAGACCCGTAGACCCGCGGGACAGCCCCGTAGACCTTCGCGCCAGACCCGTAGACCCACGGGCCAGACCCGTAGACCCGCGGGCCAGCCCCGTAGACCCATGGCTCAGCTCCGTAGACCCACGTGCCAGCACTGAAGACCCGCAGACCAGACCCATAGACCCACGGGCCAGACCCATAGACCCACATGCCAGCCCCGTAGACCCACGGATCGGACCCGTAGACCCATGGCTTAGCCCTGTAGACACACGTGCCAGACCCGTAGACCCACGGGCCAGCCCCTTAGACCCACGTGCCAGCCCCTTAGACCCACGGGCCAGACCCGTAGACACGCGGGCCAGACCCGTACACCCGCAGGCCAGCCCTGTAGACCCACAGACCAGCCCCGTAGACCCACGGGCCAGACCCGTAGACCCATGGCTCAGCCCCGTAGACCCGCGGGCCAGCCCCGTAGACCCACAGACCAGCCCCGTAGACCCACGGGCCAGACCCGTAGACCCATGGTTCAGCCCCGTAGACACACGTGCCAGACCCGTAGACCCACGGGCCAGCCCCGTAGACCCACGTGCCAGACCCGTAGACCCACGGGCCCGACCCGTAGACCCGCGGGCCAGCCCCGTAGACCCACGCGCCAGACCCGTAGACCCACGGGCCAGACCCGTAGACCCATGGCTCAGCCCCGTAGACCCACGTGCCAGACCCGTAGACCCACGGGCCAGACCCGTAGACCCGCGGGCCAGACCCGTAGACCCACGCGCCAGACCCCCAGACCCACGGACCAGCCCCGTAGACCCAAGGGCCAGCCCCGTAAACCCACGGGCCAGACCCGTAGACACATGTGCCAGACCCGTAGACCCATTGCTCAGCCCCGTAGACCCATGGCTCAGCCCCGTAGACCCACGTGCCAGACCCTGAGACCCGCGGGCCAGACCGGTAGACCCGCGGGCCAGCCCCGTAGACCCGCGGGCAAGCCCTGCAGACCCACATGCCAGCCCCGGAGGCCCATGGCTGAGTCCCGTAGACCCACGTGCCAGACCCGTAGACCCACGTGCCAGCCCCGTAGACCCACGGACCAGCCCCGTAGACCCACGTGTCAGCCCCGTAGACCCACAGACCAGCCCCGTAGACCCACGGACAAGCCCCGTAGACCCACGGGCCAGACCCGTAGACCCATGGCTCAGCCCCGTAGACCCACGTGCCAGACCCGTAGACCCACGGGCCAGACCCGTAGACCCACGGGCCAGACCCGTAGACCCGCGGGCCAGCCCCGTAGACCCAAGGGCCAGCCCCGTAGACCCATGGCTCAGCCCCGTAGACCCACGTGCCAGACCCGTAGACCCGCGGGCCAGACCCGTAGACCCGCGGGCCAGCCCCGTAGACCCATGGCTCAGCTCCGTAGACCCACGTGCCAGCCCTGAAGACCCGCAGACCAGCCCCGTAGACCCACGGGCCAGCCCCGTAGACCCACGGGCCAGACCCATAGACCCACGGGCCAGACCCGCAGACCCGCGGGCCAGCCCTGTAGACCCACATGCCAGCCCCGTAGACCCACGTGCCAGACCCGTAGACCCACAGACCAGCCCCGTAGACCCATGGATCAGACCCGTAGACCCATGGCTCAGCTCTGTAGACACACGTGCCAGACCCGTAGACCCACGGGCCAGCCCCTTAGACCCACGTGCCAGACCCGTAGACCCACGGGCCAGACCCGTAGACACGCGGGCCAGACCCGTAGACCCGCAGGCCAGCCCCGTAGACCCACATGCCAGACCCGTAGACCCACGGGCCAGACCCGTAGACCCATGGCTCAGCCCCGTAGACCCACGGGCCAGCCCCGTAGACCTACAGACCAGCCCCGTAGACCCACGGGCCAGACCCGTAGACCCATGGTTCAGCCCCGTAGACACACGTGCCAGACCCGTAGACCCACGGGCCAGCCCCGTAGACACACGTGCAAGACCCGTAGACCCACGGGTCAGCCCTGTAGACCCGCGGGCCAGCCCCGTAGACCCACGCGCCAGACCCGTAGACCCACGGGCCAGACCCGTAGACCCATGGCTCAGCCCCGTAGACCCACGTGCCAGACCCGTAGACCCACGGGCCAGACCCGTAGACCCGCGGGCCAGACCCGTAGACCCACGCGCCAGACCCCTAGACCCACGGACCAGCCCCGTAGACCCACGGGCCAGCCCCGTAAACCCACGCGCCAGACCCGTAGACACATGTGCCAGACCCGTAGACCCATGGCTCAGCCCCGTAGACCCACGGGCCAGCCCCGTAGACCCACAGACCAGCCCCGTAGACCCACGGGCCAGACCCGTAGACCCATGGCTCAGCCCCGTAGACCCACGTGCCAGACCCGTAGACCCACGTGCCAGCCCCGTAGACCCACGGGCCAGACCCGTAGACCCACGTACCAGACCCGTAGACCCGCGGGTCAGCCCCGTAAACCCACGTGCCAGACCCGTAGACCCGCGGGCCAGACCCGTAGACCCGCAGGCCAGCCCCGTAGATCCACGGGCCAGACCCGTAGACCCATGGCTCAGCCCCGTAGACCCACCGGCCAGCCCCGTAGACCCACAGGCCAGACCCGTAGACCCACGGGCCAGCCCCGTAGACACACGTGCCAGCCCCGGAGACCCACGTGCCAGACCCGTAGACCCACAGACCAGCCCCGTAGACCAACGGATCAGACCCGTAGACCCATGGCTCAGCCCTGTAGACACACGTGCCAGACCCGTAGACCCACGGGCCAGCCCCGTAGACCCACGTGCCAGACCCGGAGGCCCATGGCTGAGTCCCGTAGACCCACGTGCCACCGTAGACCCGCGGGCCAGACCCGTAGACCCACGGGCCAGACCCGTAGACCCATGGCTCAGCCCCGTAGACCCACGTGCCAGACCCGTGGACCCATGGGCCTGACCCGTAGACCCACGGACCAGACCCGTAGACCCGCGGGCCAGACCCGTAGACCCACGGGCCAGACCCGTAGACCCATCGCTCAGCCCCGTAGACCCACGTGCCAGACCCGTAGACCCACAGGCCAGACCCGTAGACCCGCGGGCCAGCCCCGTAGACCCACGCGCCAGACCCGTAGACCCACGGACCAGCCCCGTAGACCTACGGGCCAGACCCGTAGACCCATGGCTCAGCCCCGTAGACACACGTGCCAGACCCGTAGACCCACGGGCCAGCCCCGTAGACCCACGGGTCAGCCCCGTAGACACACGTGCCAGCCCCGGAGACCCACGGGAAAGACCCGTAGACCCACAGACCAGCCCCGTAGACCCACGGGCAAGAACCGTAGACCCATGGCTCAGCCCCGTAGACCTACGTGCCAGACCCGTAGACCCACGGGCCAGACCCGTAGACCCACGTGCCAGCCCCGTAGACCCACGGACCAGACCCGTAGACCCCCGGACCAGACCCGTAGACCCACGGGCCAGACCCGTAGACCCACGGGCCAGACCCGTAGACGCATGGCTCAGCCCCGTAGACCCACGTGCCAGACCCGTAGACCCATGGACCAGACCCGTAGACCCATGGCTCAGCCCCGTAGACCCACGCGCCAGACCCGTAGACCCACGGACCAGCCCCGTAGACCCACGGGCCAGACCCGTAGACCCACAGACCAGCCCCGTAGACCCACGGGCCAGACCCGTAGACCCATGGCTGAGCCCCGTAGACATACGTGCCAGACCCGTAGACCCACGGGCCAGCCCCGTAGACCCACGGGTCAGCCCCGTAGACACACGGACCAGACCCGTAGGCACACGTGCCAGACCCGTAGACCCACGGGCCAGCCCCGTAAACATACGTGCCAGACCCGTAGACCCGCGGGCCAGACCCGTAGACCCGCAGGCCAGCCCCGTAGATCCACGGGCCAGACCCGTAGACCCATGGCTCAGCCCCGTAGACCCACCGGCCAGCCCCGTAGACCCACAGGCCAGACCCGTAGACCCACGGGCCAGACCCGTAGACCCATGGTTCAGCCCCGTAGACCCACGTGCCAGACCCGTAGACCCACGTGCCAGCCCCGTAGACCCACGGGCCAGACCCGTAGACCCACGTACCAGACCCGTAGACCCGCGGGTCAGCCCCGTAAACCCACGTGCCAGACCCGTAGACCCGCGGGCCAGACCCGTAGACCCGCAGGCCAGCCCCGTAGATCCACGGGCCAGACCCGTAGACCCATGGCTCAGCCCCGTAGACCCACCGGCCAGCCCCGTAGACCCACAGGCCAGACCCGTAGACCCACGGGCCAGCCCCGTAGACACACGTGCCAGCCCCGGAGACCCACGTGCCAGACCCGTAGACCCACAGACCAGCCCCGTAGACCAACGGATCAGACCCGTAGACCCATGGCTCAGCCCTGTAGACACACGTGCCAGACCCGTAGACCCACGGGCCAGCCCCGTAGACCCACGTGCCAGACCCGGAGGCCCATGGCTGAGTCCCGTAGACCCACGTGCCACCGTAGACCCGCGGGCCAGACCCGTAGACCCACGGGCCAGACCCGTAGACCCATGGCTCAGCCCCGTAGACCCACGTGCCAGACCCGTAGACCCATGGGCCAGACCCGTAGACCCACGGACCAGACCCGTAGACCCGCGGGCCAGACCCGTAGACCCACGGGCCAGACCCGTAGACCCATCGCTCAGCCCCGTAGACCCACGTGCCAGACCCGTAGACCCACAGGCCAGACCCGTAGACCCGCGGGCCAGCCCCGTAGACCCACGCGCCAGACCCGTAGACCCACGGACCAGCCCCGTAGACCTACGGGCCAGACCCGTAGACCCATGGCTCAGCCCCGTAGACACACGTGCCAGACCCGTAGACCCACGGGCCAGCCCCGTAGACCCACGGGTCAGCCCCGTAGACACACGTGCCAGCCCCGGAGACCCACGGGAAAGACCCGTAGACCCACAGACCAGCCCCGTAGACCCACGGGCAAGAACCGTAGACCCATGGCTCAGCCCCGTAGACCTACGTGCCAGACCCGTAGACCCACGGGCCAGACCCGTAGACCCACGTGCCAGCCCCGTAGACCCACGGACCAGACCCGTAGACCCCCGGACCAGACCCGTAGACCCACGGGCCAGACCCGTAGACCCACGGGCCAGACCCGTAGACGCATGGCTCAGCCCCGTAGACCCACGTGCCAGACCCGTAGACCCATGGACCAGACCCGTAGACCCATGGCTCAGCCCCGTAGACCCACGCGCCAGACCCGTAGACCCACGGACCAGCCCCGTAGACCCACGGGCCAGACCCGTAGACCCACAGACCAGCCCCGTAGACCCACGGGCCAGACCCGTAGACCCATGGCTGAGCCCCGTAGACATACGTGCCAGACCCGTAGACCCACGGGCCAGCCCCGTAGACCCACGGGTCAGCCCCGTAGACACACGGACCAGACCCGTAGGCACACGTGCCAGACCCGTAGACCCACGGGCCAGCCCCGTAAACATACGTGCCAGACCCGTAGACACACGTGCCAGACCCGTAGACCCGTGGGCCAGCCCCGTAGACCCACGCGCCAGACCCGTAGACCCACGGGCCAGACCCGTAGACCCACGGGCCAGACCCGTAGACCCGCGGGCCAGACCCGTAGACCCACGGGCCAGACCCGTAGACCCACGGACCAGCCCCGTAGACCCACGGGCCAGACCCGTAGACCCACAGACCAGCCCCGTAGACCCACGGGCCAGACCCGTAGACCCATGGCTAAGCCCCGTAGACACACGTGCCAGACCCGTAGACCCACGGGCCAGCCCCGTAGACCCACGGGTCAGCCCCGTAGACACACGGACCAGACCCGTAGGCACACGTGCCAGACCCGTAGACCCACGGGCCAGCCCCGTAAACATACGTGCCAGACCCGTAGACACACGTGCCAGACCCGTAGACCCGTGGGCCAGCCCCGTAGACCCACGCGCCAGACCCGTAGACCCACGGGCCAGACCCGTAGACCCACGGGCCAGACCCGTAGACCCGCGGGCCAGACCCGTAGACCCACGCGCCAGACCCGTAGACCCACGGGCCAGACCCGTAGACCCATGGCTCAGCCCCGTAGACCCACGTGCCAGACCCGTAGACCCACGGGCCAGACCCGTAGACCCGCGGGTCAGCCCCGTAGACCCACGCGCCAGACCCGTAGACCCACGGACCAGCCCCGTAGACCAACGGGCCAGTCCGGAGACCCACGTGCCAGACCCGTAGACCCACGGGCCAGCCCCGTAGACCCACGTGCCAGACCCGTAGACCCATTGCTCAGCCCCGTAAACCCATGGCTCAGCCCCGTATACCCACGTGCCAGACCCGTAGATCCGCGGGCCAGACCCGTAGACCCGCGGGTCAGCCCCGTAGACCCACGGGTCAGCCCCGTAGACACACGTGCCAGACCCGTAGACCCACGGGCCAGCCCCGTAGACCCACGTGCCAGACCCGTAGACCCACGGGCCAGACCCGTAGACCCGCGGGCCAGCCCCGTAGACCCACGCGCCAGACCCGTAGACCCACGGGCCAGACCCGTAGACCCATGGCTCAGCCCCGTAGACCCACATGCCAGTCCCGTAGACCCACGGGCCAGACCCGTAGACCCGCGGGCCAGACCCGTAGACCCACGCGCCAGACCCGTAGACCCACGGGCCAGCCCCGTAGACCCACGTGCCAGACCCGTAGACCCACGGGCCAGACCCGTAGACCCGCGGGCCAGCCCCGTAGACCCACGCGCCAGACCCGTAGACCCACGGGCCAGACCCGTAGACCCATGGCTCAGCCCCGTAGACACACGTGCCAGCCCCGGAGACCCACGGGAAAGACCCGTAGACCCACAGACCAGCCCCGTAGACCCACGGGCAAGAACCGTAGACCCATGGCTGAGCCCCGTAGACCTACGTGCCAGACCCGTAGACCCACGGGCCAGACCCGTAGACCCACGTGCCAGCCCCGTAGACCCACGGACCAGACCCGTAGACCCCCGGACCAGACCCGTAGACCCACGGGCCAGACCCGTAGACCCATGGACCAGACCCGTAGACCCATGGCTCAGCCCCGTAGACCCACGCGCCAGACCCGTAGACCCACGGACCAGCCCCGTAGACCCACGGGCCAGACCCGTAGACCCACAGACCAGCCCCGTAGACCCACGGGCCAGACCCGTAGACCCATGGCTGAGCCCCGTAGACATACGTGCCAGACCCGTAGACCCACGGGCCAGACCCGTAGACCCACGGGTCAGCCCCGTAGACACACGGACCAGACCCGTAGGCACACGTGCCAGACCCGTAGACCCACGGGCCAGCCCCGTAGACATACGTGCCAGACCCGTAGACACACGTGCCAGACCCGTAGACCCGTGGGCCAGCCCCGTAGACCCACGCGCCAGACCCGTAGACCCACGGGCCAGACCCGTAGACCCACGGGCCAGACCCGTAGACCCGCGGGCCAGACCCGTAGACCCACGCGCCAGACCCGTAGACCCACGGGCCAGACCCGTAGACCCATGGCTCAGCCCCGTAGACCCACGTGCCAGACCCGTAGACCCACGGGCCAGACCCGTAGACCCACGGACCAGCCCCGTAGACCAACGGGCCAGTCCGGAGACCCACGTGCCAGACCCGTAGACCCACGGGCCAGCCCCGTAGACCCACGTGCCAGACCCATAGACCCATTGCTCAGCCCCGTAAACCCATGGCTCAGCCCCGTATACCCACGTGCCAGACCCGTAGATCCGCGGGCCAGACCCGTAGACCCGCGGGTCAGCCCCGTAGACCCACGGGTCAGCCCCGTAGACACACGTGCCAGACCCGTAGACCCACGGGCCAGCCCCGTAGACCCACGTGCCAGACCCGTAGACCCACGGGCCAGACCCGTAGACCCGCGGGCCAGCCCCGTAGACCCACGCGCCAGACCCGTAGACCCACGGGCCAGACCCGTAGACCCATGGCTCAGCCCCGTAGACCCACATGCCAGTCCCGTAGACCCACGGGCCAGACCCGTAGACCCGCGGGCCAGACCCGTAGACCCACGCGCCAGACCCGTAGACCCACGGACCAGCCCCGTAGACCCACGGGCCAGCCCCGTAGATCCACGTGCCAGACCCGTAGACACATGTGCCAGACCCGTAGACCCATTGCTCAGCCCCGTAGACCCATGGCTCAGCCCCGTATACCCACGTGCCAGACCCGTAGACCCGCGGGCCAGACCCGTAGACCCGCGGGCCAGACCCGTAGACCCGCGGGCCAGCCCTGTAGACCCACATGCCAGCCCCGTAGACCCACGGGCCAGCCCCGTAGACCCACGGACCAGCCCCGTAGACCCACGGGCCAGACCCGTAGACCCATGGCTGAGCCCCGTAGACATACGTGCCAGACCCGTAGACCCACGGGCCAGACCCGTAGACCCACGGGTCAGCCCCGTAGACACACGGACCAGACCCGTAGGCACACGTGCCAGACCCGTAGACCCACGGGCCAGCCCCGTAGACATACGTGCCAGACCCGTAGACACACGTGCCAGACCCGTAGACCCGTGGGCCAGCCCCGTAGACCCACGCGCCAGACCCGTAGACCCACGGGCCAGACCCGTAGACCCACGGGCCAGACCCGTAGACCCGCGGGCCAGACCCGTAGACCCATGGACCAGACCCGTAGACCCATGGCTCAGCCCCGTAGACCCACGCGCCAGACCCGTAGACCCACGGACCAGCCCCGTAGACCCACGGGCCAGACCCGTAGACCCACAGACCAGCCCCGTAGACCCACGGGCCAGACCCGTAGACCCATGGCTGAGCCCCGTAGACATACGTGCCAGACCCGTAGACCCACGGGCCAGACCCGTAGACCCACGGGTCAGCCCCGTAGACACACGGACCAGACCCGTAGGCACACGTGCCAGACCCGTAGACCCACGGGCCAGCCCCGTAGACATACGTGCCAGACCCGTAGACACACGTGCCAGACCCGTAGACCCGTGGGCCAGCCCCGTAGACCCACGCGCCAGACCCGTAGACCCACGGGCCAGACCCGTAGACCCACGGGCCAGACCCGTAGACCCGCGGGCCAGACCCGTAGACCCACGCGCCAGACCCGTAGACCCACGGGCCAGACCCGTAGACCCATGGCTCAGCCCCGTAGACCCACGTGCCAGACCCGTAGACCCACGGGCCAGACCCGTAGACCCACGGACCAGCCCCGTAGACCAACGGGCCAGTCCGGAGACCCACGTGCCAGACCCGTAGACCCACGGGCCAGCCCCGTAGACCCACGTGCCAGACCCGTAGACCCATTGCTCAGCCCCGTAAACCCATGGCTCAGCCCCGTATACCCACGTGCCAGACCCGTAGATCCGCGGGCCAGACCCGTAGACCCGCGGGTCAGCCCCGTAGACCCACGGGTCAGCCCCGTAGACACACGTGCCAGACCCGTAGACCCACGGGCCAGCCCCGTAGACCCACGTGCCAGACCCGTAGACCCACGGGCCAGACCCGTAGACCCGCGGGCCAGCCCCGTAGACCCACGCGCCAGACCCGTAGACCCACGGGCCAGACCCGTAGACCCATGGCTCAGCCCCGTAGACCCACATGCCAGTCCCGTAGACCCACGGGCCAGACCCGTAGACCCGCGGGCCAGACCCGTAGACCCACGCGCCAGACCCGTAGACCCACGGACCAGCCCCGTAGACCCACGGGCCAGCCCCGTAGATCCACGTGCCAGACCCGTAGACACATGTGCCAGACCCGTAGACCCATTGCTCAGCCCCGTAGACCCATGGCTCAGCCCCGTATACCCACGTGCCAGACCCGTAGACCCGCGGGCCAGACCCGTAGACCCGCGGGCCAGACCCGTAGACCCGCGGGCCAGCCCTGTAGACCCACATGCCAGCCCCGTAGACCCACGGGCCAGCCCCGTAGACCCACGTGCCAGCCCCGTAGACCCACGGGCCAGACCCGTAGACCCACAGACCAGCCCCGTAGACCCACGGGCCAGACCCGTAGACCCATGGCTCAGCCCCGTAGACCCACGGGCCAGACCCGTAGACCCACGGGCCAGCCCCGTAGACCCACGGGCCAGACCCGTAGACCCATGGCTCAGCCCCGTAGACATACGTGCCAGACCCGTAGACCCACGGGCCAGCCCCGTAGACCCACGGGTCAGCCCCGTAGACCCATGGCTGAGCCCCGTAAACCCATGGCTCAGCCCCGTATACCCACGTGCCAGACCCGTAGATCCGCGGGCCAGACCCGTACACCCACGAGCCAGACCCGTAGACCCATGGCTCAGCCCCGTAGACCCACGTGCCAGACCCGTAGACCCATGGACCAGACCCGTAGACCCACAGACCAGACCCGTAGACCCGCGGGCCAGACCCGTAGACCCACGGGCCAGACCCGTAGACCCACGCGCCAGACCCGTAGACCCACGGGCCAGACCCGTAGACCCATGGCTCAGCCCCGTAGACCCACGTGCCAGACCCGTAGACCCACGGGCCAGACCCGTAGACCCGCGGGTCAGCCCCGTAGACCCACGCGCCAGACCCGTAGACCCACGGACCAGCCCCGTAGACCAACGGGCCAGTCCGGAGACCCACGTGCCAGACCCGTAGACCCACGGGCCAGCCCCGTAGACCCACGTGCCAGACCCGTAGACCCATTGCTCAGCCCCGTAAACCCATGGCTCAGCCCCGTATACCCACGTGCCAGACCCGTAGATCCGCGGGCCAGACCCGTAGACCCGCGGGTCAGCCCCGTAGACCCACGGGTCAGCCCCGTAGACACACGTGCCAGACCCGTAGACCCACGGGCCAGCCCCGTAGACCCACGTGCCAGACCCGTAGACCCACGGGCCAGACCCGTAGACCCGCGGGCCAGCCCCGTAGACCCACGCGCCAGACACGTAGACCCACGGGCCAGACCCGTAGACCCATGGCTCAGCCCCGTAGACCCACATGCCAGTCCCGTAGACCCACGGGCCAGACCCGTAGACCCGCGGGCCAGACCCGTAGACCCACGCGCCAGACCCGTAGACCCACGGGCCAGCCCCGTAGATCCACGTGCCAGACCCGTAGACACATGTGCCAGACCCGTAGACCCATTGCTCAGCCCCGTAGACCCATGGCTCAGCCCCGTATACCCACGTGCCAGACCCGTAGACCCGCGGGCCAGACCCGTAGACCCGCGGGCCAGACCCGTAGACCCGCGGGCCAGACCCGTAGACCCGCGGGCCAGCCCTGTAGACCCACATGCCAGCCCCGTAGACCCACGGGCCAGCCCCGTAGACCCACGTGCCAGCCCCGTAGACCCACGGGCCAGACCCGTAGACCCACAGACCAGCCCCGTAGACCCACGGGCCAGACCCGTAGACCCATGGCTGAGCCCCGTAGACCCACGGGCCAGACCCGTAGACCCACGGGCCAGCCCCGTAGACCCACGGGCCAGACCCGTAGACCCATGGCTGAGCCCCGTAGACATACGTGCCAGACCCGTAGACCCACGGGCCAGCCCCGTAGACCCACGGGTCAGCCCCGTAGACCCATGGCTGAGCCCCGTAGACACACGTGCCAGACCCGTAGACCCACGGGCCAGCCCCGTAGACACACGTGCCAGACCCGTAGACCCACGGGCCAGACCCGTAGACCCGCGGGCCAGCCCCGTAGACCCACGTGCCAGACCCGTAGACCCACGGGCCAGACCCGTAGACCCGCGGGCCAGACCCGTAGACCCACGCGCCAGACCCGTAGACCCACGGGCCAGACCCGTAGACCCATGGCTCAGCCCCGTAGACCCACGGACCAGACCCGTAGACCCACGGACCAGACCCGTAGACCCACAGACCAGACCCGTAGACCCGCGGGCCAGACCCGTAGACCCACGGGCCAGACCCGTAGACCCATGGCTCAGCCCCGTAGACCCACGTGCCAGACCCGTAGACCCACAGGCCAGACCCGTAGACCCGCGGGCCAGCCCCGTAGACCCACGCGCCAGACCCGTAGACCCACGGGCCAGCCCCGTAGACCCACGGGCCAGACCCGTAAACCCATGGCTGAGCCCCGTAGACATACGTGCCAGACCCGTAGACCCGCGGGCCAGCCCCGTAGACCCACGCGCCAGACCCGTAGACCCACGGGCCAGACCCGTAGACCCACGGGCCAGCCCCGTAGACCCACGTGCAAGACCCGTAGACCCACGGGCCAGACCCGTAGACCCGCGGGCCAGACCCGTAGACCCACGCGCCAGACCCGTAGACCCACGGGCCAGACCCGTAGACCCATGGCTCAGCCCCGTAGACCCACGTGCCAGACCCGTAGACCCACGGGCCAGCCCCGTAGACCCACGTGCCAGACCCGTAGACCCACGGGCCAGACCCGTAGACCCGCGGGCCAGCCCCGTAGACCCACGCGCCAGACCCGTAGACCCACGGGCCAGACCCGTAGACCCATGGCTCAGCCCCATAGACCCACGTGCCAGTCCCGTAGACCCACGGGCCAGACCCGTAGACCCGCGGGCCAGCCCCGTAGACCCACGCGCCAGACCCGTAGACCCACGGACCAGCCCCGAAGACCCACGGGCCAGCCCCGTAGACCCACGTGCCAGACCCGTAGACACACGTGCCAGACCCGTAGACCCGCGGGCCAGCCCCGTAGACCCATGGCTCAGCCCCGTATACCCACGTGCCAGACCCGTAGACCCGCGGGCCAGACCCGTAGACCCGCGGGCCAGACCCGTAGACCCGCGGGCCAGCCCTGTAGACCCACATGCCAGCCCCGTAGACCCACGGGCCAGCCCCGTAGACCCACGTGCCAGCCCCGTAGACCCACGGGCCAGACCCGTAGACCCACAGACCAGCCCCGTAGACCCACGGGCCAGACCCGTAGACCCATGGCTGAGCCCCGTAGACCCACGTGCCAGACCCGTAGACCCACGGGCCAGCCCCGTAGACCCACGTGCCAGCCCCGTAGACCCACGGACCAGACCCGTAGACCCACGGACCAGACCCGTAGACCCGCGGGCCAGACCCGTAGACCCACGGGCCAGACCCGTAGACCCATGGCTCAGCCCCGTAGACCCACGTGCCAGACCCGTAGACCCATGGGCCAGACCCGTAGACCCACGGACCAGACCCGTAGACCCGCGGGCCAGACCCGTAGACCCACGGACCAGACCCGTAGACCCATGGCTCAGCCCCGTAGACCCACGTGCCAGACCCGTAGACCCACAGGCCAGACCCGTAGACCCGCGGGCCAGCCCCGTAGACCCACGCGCCAGACCCGTAGACCCACGGACCAGCCCCGTAGACCTACGGGCCAGACCCGTAGACCCATGGCTCAGCCCCGTAGACACACGTGCCAGACCCGTCGACCCGCGGGCCAGCCCCGTAGACCCACGGGTCAGCCCCGTAGACACACGTGCCAGCCCCGGAGACCCACGGGAAAGACCCGTAGACCCACAGACCAGCCCCGTAGACCCACGGGCAAGAACCGTAGACCCATGGCTGAGCCCCGTAGACCTACGTGCCAGACCCGTAGACCCACGGGCCAGACCCGTAGACCCACGTGCCAGCCCCGTAGACCCACGCGCCAGACCCGTAGACCCCCGGACCAGACCCGTAGACCCATGGCTCAGCCCCGTAGACCCACGGGCCAGACCCGTAGACGCATGGCTCAGCCCCGTAGACCCACGTGCCAGACCCGTAGACCCATGGACCAGACCCGTAGACCCATGGCTCAGCCCCGTAGACCCACGCGCCAGACCCGTAGACCCACGGACCAGCCCCGTAGACCCACGGGCCAGACCCGTAGACCCACAGACCAGCCCCGTAGACCCACGGGCCAGACCCGTAGACCCATGGCTGAGCCCCGTAGACATACGTGCCAGACCCGTAGACCCACGGGCCAGCCCCGTAGACCCACGGGTCAGCCCCGTAGACCCATGGCTGAGCCCCGTAGACCCATGGCTCAGCCCCGTAGACCCACGCGCCAGACCCGTAGACCCACGGACCAGCCCCGTAGACCCACGGGCCAGACCCGTAGACCCACAGACCAGCCCCGTAGACCCACGGGCCAGACCCGTAGACCCATGGCTGAGCCCCGTAGACATACGTGCCAGACCCGTAGACCCACTGGCCAGCCCCGTAGACCCACGGGTCAGCCCCGTAGACCCACGGACCAGACCCGTAGACACACGTGCCAGACCCGTAGACCCACGGGCCAGCCCCGTAGACATACGTGCCAGACCCGTAGACACACGTGCCAGACCCGTAGACCCGTGGGCCAGCCCCGTAGACCCACGCGCCAGACCCGTAGACCCACGGGCCAGACCCGTAGACCCACGGGCCAGACCCGTAGACCCACGGGTCAGACCCGTAGACCCATGGCTGAGCCCCGTAGACCCACGGGCCAGACCCGTAGACCCACGGGCCAGCCCCGAAGACCCACGGGCCAGACCCGTAGACCCATGGCTGAGCCCCGTAGACATACGTGCCAGACCCGTAGACCCACGGGCCAGCCCCGTAGACCCACGGGTCAGCCCCGTAGACCCATGGCTGAGCCCCGTAGACACACGTGCCAGACCCGTAGACCCACGGGCCAGCCCCGTAGACACACGTGCCAGACCCGTAGACCCACGGGCCAGACCCGTAGACCCGCGGGCCAGCCCCGTAGACCCACGTGCCAGACCCGTAGACCCACGGGCCAGACCCGTAGACCCGCGGGCCAGACCCGTAGACCCACGCGCCAGACCCGTAGACCCACGGGCCAGACCCGTAGACCCATGGCTCAGCCCCGTAGACCCACGGACCAGACCCGTAGACCCACGGACCAGACCCGTAGACCCGCGGGCCAGACCCGTAGACCCACGAGCCAGACCCGTAGACCCATGGCTCAGCCCCGTAGACCCACGTGCCAGACCCGTAGACCCATGGACCAGACCCGTAGACCCACAGACCAGACCCGTAGACCCGCGGGCCAGACCCGTAGACCCACGGGCCAGCCCCGAAGACCCACGGGCCAGACCCGTAGACCCATGGCTGAGCCCCGTAGACATACGTGCCAGACCCGTAGACCCACGGGCCAGCCCCGTAGACCCACGGGTCAGCCCCGTAGACCCATGGCTGAGCCCCGTAGACACACGTGCCAGACCCGTAGACCCACGGGCCAGCCCCGTAGACACACGTGCCAGACCCGTAGACCCACGGGCCAGACCCGTAGACCCGCGGGCCAGCCCCGTAGACCCACGTGCCAGACCCGTAGACCCACGGGCCAGACCCGTAGACCCGCGGGCCAGACCCGTAGACCCACGCGCCAGACCCGTAGACCCACGGGCCAGACCCGTAGACCCATGGCTCAGCCCCGTAGACCCACGGACCAGACCCGTAGACCCACGGACCAGACCCGTAGACCCGCGGGCCAGACCCGTAGACCCACGAGCCAGACCCGTAGACCCATGGCTCAGCCCCGTAGACCCACGTGCCAGACCCGTAGACCCATGGACCAGACCCGTAGACCCACAGACCAGACCCGTAGACCCGCGGGCCAGACCCGTAGACCCACGGGCCAGACCCGTAGACCCATGGCTCAGCCCCGTAGACCCACGTGCCAGACCCGTAGACCCACAGGCCAGACCCGTAGACCCGCGGGCCAGCCCCGTAGACCCACGCGCCAGACCCGTAGACCCACGGACCAGCCCCGTAGACCCACGGGCCAGACCCGTAGACCCACGGGCCAGCCCCGTAGACCCACGGGTCAGCCCCGTAGACACACGTGCCAGCCCCGGAGACCCACGGGCAAGATCCGTAGACCCACAGACCAGCCCCGTAGACCCTCGGGCAAGAACCGTAGACCCATGGCTGAGCCCCGTAGACCTACGTGCCAGACCCGTAGACCCACGGGCCAGACCCGTAGACCCACGTGCCAGCCCCGTAGACCCACGTGCCAGACCCGTAGACCCACGGGCCAGACCCGTAGACCCGCGGGCCAGCCCCGTAGACACACGCGCCAGACCCGTAGACCAACGGACCAGCCCCGTAGACCCACGGGCCAGCCCCGTCGACCCACGTGCCAGACCCGTAGACACATGTGCCAGACCCGTAGACCCATTGCTCAGCCCCGTACACCCATGGCTCAGCCCCGTAGACCCACGTGCCAGACCCGTAGACCCGCGGGCCAGACCCGTAGACCCGCGGGCCAGCCCCGTAGACCCACGCGCCAGACCCGTAGACCCACGGACCAGCCCCGTAGACCCACGGGCCAGCCCCGTAGATCCACGTGCCAGACCCGTAGACACATGTGCCAGACCCGTAGACCCATTGCTCAGCCCCGTAGACCCATGGCTCAGCCCCGTATACCCACGTGCCAGACCCGTAGACCCGCGGGCCAGACACGTAGACCCGCGGGCCAGACCCGTAGACCCGCGGGCCAGCCCTGTAGACCCACATGCCAGCCCCGTAGACCCACGGGCTAGCCCCGTAGACCCACGTGCCAGCCCCGTAGACCCACGGGCCAGACCCGTAGACCCACAGACCAGACCCGTAGACCCACGGACCAGACCCGTAAACCCGCGGGCCAGACCCGTAGACCCACGGGCCAGACCCGTAGACCCATGGCTCAGCCCCGTAGACCCACGGACCAGCCCCGTAGACCCACGGGCCAGACCCGTAGACCCGCGGGCCAGACCCGTAGACCCACGCGCCAGACCCGTAGACCCACGGACCAGCCCCGTAGACCCACGGGCCAGACCCGTAGACCCATGGCTGAGCCCCGTAGACCCACGGGCCAGACCCGTAGACCCACGGGCCAGCCCCGTAGACCCACGGGCCAGACCCGTAGACCCATGGCTCAGCCCCGTAGACCCACATGCCAGCCCCGTAGACCCACGGACCAGACCCGTAGACCCACGTGCCAGACCCGTAGATCCGCGGGCCAGACCCGTACACCCACGAGCCAGACCCGTAGACCCATGGCTGAGCCCCGTAGACCCACGTGCCAGACCCGTAGACCCATGGACCAGACCCGTAGACCCACAGACCAGACCCGTAGACCCGCGGGCCAGACCCGTAGACCCACGGGCCAGACCCGTAGACCCACGCGCCAGACCCGTAGACCCACGGGCCAGACCCGTAGACCCATGGCTCAGCCCCGTAGACCCACGTGCCAGACCCGTAGACCCACGGGCCAGACCCGTAGACCCGCGGGTCAGCCCCGTAGACCCACGCGCCAGACCCGTAGACCCACGGACCAGCCCCGTAGACCAACGGGCCAGTCCGGAGACCCACGTGCCAGACCCGTAGACCCACGGGCCAGCCCCGTAGACCCACGTGCCAGACCCGTAGACCCATTGCTCAGCCCCGTAAACCCATGGCTCAGCCCCGTATACCCACGTGCCAGACCCGTAGATCCGCGGGCCAGACCCGTAGACCCGCGGGTCAGCCCCGTAGACCCACGGGTCAGCCCCGTAGACACACGTGCCAGACCCGTAGACCCACGGGCCAGCCCCGTAGACCCACGTGCCAGACCCGTAGACCCACGGGCCAGACCCGTAGACCCGCGGGCCAGCCCCGTAGACCCACGCGCCAGACCCGTAGACCCACGGGCCAGACCCGTAGACCCATGGCTCAGCCCCGTAGACCCACATGCCAGTCCCGTAGACCCACGGGCCAGACCCGTAGACCCGCGGGCCAGACCCGTAGACCCACGCGCCAGACCCGTAGACCCACGGACCAGCCCCGTAGACCCACGGGCCAGCCCCGTAGATCCACGTGCCAGACCCGTAGACACATGTGCCAGACCCGTAGACCCATTGCTCAGCCCCGTAGACCCATGGCTCAGCCCCGTATACCCACGTGCCAGACCCGTAGACCCGCGGGCCAGACCCGTAGACCCGCGGGCCAGACCCGTAGACCCGCGGGCCAGCCCTGTAGACCCACATGCCAGCCCCGTAGACCCACGGGCCAGCCCCGTAGACCCACGTGCCAGCCCCGTAGACCCACGGGCCAGACCCGTAGACCCACAGACCAGCCCCGTAGACCCACGGGCCAGACCCGTAGACCCATGGCTGAGCCCCGTAGACCCACGGGCCAGACCCGTAGACCCACGGGCCAGCCCCGTCGACCCACGTGCCAGACCCGTAGACACATGTGCCAGACCCGTAGACCCATTGCTCAGCCCCGTACACCCATGGCTCAGCCCCGTAGACCCACGTGCCAGACCCGTAGACCCGCGGGCCAGACCCGTAGACCCGCGGGCCAGCCCCGTAGACCCACGCGCCAGACCCGTAGACCCACGGACCAGCCCCGTAGACCCACGGGCCAGCCCCGTAGACCCACGTGCCAGACCCGTAGACACATGTGCCAGACCCGTAGACCCATTGCTCAGCCCCGTAGACCCATGGCTCAGCCCCGTATACCCACGTGCCAGACCCGTAGACCCGCGGGCCAGACACGTAGACCCGCGGGCCAGACCCGTAGACCCGCGGGCCAGCCCTGTAGACCCACATGCCAGCCCCGTAGACCCACGGGCTAGCCCCGTAGACCCACGTGCCAGCCCCGTAGACCCACGGGCCAGACCCGTAGACCCACAGACCAGACCCGTAGACCCACGGACCAGACCCGTAAACCCGCGGGCCAGACCCGTAGACCCACGGGCCAGACCCGTAGACCCATGGCTCAGCCCCGTAGACCCACGGACCAGCCCCGTAGACCCACGGGCCAGACCCGTAGACCCGCGGGCCAGACCCGTAGACCCACGCGCCAGACCCGTAGACCCACGGACCAGCCCCGTAGACCCACGGGCCAGACCCGTAGACCCATGGCTGAGCCCCGTAGACCCACGGGCCAGACCCGTAGACCCACGGGCCAGCCCCGTAGACCCACGGGCCAGACCCGTAGACCCATGGCTCAGCCCCGTAGACCCACATGCCAGCCCCGTAGACCCACGGACCAGACCCGTAGACCCACGTGCCAGACCCGTAGATCCGCGGGCCAGACCCGTACACCCACGAGCCAGACCCGTAGACCCATGGCTGAGCCCCGTAGACCCACGTGCCAGACCCGTAGACCCATGGACCAGACCCGTAGACCCACAGACCAGACCCGTAGACCCGCGGGCCAGACCCGTAGACCCACGGGCCAGACCCGTAGACCCACGCGCCAGACCCGTAGACCCACGGGCCAGACCCGTAGACCCATGGCTCAGCCCCGTAGACCCACGTGCCAGACCCGTAGACCCACGGGCCAGACCCGTAGACCCGCGGGTCAGCCCCGTAGACCCACGCGCCAGACCCGTAGACCCACGGACCAGCCCCGTAGACCAACGGGCCAGTCCGGAGACCCACGTGCCAGACCCGTAGACCCACGGGCCAGCCCCGTAGACCCACGTGCCAGACCCGTAGACCCATTGCTCAGCCCCGTAAACCCATGGCTCAGCCCCGTATACCCACGTGCCAGACCCGTAGATCCGCGGGCCAGACCCGTAGACCCGCGGGTCAGCCCCGTAGACCCACGGGTCAGCCCCGTAGACACACGTGCCAGACCCGTAGACCCACGGGCCAGCCCCGTAGACCCACGTGCCAGACCCGTAGACCCACGGGCCAGACCCGTAGACCCGCGGGCCAGCCCCGTAGACCCACGCGCCAGACCCGTAGACCCACGGGCCAGACCCGTAGACCCATGGCTCAGCCCCGTAGACCCACATGCCAGTCCCGTAGACCCACGGGCCAGACCCGTAGACCCGCGGGCCAGACCCGTAGACCCACGCGCCAGACCCGTAGACCCACGGACCAGCCCCGTAGACCCACGGGCCAGCCCCGTAGATCCACGTGCCAGACCCGTAGACACATGTGCCAGACCCGTAGACCCATTGCTCAGCCCCGTAGACCCATGGCTCAGCCCCGTATACCCACGTGCCAGACCCGTAGACCCGCGGGCCAGACCCGTAGACCCGCGGGCCAGACCCGTAGACCCGCGGGCCAGCCCTGTAGACCCACATGCCAGCCCCGTAGACCCACGGGCCAGCCCCGTAGACCCACGTGCCAGCCCCGTAGACCCACGGGCCAGACCCGTAGACCCACAGACCAGCCCCGTAGACCCACGGGCCAGACCCGTAGACCCATGGCTGAGCCCCGTAGACCCACGGGCCAGACCCGTAGACCCACGGGCCAGCCCCGTAGACCCACGGGCCAGACCCGTAGACCCATGGCTGAGCCCCGTAGACATACGTGCCAGACCCGTAGACCCACGGGCCAGCCCCGTAGACCCACGGGTCAGCCCCGTAGACCCATGGCTGAGCCCCGTAGACACACGTGCCAGACCCGTAGACCCACGGGCCAGCCCCGTAGACACACGTGCCAGACCCGTAGACCCACGGGCCAGACCCGTAGACCCGCGGGCCAGCCCCGTAGACCCACGTGCCAGACCCGTAGACCCACGGGCCAGACCCGTAGACCCGCGGGCCAGACCCGTAGACCCACGCGCCAGACCCGTAGACCCACGGGCCAGACCCGTAGACCCATGGCTCAGCCCCGTAGACCCACGGACCAGACCCGTAGACCCACGGACCAGACCCGTAGACCCGCGGGCCAGACCCGTAGACCCACGAGCCAGACCCGTAGACCCATGGCTCAGCCCCGTAGACCCACGTGCCAGACCCGTAGACCCATGGACCAGACCCGTAGACCCACAGACCAGACCCGTAGACCCGCGGGCCAGACCCGTAGACCCACGGGCCAGACCCGTAGACCCATGGCTCAGCCCCGTAGACCCACGTGCCAGACCCGTAGACCCACAGGCCAGACCCGTAGACCCGCGGGCCAGCCCCGTAGACCCACGCGCCAGACCCGTAGACCCACGGGCCAGCCCCGTAGACCCACGGGCCAGACCCGTAGACCCATGGCTGAGCCCCGTAGACATACGTGCCAGACCCGTAGACCCGCGGGCCAGCCCCGTAGACCCACGCGCCAGACCCGTAGACCCACGGGCCAGACCCGTAGACCCACGGGCCAGCCCCGTAGACCCACGTGCAAGACCCGTAGACCCACGGGCCAGACCCGTAGACCCGCGGGCCAGACCCGTAGACCCACGCGCCAGACCCGTAGACCCACGGGCCAGACCCGTAGACCCATGGCTCAGCCCCGTAGACCCACGTGCCAGACCCGTAGACCCACGGGCCAGCCCCGTAGACCCACGTGCCAGACCCGTAGACCCACGGGCCAGACCCGTAGACCCGCGGGCCAGCCCCGTAGACCCACGCGCCAGACCCGTAGACCCACGGGCCAGACCCGTAGACCCATGGCTCAGCCCCATAGACCCACGTGCCAGTCCCGTAGACCCACGGGCCAGACCCGTAGACCCGCGGGCCAGCCCCGTAGACCCACGCGCCAGACCCGTAGACCCACGGACCAGCCCCGTAGACCCACGGGCCAGCCCCGTAGATCCACGTGCCAGACCCGTAGACACATGTGCCAGACCCGTAGACCCGCGGGCCAGCCCCGTAGACCCATGGCTCAGCCCCGTATACCCACGTGCCAGACCCGTAGACCCGCGGGCCAGACCCGTAGACCCGCGGGCCAGACCCGTAGACCCGCGGGCCAGCCCTGTAGACCCACATGCCAGCCCCGTAGACCCACGGGCCAGCCCCGTAGACCCACGTGCCAGCCCCGTAGACCCACGGGCCAGACCCGTAGACCCACAGACCAGCCCCGTAGACCCACGGGCCAGACCCGTAGACCCATGGCTGAGCCCCGTAGACCCACGTGCCAGACCCGTAGACCCACGGGCCAGCCCCGTAGACCCACGTGCCAGCCCCGTAGACCCACGGACCAGACCCGTAGACCCACGGACCAGACCCGTAGACCCGCGGGCCAGACCCGTAGACCCACGGGCCAGACCCGTAGACCCATGGCTCAGCCCCGTAGACCCACGTGCCAGACCCGTAGACCCATGGGCCAGACCCGTAGACCCACGGACCAGACCCGTAGACCCGCGGGCCAGACCCGTAGACCCACGGACCAGACCCGTAGACCCATGGCTCAGCCCCGTAGACCCACGTGCCAGACCCGTAGACCCACAGGCCAGACCCGTAGACCCGCGGGCCAGCCCCGTAGACCCACGCGCCAGACCCGTAGACCCACGGACCAGCCCCGTAGACCTACGGGCCAGACCCGTAGACCCATGGCTCAGCCCCGTAGACACACGTGCCAGACCCGTCGACCCGCGGGCCAGCCCCGTAGACCCACGGGTCAGCCCCGTAGACACACGTGCCAGCCCCGGAGACCCACGGGAAAGACCCGTAGACCCACAGACCAGCCCCGTAGACCCACGGGCAAGAACCGTAGACCCATGGCTGAGCCCCGTAGACCTACGTGCCAGACCCGTAGACCCACGGGCCAGACCCGTAGACCCACGTGCCAGCCCCGTAGACCCACGCGCCAGACCCGTAGACCCCCGGACCAGACCCGTAGACCCATGGCTCAGCCCCGTAGACCCACGGGCCAGACCCGTAGACGCATGGCTCAGCCCCGTAGACCCACGTGCCAGACCCGTAGACCCATGGACCAGACCCGTAGACCCATGGCTCAGCCCCGTAGACCCACGCGCCAGACCCGTAGACCCACGGACCAGCCCCGTAGACCCACGGGCCAGACCCGTAGACCCACAGACCAGCCCCGTAGACCCACGGGCCAGACCCGTAGACCCATGGCTGAGCCCCGTAGACATACGTGCCAGACCCGTAGACCCACTGGCCAGCCCCGTAGACCCACGGGTCAGCCCCGTAGACCCACGGACCAGACCCGTAGACACACGTGCCAGACCCGTAGACCCACGGGCCAGCCCCGTAGACATACGTGCCAGACCCGTAGACACACGTGCCAGACCCATAGACCCGTGGGCCAGCCCCGTAGACCCACGCGCCAGACCCGTAGACCCACGGGCCAGACCCGTAGACCCACGGGCCAGACCCGTAGACCCGCGGGCCAGACCCGTAGACCCATGGCTGAGCCCCGTAGACCCACGGGCCAGACCCGTAGACCCACCGGCCAGCCCCGAAGACCCACGGGCCAGACCCGTAGACCCATGGCTGAGCCCCGTAGACATACGTGCCAGACCCGTAGACCCACGGGCCAGCCCCGTAGACCCACGGGTCAGCCCCGTAGACCCATGGCTGAGCCCCGTAGACCCATGGCTCAGCCCCGTAGACCCACGCGCCAGACCCGTAGACCCACGGACCAGCCCCGTAGACCCACGGGCCAGACCCGTAGACCCACAGACCAGCCCCGTAGACCCACGGGCCAGACCCGTAGACCCATGGCTGAGCCCCGTAGACATACGTGCCAGACCCGTAGACCCACTGGCCAGCCCCGTAGACCCACGGGTCAGCCCCGTAGACCCACGGACCAGACCCGTAGACACACGTGCCAGACCCGTAGACCCACGGGCCAGCCCCGTAGACATACGTGCCAGACCCGTAGACACACGTGCCAGACCCGTAGACCCGTGGGCCAGCCCCGTAGACCCACGCGCCAGACCCGTAGACCCACGGGCCAGACCCGTAGACCCACGGGCCAGACCCGTAGACCCACGGGTCAGACCCGTAGACCCATGGCTGAGCCCCGTAGACCCACGGGCCAGACCCGTAGACCCACGGGCCAGCCCCGAAGACCCACGGGCCAGACCCGTAGACCCATGGCTGAGCCCCGTAGACATACGTGCCAGACCCGTAGACCCACGGGCCAGCCCCGTAGACCCACGGGTCAGCCCCGTAGACCCATGGCTGAGCCCCGTAGACACACGTGCCAGACCCGTAGACCCACGGGCCAGCCCCGTAGACACACGTGCCAGACCCGTAGACCCACGGGCCAGACCCGTAGACCCGCGGGCCAGCCCCGTAGACCCACGTGCCAGACCCGTAGACCCACGGGCCAGACCCGTAGACCCGCGGGCCAGACCCGTAGACCCACGCGCCAGACCCGTAGACCCACGGGCCAGACCCGTAGACCCATGGCTCAGCCCCGTAGACCCACGGACCAGACCCGTAGACCCACGGACCAGACCCGTAGACCCGCGGGCCAGACCCGTAGACCCACGAGCCAGACCCGTAGACCCATGGCTCAGCCCCGTAGACCCACGTGCCAGACCCGTAGACCCATGGACCAGACCCGTAGACCCACAGACCAGACCCGTAGACCCGCGGGCCAGACCCGTAGACCCACGGGCCAGCCCCGAAGACCCACGGGCCAGACCCGTAGACCCATGGCTGAGCCCCGTAGACATACGTGCCAGACCCGTAGACCCACGGGCCAGCCCCGTAGACCCACGGGTCAGCCCCGTAGACCCATGGCTGAGCCCCGTAGACACACGTGCCAGACCCGTAGACCCACGGGCCAGCCCCGTAGACACACGTGCCAGACCCGTAGACCCACGGGCCAGACCCGTAGACCCGCGGGCCAGCCCCGTAGACCCACGTGCCAGATCCGTAGACCCACGGGCCAGACCCGTAGACCCGCGGGCCAGACCCGTAGACCCACGCGCCAGACCCGTAGACCCACGGGCCAGCCCCGTAGACCCACGTGCCAGACCCGGAGACCCACGGACCAGACCCGTAGACCCACGGACCAGACCCGTAGACCCGCGGGCCAGACCCGTAGACCCACGAGCCAGACCCGTAGACCCATGGCTCAGCCCCGTAGACCCACGTGCCAGACCCGTAGACCCATGGACCAGACCCGTAGACCCACAGACCAGACCCGTAGACCCGCGGGCCAGACCCGTAGACCCACGGGCCAGACCCGTGGACCCATGGCTCAGCCCCGTAGACCCACGTGCCAGACCCGTAGACCCACAGGCCAGACCCGTAGACCCGCGGGCCAGCCCCGTAGACCCACGCGCCAGACCCGTAGACCCACGGACCAGCCCCGTAGACCCACGGGCCAGACCCGTAGACCCACGGGCCAGCCCCGTAGACCCACGGGTCAGCCCCGTAGACACACGTGCCAGCCCCGGAGACCCACGGGCAAGATCCGTAGACCCACAGACCAGCCCCGTAGACCCTCGGGCAAGAACCGTAGACCCATGGCTGAGCCCCGTAGACCTACGTGCCAGACCCGTAGACCCACGGGCCAGACCCGTAGACCCACGTGCCAGCCCCGTAGACCCACGGGCCAGACCCGTAGACCCACGGGCCAGACCCGTAGACCCGCGGGCCAGCCCCGTAGACACACGCGCCAGACCCGTAGACCAACGGACCAGCCCCGTAGACCCACGGGCCAGCCCCGTCGACCCACGTGCCAGACCCGTAGACACATGTGCCAGACCCGTAGACCCATTGCTCAGCCCCGTACACCCATGGCTCAGCCCCGTAGACCCACGTGCCAGACCCGTAGACCCGCGGGCCAGACCCGTAGACCCGCGGGCCAGCCCCGTAGACCCACGCGCCAGACCCGTAGACCCACGGACCAGCCCCGAAGACCCACGGGCCAGCCCCGTAGACCCACGTGCCAGACCCGTAGACACACGTGCCAGACCCGTAGACCCATTGCTCAGCCCCGTAGACCCATGGCTCAGCCCCGTAGACCCACGTGCCAGACCCGTAGACCCGCGGGCCAGACCCGTAGACCCGCGGGCCAGACCCGTAGACCCGCGGGCCAGCCCTGTAGACCCACATGCCAGCCCCGTAGACCCACGGGCTAGCCCCGTAGACCCACGTGCCAGCCCCGTAGACCCACGGGCCAGACCCGTAGACCCACAGACCAGACCCGTAGACCCACGGACCAGACCCGTAAACCCGCGGGCCAGACCCGTAGACCCACGGGCCAGACCCGTAGACCCGGGGGCCAGCCCCGTAGTCCCATGGGCCATGCCCGTAGACCCACGGGCCAGACCCGTAGACCCACGGGCCAGGCCCGTAGACCCACGGGCCAGGCCCGCAGACCCATGGTCCATGCCCGTAGACCCACGGGCCAGACCCGTAGACCAACGAGCCAGACCCGTAGACCCACGGGCCAGCCCCGTACACCCACGGGCCAGCCCCGTAGACCCATGGCTGAGCTCCGTAGACCCACGTGCCAGCCCCGTAGACCCGCAGGCCAGACCCGTAGACCCGCGGGCCAGACCCGTAGACCCACGTGCCAGCCCCGTAGACCCACGGGCCAGACCCGAAGACCCACGGGCCAGCCCCGTAGACCCACGGGCCAGCCCCGTAGACCCACGGGCCAGGCCCGTAGACCCACGGGCCAGGCCCGTAGACCCATGGTCCATGCCCTTAGACCCACGGGCCAGACCCGTAGACCAACGAGCCAGCCCCGTTGACCCACGGGTCAGCCCCGTAGACCCACGGGCCAGCCCCGTAGTCCCATGGGCCATGCCCGTAGACCCACGGGCCAGACCCGTAGACCCACGGGCCAGGCCCGTAGACCCACGGGCCAGGCCCGTAGACCCATGGTCCATGCCCGTAGACCCACGGGCCAGCCCCGTAGACCCACGGGCCAGCCCCGTAGACCCACGGGCCAGACCCGTAGACCCGCAGGCCAGCCCCGTAGACCCACGGGCCAGACCCGTAGACCCACAGACCAGCCCCGTAGACCCTCGGGCCAGACCCGTAGACCCACGTGCCAGCCCCGTAGACCCACGTGCCAGACCCGTAGACCCACAGACCAGCCCCGTAGACACACGTGCCAGACCCGTAGACCCACGGGCCAGACCCGTAGACCCGCAGGCCAGACCCGTAGACCCGCGGGCCAGACCCGTAGACCCACGTGCCAGCCCCGTAGACCCACGGGGCAGACCCGAAGACCCACGGGCCAGCCCCGTAGACCCACGGGCCAGACCCGTAGACCCACGGGCCAGGCCCGTAGACCCACGGGCCAGGCCCGTAGACCCATGGTCCATGCCCGTAGACCCACGGGCCAGACCCGTAGACCAACGAGCCAGCCCCGTTGACCCACGGGTCAGCCACGTAGACCCACGGGCCAGCCCCGTAGTCCCATGGGCCATGCCCGTAGACCCACGGGCCAGACCCGTAGACCCACGGGCCAGGCCCGTAGACCCACGGGCCAGGCCCGTAGACCCATGGTCCATGCCCGTAGACCCACGGGCCAGCCCCGTAGACCCACGGGCCAGCCCTGTAGACCCACGGGCCAGACCCGTAGAACCGCAGGCCAGCCCCGTAGACCAACGGGCCATCCCCGAAGACCCACGGGCAAGCCCCGTAGACCCACGGGCCAGACCCGTAGACCAACGGGCTCAGCCCCGTAGACCCACGTGCCAGCCCCATAGACCCATGGGCCAGCCCTTCCGACCCACGGGCCATCCATGTGCCAGCCCCGTAGACCATCAGGCCAGACCCGTAGACCCGCGGGCCAGCCCCGTAGACCCATGGGCCAGACCCGTAGACCCACGGGCCAGACCCGTAGACCCACGGGCCAGCCCCGTAGACCCACGGGCCAGACCCGTAGACCCACAGACCAGCCCCGTAGACCCACGGGCCAGACCCGTAGACCCATGGCTCAGCCCCGTAGACACACGTGCCAGACCCGTAGACCCACGGCTCAGCCCCGTAGACCCATGGCTGAGCTCCGTAGACCCACGTGCCAGCCCCGTAGACCCGCAGGCCAGACCCGTAGACCCGCGGGCCAGACCCGTAGACCCACGTGCCAGCCCCGTAGACCCGCACGCCAGACCCGAAGACCCACGGGCCAGACCCGTAGACCCACGGGCCAGACCCGTAGACCCACGGGCCAGACCCGTAGACACACGTGCCAGACCCGTAGACCCACGGCTCAGCCCCGTAGACCCATGGGCCAGCACTGTAGACCCACAGGCCAGCCCCGTAGACCCACGTGCCAGCCCCTTAGACTCACATGCTAGCCCCGTAGACCCACAGACCAGCCCCGTAGTCCCATGGGCCATGCCCGTAGACCCACAGACCAGCCCCGTAGTCCCACAGACCAGACCCGAAGACCCACGTTCCGGACCCGTAGACCCATGGCTCAGCCCTGTAGACCCACGTGCCAGACCCGTAGACCCACGGGCCAGCCCCGTAGACCCACGGGCCAGACCCATAGACCCACGGGCCAGCCCCGTAGACCCACGGGTCAGCCCCGTAGACCCACGGGCCAGACCCGTAGACACGCGGGCAAGCCCCGTAAACCCATGCCTCAGCCCCGTAGACCCATGGGCCAGACCCGTAGACCCACAGACCAGCCCCGTAGACCCACGGGCCAGACCCGTAGACCCACGTGCCAGCCCCGTAGACCCACGGGCCAGACCCGTAGACCCACAGACCAGCCCCGTAGACCCACGGGCCAGACCCGTAGACCCATGGCTCAGCCCCGTAGACACACGTGCCAGACCCGTAGACCCACGGGCCAGACCCGTAGACCCACGGGCCAGACCCGTACACCCGCAGGCCAGCCCCGTAGACCCACGGGCCAGACCCGTAGACACACGTGCCAGGCCCGTAGACCCACGGGCCAGACCCGTAGACACACGTGCCAGACCCGTAGACCCATTGCTCAGCCCCGTAGACCCATGGCTCAGCCCCGTAGACCCATGACTCAGCCCCGTAGACACACGTGCCAGACCCGTAGACCCATGACTCAGCCCTGTAGACCCACGCGCCAGACCCCTAGACCCACGGACCAGCCCCGCAGACCAACGGGCCAGCCCCGTAGACCAACGGGCCATCCCCGAAGACCCACGGGCAAGCCCCGTAGACCCACGTGCCAGCCCCGTAGACCCATGGCTCAGCCCCGTAGACCCACGTGCCAGCCCCGTAGACCCATGGGCCAGCCCTTTCGACCCACGGGCCATCCATGTGCCAGCCCCGTAGACCCGCAGGCCAGACCCGTAGACCCGCGGGCCAGCCCCGTAGACCCACGGGCCAGACCCGTAGACCCACGGGCCAGACCCGTAGACCCACGGGCCAGACCCGTAGACCCACGTGCCAGACCCGTAGACCCGCAGGCCAGCCCCGTAGACCCACGGGCCAGACCCGTAGACCCATGGCTCAGCCCCGTAGACACACGTGCCAGACCCGTAGACCCACGGCTCAGCCCCGTAGACCCATGGCTGAGCTCCGTAGACCCATGTGCCAGCCCCGTAGACCCGCAGGCCAGACCCGTAGACCCGCGGGCCAGACCCGTAGACCCACGGGCCAGACCCGTAGACCCACGGGCCAGACCCGTAGACCCACAGACCAGCCCCGTAGACCCACAGACCAGCCCCGTAGTCCCACAGACCAGACCCGAAGACCCACGTTCCGGACCCGTAGACCCATGGCTCAGCCCTGTAGACACACGTGCCAGACCCGTAGACCCACGGGCCAGCCCCGTAGACCCACGTGCCAGACCCATAGACCCACGGGCCAGCCCCGTAGACCCACGGGTCAGCCCCGTAGACCCACGGGCCAGACCAGTAGACACACGGGCAAGCCCCGTAAACCCATGCCTCAGCCCCGTAGACCCATGGGCCAGACTCGTAGACCCACGTGCCAGCCCCGTAGACCCACGGGCCAGCCCCAGAGACCCAAAGGCCAGGCCCATAGACCCACGGGCCAGCCCCGTAAACCCACGGGCCAGCCCCGTAGACCCATGGGCCATGCCCGTAGACCCACGGGCCAGGCCCGTAGACCCCCGGGCCAGCCTCGTAGACCCATGGGCCATGCCCGTAGACCCACGGGCCAGACCCGTAAACCAACGGGCCAGACCCGTAGACCCATTGGCCAGCCCCGTAGACCCATTGGCCAGCCCCGTTGACCCACGTGCCAGCCCCGTAGAACCACGGGCCAGCCCCGTAGACCCAAAGGCCAGGCCCATAGACCCACGGGCCAGCCCCGTAGACCCACGGGCCAGCCCCGTAGACCCTTGGGCCATGCCCGTAAACCCACGGGCCAGACCCGTAGACCAACGGGCCAGGCCCGTAGACCCCCGGGCCAGCCCCGTAGACCCATGGGCCATGCCCGTAGACCCACGGGCCAGACCCGTAGACCAACGGGCCAGACCCGTAGACCCATTGGCCAGCCCCGTAGACCCATTGGCCAGCCCCGTTGACCCACGGGCAAGCCCCGTAGAACCACGGGCCAGACCCGAAGACCAACGGGCCAGCCCCGTAGACCCACGGGTCAGCTCCGTAGACCCACGGGCCAGCCCCGTAGTCCCATGGACCATGCCCGTAGACCCACGGGCCAGACCCGTAGACCCACGGGCCAGGCCCGTAGACCCACGGGCCAGGCCCGTAGACCCATGGTCCATGCCCGTAGACCCACGGGCCAGACCCGTAGACCAACGAGCCAGACCCGTAGACCCACGGGCCAGCCCTGTAGACCCTCGGGCCAGGCCCGTAGACCCGCGCGCCAGGCCCGTAGAGGCACGGGCGAGCCCCGTAGACCCACGGGTCAGCCCCGTATACACACGGGCCATCCCCGTAGACCCACGGGCCAGACCCGAAGACCCATGGGCCAGCCCCGTAGACCCACGGGCCAGACCCGTAGACCCACGGGCCAGGCCCGTAGACCCACGGGCCAGGCCCGTAGACCCATGGTCCATGCCCGTAGACCCACGGGCCAGACCCGTAGACCAACGAGCCAGCCCCGTAGACCCACGGGTCAGCCCCGTAGACCCACGGGCCAGCCCCGTAGTCCCATGGGCCATGCCCGTAGACCCACGGGCCAGACCCATAGACCCACGGGCCAGGCCCGTAGACCCACGGGCCAGGCCCGTAGACCCATGGTCCATGCCCGTAGATCCACGGGCCAGACCCGTAGACCAACGAGCCAGACCCGTAGACCCACGGGCCAGACCCGTACACCCACGGGCCAGCCCTGTAGACCAACGGGCCAGTCCCGTAAACCCGCGGGCCAGCCCTGTAGACCCTCGAGCCAGGCCCGTAGACCCGCACGCCATGCCCGTAGAGCCACGGGCCAGCCCCGTAGACCCACGGGCCAGCCCCGTATACACACGGGCCATCCCCGTATACCCACGGGCCAGGCCCGAAGACCCACGGGCCAGACCCGTAGACCCATTGGCCAGCCCCGTAGACCCATTGGCCAGCCCCGTTGACCCACGGGCAAGCCCCGTAGAACCACGGGCCAGACCCGAAGACCAACGGGCTAGCCCCGTAGACCCACGGGTCAGCCCCGTAGACCCACGGGCCAGACCCGAAGACCCACGGGCCAGCCCCGTAGACCCACGGGCCAGACCCGTAGACCCACGGGCCAGGCCCGTAGACCCACGGGCCAGGCCCGTAGACCCATGGTCCATGCCCGTAGACCCACGGGCCAGACCCGTAGACCAACGAGCCAGACCCGTAGACCCACGGGCCAGCCCTGTAGACCCTCGGGCCAGGCCCGTAGACCCGCGCGCCAGGCCCGTAGAGCCACGGGTGAGCCCCGTAGACCCACGGGTCAGCCCCGTATACACACGGGCCATCCCCGTAGACCCACGGGCCAGACCCGAAGACCCACGGGCCAGCCCCGTAGACCCACGGGCCAGACCCGTAGACCCACGGGCCAGGCCCGTAGACCCACGGGCCAGGCCCGTAGACCCATGGTTCATGCCCGTAGACCCACGGGCCAGACCCGTAGACCAACGAGCCAGCCCCGTAGACCCACGGGTCAGCCCCGTAGACCCACGGGCCAGCCCCGTAGTACCATGGGCCATGCCCGTAGACCCACGGGCCAGACCCGTAGACCCACGGGCCAGGCCCGTAGACCCACGGGCCAGGCCCGTAGACCCATGGTCCATGCCCGTAGACCCACGGGCCAGCCCCGTAGACCCACGGGCCAGCCCCGTAGACCCACGGGCCAGACCCGTACACCCGCAGGCCAGCCCCGTAGACCCACGGGCCAGACCCGTAGACCCACAGACCAGCCCCGTAGACCCTCGGGCCAGACCCGTAGACCCACGTGCCAGCCCCGTAGACCCACGGGCCAGACCCGTAGACCCACAGACCAGCCCCGTAGACCCACGGGCCAGACCCGTAGACCCATGGCTCAGCCCCGTAGACACACGTGCCAGACCCGTAGACCCACGGGCCAGACCCGTAGACCCGCGGGGCAGACCCGTACACCCGCAGGCCAGCCCCGTAGACCCACGGGCCAGACCCGTAGACACACGTGCCAGGCCCGTAGACCCACGGACGTGCCAGACCCGTAGACCCATGACTCAGCCCCGTAGACCCACGCGCCAGACCCCTAGACCCACGGACCAGCCCCGCAGACCAACGGGCCAGCCCCGTAGACCAACGGGCCATCCCCGAAGACCCACGGGCAAGCCCCGTAGACCCACGGGCCAGACCCGTAGACCAACGGGCTCAGCCCCGTAGACCCACGTGCCAGCCCCATAGACCCATGGGCCAGCCCTTCCGACCCACGGGCCATCCATGTGCCAGCCCCGTAGACCATCAGGCCAGACCCGTAGACCCGCGGGCCAGCCCCGTAGACCCACGGGCCAGACCCGTAGACCCACGGGCCAGACCCGTAGACCCACGGGCCAGCCCCGTAGACCAATGGGCCAGACCCGTAGACCCACAGACCAGCCCCGTAGACCCACGGGCCAGACCCGTAGACCCATGGCTCAGCCCCGTAGACACACATGCCAGACCCGTAGACCCACGGCTCAGCCCCGTAGACCCATGGCTGAGCTCCGTAGACCCACGTGCCAGCCCCGTAGACCCGCAGGCCAGACCCGTAGACCCGCGGGCCAGACCCGTAGACCCACGGGCCAGACCCGTAGACACACGTGCCAGACCCGTAGACCCACGGCTCAGCCCCGTAGACCCATGGCTGAGCTCCGTAGACCCACGTGCCAGCCCCGTAGACCCGCAGGCCAGACCCGTAGACCCGCGGGCCAGCCCCGTAGTCCCATGGGCCATGCCCGTAGACCCACGGGCCAGACCCGTAGATCCACGGGCCAGGCCCGTAGACCCACGGGCCAGGCCCGTAGACCCATGGTCCATGCCCGTAGACCCACGGGCCAGACCCGTAGACCAACGAGCCAGACCCGTAGACCCACGGGCCAGCCCCGTACACCCACGGGCCAGCCCCGTAGACCCATGGCTGAGCTCCGTAGACCCACGTGCCAGCCCCGTAGACCCGCAGGCCAGACCCGTAGACCCGCGGGCCAGACCCGTAGACCCACGTGCCAGCCCCGTAGACCCACGGGCCAGACCCGAAGACCCACGGGCCAGCCCCGTAGACCCACGGGCCAGACCCGTAGACCCACGGGCCAGACCCGTAGACCCACGGGCCAGGCCCGTAGACCCACGGGCCAGGCCCGTAGACCCATGGTCCATGCCCGTAGACCCACGGGCCAGACCCGTAGACCAACGAGCCAGCCCCGTAGACCCACGGGTCAGCCCCGTAGACCCACGGGCCAGCCCCGTAGTCCCATGGGCCATGCCCGTAGACCCACGGGCCAGACCCGTAGACCCACGGGCCAGGCCCGTAGACCCACGGGCCAGGCCCGTAGACCCATGGTCTATGCCCGTAGACCCACGGGCCAGCCCCGTAGACCCACGGGCCAGCCCCGTAGACCCACGGGCCAGACCCGTACACCCGCAGGCCAGCCCCGTAGACCCACGGGCCAGACCCGTAGACCCACAGACCAGCCCCGTAGACCCTCGGGCCAGACCCGTAGACCCACGTGCCAGCCCCGTAGACCCACGGGCCAGACCCGTAGACCCACAGACCAGCCCCGTAGACACACGTGCCAGACCCGTAGACCCACGGGCCAGACCCGTAGACCCACGGGCCAGACCCGTACACCCGCAGGCCAGCCCCGTAGACCCACGGGCCAGACCCGTAGACACACGTGCCAGGCCCGTAGACCGACGGACGTGCCAGACCCGTAGACCCATGACTCAGCCCCGTAGACCCACGCGCCAGACCCCTAGACCCACGGACCAGCCCCGCAGACCAACGGGCCAGCCCCGTAGACCAACGGGCCATCCCCGTAGACCCGCGGGCCAGACCCGTAGACCCACGTGCCAGCCCCGTAGACCCGCACGCCAGACCCGTAGACCCGCGGGCCAGACCCGTAGACCCACGGGCCAGACCCGTAGACCCACGGGCCAGACCCGTAGACACACGTGCCAGACCCGTAGACCCACGGCTCAGCCCCGTAGACCCATGGGCCAGCCCCGTAGACCCACGGGCCAGACCCGTAGACCCGCGGGGCAGACCCGTACACCCGCAGGCCAGCCCCGTAGACCCACGGGCCAGACCCGTAGACACACGTGCCAGGCCCGTAGACCCACGGACGTGCCAGACCCGTAGACCCATGACTCAGCCCCGTAGACCCACGCGCCAGACCCCTAGACCCACGGACCAGCCCCGCAGACCAACGGGCCAGCCCCGTAGACCAACGGGCCATCCCCGAAGACCCACGGGCAAGCCCCGTAGACCCACGGGCCAGACCCGTAGACCCATGGCTCAGCCCCGTAGACACACGTGCCAGCCCCGTAGACCCATGGGCCAGCCCTTTCGACCCACGGGCCATCCATGTGCCAGCCCCATGGCTCAGCCCCGTAGACCCACGTGCCAGCCCCGTAGACCCATGGGCCAGCCCTTTCGACCCACGGGCCATCCATGTGCCAGACCCGTAGACCCACGTGCCAGCCCCGTAGACCCACGTGCCAGCCCCGTAGACCCGCAGGCCAGCCCCGTAGACCCACGGACCAGCCCCGTAGACCCACGGGCCAGCCCCGTAGACCCATGGGCCATGCCCGTAGACCCACGGGCCAGCCTCGTAGACACGCGGGCCGGCCCCGTAGACCCACGGGCCAGCCCCGTAGACCCATTGGCCAGCCCCGTAGACCCATTGGCCAGGCCCGTAGACCCATTGGCCAGCCCCGTAGACCCACGGGCCAGGCCCGTAGACCCATGGTCCAGCCCCGTTGACCCTTGGGCCAGACCCGTACACCCGCAGGCCAGCCCCGTAGACTCACGGGCCAGACCCGTAGACCCACAGACCAGCCCCGTAGACTCACGGGCCAGACCCGTAGACCCACAGACCAGCCCCGTAGACTCACGGCTCAGCCCCCTAGACCCACGGGCCAGCCCCGTAGACCCACGGGCCAGACCCGTAGTCCCATGGCTCAGCCCCGTAGACACACGTGCCAGGCCCGTAGACCCATGGCTGAACCCCGTAGACCCACGTGCCAGACCCGTAGACCCACGTGCCAGCCCCGTAGACCCACGTGCCAGCCCCGTAGACCCACACGCCAGACCCGTAGACCCACGTGCCAGCCCCGTAGACCCACGTGCCAGCCCCGTAGACCCACGCGCCAGACCCGTAGACCCACGGACCAGCCCCGAAGACCCACGGGCCAGCCCCGTAGACCCACGTGCCAGACCCGTAGACACACGTGCCAGACCCGTAGACCCATTGCTCAGCCCCGTAGACCCATGGCTCAGCCCCGTAGACCCACGGGTCAGACCCGTAGACCCGCGGGCCAGACCCGTAGACCCGCGGGCCAGCCCCGTAGACCCATGCCTCAGCCCCGTAGACCCATGGCTCAGCCCCGTAGACGCATGGCTAGCCCCGTAGACCCGCAGGCCAGACCCGTAGACCCACGTGCCAGCCCCGTAGACATACAGACCAGCCCCGTAGACCCACGGGCCAGGCCCGTAGACCCACGTGCCGACCCGTAGACCCACGGGCCAGACCCGTAGACCCACCGACCAGCCCCGTAGACCCACGGGCCAGACCCGTAGACCCATGGCTCAGCCCCGTATACCCACGTGCCAGACCCGTAGACCCGCGGGCCAGACCCGTAGACCCGCGGGCCAGACCCGTAGACCCGCGGGCCAGCCCCGTAGACCCACATGCCAGCCCCGTAGACCCACGGGCCAGCCCCGTAGACCCACGTGCCAGCCCCGTAGACCCACGGGCCAGACCCGTAGACCCACAGACCAGCCCCGTAGACCCACGGGCCAGACCCGTAGACCCATGGCTGAGCCCCGTAGACCTACGTGCCAGACCCGTAGACCCACGGGCCAGCCCCGTAGACCCACGGGTCAGCCCCGTAGACCCATGGCTGAGCCCCGTAGACCCACGGGCCAGACCCGTAGACCCGCGGGCCAGCCCTGTAGACCCACATGCCAGCCCCGTAGACCCACGTGCCAGACCCGTAGACCCACAGACCAGCCCCGTAGACCAACGGATCAGACCCGTAGACCCATGGCTCAGCCCTGTAGACACACGTGCCAGACCCGTAGACCCACGGGCCAGACCCGTAGACCCATGGCTCAGCCCCGTAGACCCACGTGCCAGACCCGTAGACCCACGGGCCAGACCCGTAGACCCGCGGGCCAGACCCGTAGACCCACGCGCCAGACCCGTAGACCCACGGACCAGCCCCGTAGACCCACGGGCCAGCCCCGTAGACCCACGTGCCAGACCCGTAGACACATGTGCCAGACCCGTAGACCCATTGCTCAGCCCCGTAGACCCATGGCTCAGCCCCGTAGACCCACGTGCCAGACCCGTAGACCCGCGGGCCAGACCCGTAGACCCGCGGGCCAGACCCGTAGACCCGCGGGCCAGCCCTGTAGACCCGACCCAGGGGTCAGCCCCGTAGACCCACGGGCCAGCCCCGTAGACCCACGCGCCAGACCCGTAGACCCACGGGCCAGCCCCGTAGACCCATGGCACAGCCCCGTAGACCCACGTGCCAGACCCGTAGACCCACGGGCCAGCCCCGTAGACCCACGTGCTAGACCCGTTGACCCGCGGGCGAGCCCCGTAGACCCACGGGCCAGCCCCGTAGACCCGCAGGCCAGATCCGTAGACCCGCGGGCCAGCCCCGTAGACCCACGGGCAAGCCCGGTAGACCATCAGACCAGCCCAGTAGACCCACGGGCCAGGCCCGTAGACCCACGTGCCACACCCGTAGACACACGGGCCAGCCCCGTAGACCCACGGGCCAGCCCCGTAAACCCACGGGCCAGCCCAGTAGACCCACGGGCCAGCGATGTAGACCCACGGGCCAGCCCCGTAGACCCACGTGCCAGCCCCGTAGACCCGCAGGCCAGACGCGTAGACCCACGGGCCAGACCCGTAGACCCGCGGGCCAGCCCAGTAGACCCACGGGCCAGCCCTGTAGACCCATGGCTCATCCCCGTAGACCCACGTGCCAGCCCCGTAGACGCATGGCTCAGCCCCGTAGACCCACGGGCCAGCCCCGTCGACCCACGTGCCATACCCGTAGACCCACGTGCCAGCCCCGTGGACCCACGGGCAAGCCCGGTAGACCCACGGGCCAGCCCCGTAGACCCACGGGCCAGCCCCGTAGACCCACAGACCAGCCTCGTAGACCCACGGGCAAGACCCGTAGACCTGCGGACCAGCCCCGTAGTCCCACAGACCAGCCCCGTAGACCCACGGGCCAGACCCGTAGACCCACGGTCCAGACCCGTAGACACACGTGCCAGACCCGTAGACCCACGGGCCAGCCCCGTAGACCCTTGGCTCAGCCCCGTAGACACACGTGCCAGCCATGTAGACCCACGGGCCAGCCCCGTAGACCCACGGGCCAGCCCCGTAGACCCACGGACCAGACCCGTAGACCCGCGGGCCAGCCCAGTACACCCACGTGCCAGCCCCGTAGACCCATGGGCCAGCCCCGTAGACCCATGGTACAGCCCCGTAGACCCACGTGCTAGACCCGTTGACCCATGGCTCAGCCCTGTAGACCCACGGGCCAGCCCCTTAGACCCATGGCTCAGCCCCGTAGACCCACGGGCCAGACCCGTAGACCCGCGGGCCAGCCCAGTAGACCCACGGGCCAGCAACGTAGACCCACGGGCCAGACCCGGTTAAGATTTTCGAACTCGTTTAGGTTATATGCGATAAGCCTCATCCATTCCCTCCAAGCAAACGAATAGCAGTCATCGCATTTGCCATGCATCGATCGGTGCCAACCGTACTGTGCCATCGCGCTGCGTGCGCGCGTGCGCCCTGGACCACGATCAACTTTCAAGAGACAGCAAAGAGAGAAACCAAGCCAACTTCCGCCTCCATTTTCTTCGGCGACGTGAACAGCAGCCAGCCAGCCACCCATGTACCGGTATGCGCGGCAGGCCGGTAATTCGATCCGCGCCTCGTCAAGCTGTGACTCAACAGACAAGCAGGGACAATCTAACACTAGCTCCGCCACTTTATACAACATAATTTACTTGGAATTTGCCTGAAGCCCGCCATCAAGCCAGGACCCCCCTAAGGCCTGGAAGTATTCGCAGTACCGTACGAGCTGAGATCCCATTGACAGATTATGGAAAGGTAAGACGTTTTGACAGGCACCATGTCTTGGCGTTAGCAGCGACCAATGCCGTTCAGGCCTCATATCGGGACACATATCAGTTAACCGCCGTGACGACATAATGCAGGTAGTTATTGACGACAATAGCTGCAATACAGTTACATAGTGGTATAACGTGGAATAAGGGAAATAATAAGCCTACAGATAACTCAGTGACTGGTTTTCGGCCATTTAGCTGGTACTCAGTCGGTACTCTGCAGTACGGTCGAGCCGAAAAGCTTTCTCTTTGTGTTGGTTGTTCCTAAATATTTCAGGAAATATATTGGTGCGGGCTGTCGTAGGAAGATTTACTAAAGCTATCAAACAGGACGTTTGGACTCGGGCTGTTGAGCCATCCACCCATCCTTGACTAGCCTAAGCAGTTACATAAGCCCATTCTGTGTTCAATATAAATATAGGAGAGCTGCAGTGGCAATGAGCATGAGCCAGCAGCTGATGGGGAACTCCCTGCAGGAGCAGTCGGTGCAGCCGCTGGCGAGCGCCTTCGTTGTTCCCCATCCAACCAGACCGAATGAGGACACCTTCTGCATATGTCCGCTGTGGTTGGGCGGCGTGGGCCTGGTGTCATTCTTCGGCGTCTACGATGGGCACAGCGGGTCTGAAATTAGTCAATTCCTGGCCGCGTCTCTACACCATTACGTCCATGCCTTCGGTTTGAAAGCACGAGATACAGCGACGGCGCTATGTCAGGCCTTTCAGGCGGCGGACACCGCGTTGGAAGAGGCGACACTCAACTGCCCGGACGCCGGGTCAACTGCAACGGTCGCGCTACTCAGCTCCGCTAGTGTCATAGTGGCACATTGCGGTAGGTGAAGATTTAACAATGGAGACCATTTGACCCGGTCAGGTGACTGTTCGCCAACCAACCGCTCCTCGCGCGAAGGTCCTGCGCATTGTCGCTTGTACAGATTGATGTCCCCATCACTCAATCATACACGCATCTATGCCAAGGGCGGCTGCTGTACCCATGACCGCTGGCCCTTGTGCCTTTGACAATTTCCGGTCGACCTTTCATTTTTTCAGGAGACTCACGAGCATTACTTTGCCGCAGTGGCCGCGTTGTGGCCCTGACGGATGACCATCGACCAGCACGACTTGACGAGCGGGTGCGTAAGCAGCGGTTGGGCGCCAAAAGAGAGTACCTAGAAAGTCACGGGAAATTCTTTTGGGCGCAAGAACCGCACGGATACGCTCTGATATTAGGATCGTGCTGACATTGTGAACGCGGCTTAACTAGCGCACGGAGGCACGGTGGTGCGCAAGTTATGCGCACGTGGGCCTGCTTCAATGGGCAATGCTTTCATCCTTCCAAACGAATTAACAAAACCGCACTGCTCCTGGCGCCTGTGCACTCCCTATGATCTGTCGCAGGAACGCGTCTTGGGATCGGGAGGTCAAATCCTCTGGAACGAGGGCGAACGCGTCATGGGCGTGCTGGCCACGACGCGCGCGTTTGGCGACCGCGATCTGAAACAATTTGGAGTCACGGCGGAGCCGGAGGTGCGCCTCATCCCACCTTAAATCATATTCGCCTTCATTTCCCGTACTAATACGGTACTTCGTCATCCATATTGACGTCATGAGGTCCTTCACGGCCGTCCGCGCTCGGCCAAACGGCCCGTTTCAGGCTCCTGCGGTGCCCTCCCCCAAACCTCCCCTCCCTGTCCATGTCATACATATTTCACGGCGCCGTTCCACTTCCATTTCCACTCCTTTGGGGCTTTCCAGTCCCGCTCGTCGTAAGCCCCTCCCGATGCACCCCACACGAACCCCTTCCCTCACACTCCCCCAGCAAGCCGTCCACTGCACCTCCCTCTCCAAGCGCCCTCACCCCCACCCCCACATACACACACATGCCGTGCGCAGTTCTCCCTGAAACACACACGCCGTACTCTAGCCCGACTCCACTCACCTCCCTGGCTGCGCTCCTCACGCGCTAAACCCCTCCCTTCTCCTGCCCCGCGCCTCCTCCTCCTCCGCCACCTCCACCGTCGCCGCCGCGGCCGCCGCAGGTGACCATCATCCCCCGCAGCGCCGATGATGAGCTCCTGATCCTGGCCACCGACGGTGTCTTCAACGTCCTCAGCAACGAGGAAGTCGCCGACGTCGCGTGCCGCGTCATGAAGCGCGCCATTGAGCGCGGCTCGTCGCGATCCACCGCCATCCGCCTGGCCGCCTCGGCCATCGGGCGATTCAGCCGCGATCGTAACAGCAAAGACGACATAACTGTGGTCGTGGTGGACCTTGCGCCGCCCGGCGGGCCCATCCCCGCCGCCACTCCGCAGGCCGCCGCCGCCGCCGCTGAAGCGCTGGGCCACACGATGGCGGCGGCGGCGCAGCACCAGCAGCTGTACGACGAGCACCAGGCGGCGCGACCGCCGCCGCAGCAGCACCAGCACCAGCACCAGCAGCAGAAAACCCAACATCAGCCGGGGCTCGGCGGCGCGTACGGATGCTGTCCCCAACACTCGAGTTTCGGCTCGTCCTCGCCCTCGCCCTCCTCGTCGTTCAACTCACCCACACCCACTTCCTCGTCATCATCCCCATCGCCTCCGTCGTCATCGCCGTCGCCGTCGTCCTCGGCCTCCTTCCTGCTGCCGTTGCCGCTGTCGGCAGGGGACCAGACATTCGAGCCGCAGCGATGTAACGGAGGCGACGCGGGTGAACGGTCTCAGCAGGGGGACAGTCAGCACCCGCTGCCGTCAGCGGCGCAGGCGCAGCAGCTGCAGCAACAGGAGCAGATTGCGGCGACTGTGCGCGGGCAATCGGAGGCGGAGGCGGAGGTGGAGGTGGAGGCGGAGACATCCTGCAGGTTCGGAGGCGGAGGGCAGTCGTCCACTGCCGTCCCTCCTTGGGGCCCCGCGGGGCAGCACGCGGGAAGCAATGCCGGCGCGGACGCTGCAGCGGCGCCTTCGGGCGCAGGGCCCCAGGCATGCGCGGGTTGAGGCGGCCGGCGCCCGCCCCGTTTCCCACCCCGGCGCGCCTGAACCTTCGGCTAAACGACTTTTGCGTTGCGAAGTGCGAAGACTGAAGAGCCGTCTGGGGCTGGGTGGGCGTGTGTTTTGGCGGTTCCTACGATGCAGGCGGTGGGGCGCAGCAGCGGCCTTTCACACACACAAGCGGACGATCACGCTCACGGCCCGATGCATTTTTAGAAGCCGCGTAGCAGCTGCAGCTGCAGGCTAAGCATCGGGCATGGCGACGGCAACGCTGCGGATGGCGGCGGCGATTTGTGTTCCCGTATTTTTGTTTCGTTACAAACGAACAAGGAGGCGCCACTCCGGCAGGTCTGCCTGTCAGGGGCTGTCAGGTTTATTGCGGTCTGTCGGATCCACGAATCGGTCGAGGGGCTGCAGGGGCTTTTACCGAAACGCGACATCGTGTGCCCCTTAACTGGTACGGCAGCAGTTGGTACGGCAGCAGTTTGGTGCGACGGTACTCCTAGATAGGTTGCCGGCAGCTGGTAGCTAGCAAGGCGGGAAGCGGCCGCGTCTCTGGGGCCGCAGAAGCCCCCTTAGCTCCCGTAGCTCACAGCTGCGGTGTCGGTTTCCTTCCGGGCTTCGGAGCCAGATGCTTCGGGCTCATTGTTTGCCGTACGTATTGCACTCCTGTGGAGCGGCCACACCACTTGACAGCATGCGGAGGGGCGAGCTGCAGTGGGGTGCATGGTGGGTTTGGTGCCGGGGCGCCTGGACCGCTGTTTTGCGGACCCTAAGCCGTTCGAACCCTCCGAACTGCTTTAGCCCCCAAACGCCACACAGCAAGTGCGACACACACACATACACACACACGCGTGCGTGCCGGCATTTCCCCTGGCACCGCCTTCCTCCCTTTCCTCCCTTTCCTCCCCCGCCCCTCCTCCGCCGCCGCCGCCTTCTGACAGTCCGTTTCGATGACTCGTTTCGATGACTCTGTCCCCCGGGATACCCCAGACGGCGCGGTGACCGGCGTGGCTACCCCGCGTCAACCACCCGACCGGCGGAGTTGCAGTGGGTTGCATTGGACCCCACTTGTACCCCATACTGCGCTGTATGGCGCGTGTGGCCAGTGGATCTTACAACTACTCAAGACCTGTGCGGCCGTGACTGTGCGGCTGTGACTGAATCGTGGATTCTGGAGTGGAGGGTCGTCGCGTTATCAAGTGCTGTGGGCGTTGGGGCGGGGGCGAGGTAGGACAGTGGACAGTAGTGCCTTCAGTTTCGGGCAGTCCATTGCAGCTTTGGACAAGCGCGGAAGGTGGATGGCTGCAGGTATCGGACTCGGACCTAACTAGCGTGTTTGTTGCTGCTCCGTCCTGGTGCTGATGAGGAGGAGGAGGCGGAGGGCGTCACCCCACGTGTTGGGTGGAGGGGGTCACCCTCTCACCCACAGTTAGGGTGGCATCTCTCAGCAGCTCTCTTCGCTGTTCGCTGCCGCGGCTGCAGCAGCGACACTTTTTTCACTGCTGCTCTTTCCCGCGGGGACAACCGCCCCCTAGCGCCCCACTAGCTCGAAGCAGCGGCACACAACTTTCGCTGCCATGTTGCAATGCTACGCATGTTTCAATGCCACGCATGTTGCAATCACGCGGTGGAGCGCGTCATTGCTGGATTTTTTGGCCGCTGTTTTGCGTCCATTATCGGTGTCGGTCGGGAGCCGAGGGTCAGGGCCATTTGCCGGCCCCAAGAAACAACGACAAGCGGTCCTTGCATTCGCGGAAACGTCGAGGCCGCCCGGGAGTCCGATGCTGCAGCGCAGTCCTGCTGATGCTGCTACTGCTGCTACAATAATGCTGCGGTCGATCAATAATGCTGCGGTTGGTGCTTTGAATTGGTGGTCTTGACAAGGTCTGGGGGTGGACGAAGCGGTTCGCTAGCCGCACGGGATCCTGCGGCACGTGGGATGAACGGCGCGTGGAATGTTGTCGTACAGCCGGTGTGGGGCCCCCCCGGGCTGGCGCGTTGGGAGCAAGGAAGTCTCGGCGGCTACGGGAGTGTGTGCTTTGGGCCCCATGTCTGCGCGGGCTGCTCTGTAATAATAATTATATTGACGGCATTGTTGCATTAGTCAGCAGCTTTACGGGACTGTCGAGTGCACACGAGGGCAAAGGGCGGCTGAGAGGGCTGTACCAACCCTAGTCGAAAGGCGGTGCTCAGTGGGCACAAGGACGGCGTGGGGCGCGTGATTCTTGGCGCGCCGCGTTGATATATATGTGTGTGTTTGTGTATGTGTGTGTCGATCTTGCCGTGATGTACGGCTGGACGGGTCGACGGAGCACATCGGCGGCAGCATGGGGGCGCTCGGCCACCCTGGGCACCATTTTGCTGAGGAGCCTGTTGCCGGCGCCATTTCGCACGGCAACCGAGCACGAAACCGCGGAAATTACCTCTGAAGCCGTGGGGCTGTGAAGCGTTCGGAGAGAGGCTGTTATGCTCTTGAGAGTTATCCATGGCCGTGGAGTGCCCTTATACCGTAGGTTTTGCGGTCGCTAGGGACCCCGTGGCAAAGGGCCGGAAGGGTAGGCGATCGAGCGACCGGCGCTCTGTTTCGGAGGGGCAGCTCTTGCATACACGTTTAGGGACGGGTCGCTGCCATAGGCTGCTTGCAAGCGCGTGAAGCATGGGGGGGGCCCTGGTGGATTGGGCGCTCCGAAGCCTTCTTTTCTGCTGGGCAGGTTCCAGACACATCTTTGGTGTGTGGGCCCGCCGGTCGGTGCGGCGCCTGGCGCCGTCCTGGCCCGCCCCGCGTGGTTTCGGCGCTAACGAGGCTTGGCAGGCTCGGCACATGTGATCGTCATATCGATAATCCCTTTTTTCCACTGAACGGATTTTCGGAACTCTGAGAAATGGGCGTCGTGCCTTTCGCGACCTGGAACTCGCCCAGCATAGCAGTGGTGGCGGTGCGCCCAGTGGAAGCACTTGACCAGCGAGCCCGCGCCGCCGCGCCGTCTTGAAGTATCGTATGGAACAAGACGCACGCCCCCCGCGCCGCCGCCGCAGCTGAGGGTGTTCGAAGCGGCAAAGAACTGTTCGTTTGGTGCCGCAACGTAAGGCGCGTTGTGAAGCCGACGATGGTTGGGAGGTTGGGACTTGCGGGTTGCCAAATTAGGGCACATCCGACATACATGGATTGGGGGCAGGGCACTGAGACTGGGGGAAGTTGAATGTCTGCAATAATGGTGAGACTGAAGATGCTGGAGTCTCGAGTCCACCCGTTCGGGTCCGTCGTTGGACGAGCCGCCAATGGATGTTCGTACAGGGCTCGGCCCTCCAACGATCTGTTGCCGGTGCCCGGCACCTCGTTGACCTCCCGTTGGTTTTTTCTGTTGTGTTGGCTTTGTGATCCCCGAACGTTTATTATACAAATACAGGAGGGCGCGTTCGAAACCCCCCTGGGTGAGGTGCTGATGAACCCCTGGGTGTGCGGATTACTTTTTGCGATTGTGCGATTGTGTGGATTGTGATTGTGCGATTCAGCTGTCCGGGCTCTTTTCCAAAATGCACGTGGCGGATATCTACAGCGAGCGCAGTATAGTCTTTAGTAGCAAGTTCGGGACAAAGCAGCGCACATAAAGTCCAAGGGCTTAGCGCGGCCGGGGCGGGGCAGGGGGCACACCAGCTCCATCCCTTTGCGCCATGCTGTCGCGTCTTGTGCTGCGTGGATGCTGGTGCTGGTGTTTGTTGCTGGCAAGATAACTGTCGGGCGTGGTCGGTTGGTTGGGGTTAGTTGACATCCGTCGTACCGGCATGCCAGCATCTGGACTGCAGTGCGGAGATTATGGCGTTGGTGTTGCGAGCGATGGGACTGCGGTTGTGCAGAAGGCAAGATGTACGGAGAGTGTACGGCATTGGTATAGTGTACGGCAGTTCTGTGATGCTGGGTAGGCAGACAAGTACTGTGTCGCCATGATGTAGGGACGAGTCGTGCGAGTGAGTGGGTGTTTCCGTCATGGGCATTTCCCTCGAGTGCCCCGGGGGCGCAACGCATGAAAATACACATATTGCAGCATCCGCTGCCTCACCGGGCTGGAGATCGACACTGCCTGTCACGGGGGACCGCAACGGTGTAAACCCTTCAACCTCTCGCACGCACAGGGCATCCGTCACTTCGTGACACCCAAAAGACAAAACATCGGCTAGGTACCCACTAGTAAGGTCAACAACCCCTGGTCAACATGTACAAAACATGTTTGTACAACCCCTTAAGGACGGGGGTTTTAAAACGTATCATGTATCGGTTCATTGCCAATCAAACCCTAAACCCACACTCCCCCAACCAGCAACGGCGCATCGTACAACTGGCGGGGTGCGGGGGGGCAGCACCACAACTCCCACCGTCCCTGCGCGAGCGGGCATCCTTTCGGTTGTCGGTTGTACAATTTATGCACTCGTATTTTCAGTGTACAGCGGGCCATGGCGCGGCCAGCGCTGGGCGTGTGAAACTCCATGGCACCGGAGTCCCCCACCGAGACCCCAACCACTGTCACACGATCTCAACAACCCTCTACCCAAGAGCATGCCAACTGTGCAAACCGACGCCCCCTTGACCGGCGGCGGTGGCACATACAGGCCGCGTGCGGCACCACCATGCCAACGGTTCCGCTGGTGCCCGGACGTCTTCAAAAACCCAGGTGAATGCCCCCTTGGGCGCAACAAGCGGAACGGGGGCTCGCGGGGCACAGGGCGACAGTTTTTATGCGTATGCACCTATAGCTTCCCACCGGCACACACACAGACACAGACACACGCACCCACACGCTCGACCGGCCTGCTGCAATGCTGCTACGCACCCCCACATGCAGCAGGCAGGCACCCCTCCAAGACGTTGCTCTCCGTCTCCCTCATACTCGCTCAGAACGCTCCGCGTCCGGACCCGCACCGGCACGTCTCCCCCCGGGGGCGCTGAGCCGCGCACACCGAACACGAGCGGGATACCAGCTCAGCTCAGCCTCGCCTGCGGCCGCGCTTGGCCTCCGCCGCCTGCTGCTGCTGGCCGTGCCCCTCCGGCAGCGGGTGCTTGCGGGGTCGGCCCCGCCTGCCCTTCGCCGGCAGCTCCACGCCCGTGGCCTCCGCCGCGGCGCCTGGCTTTTCCTTTTCCTTGGCGGTTGCGCCGCACTTGCGCGTCACTGCCGGCGACGCCGCGCCCGCCGAGCCGCCATCGGCCGCGGTCACCGCAGCTGCTGCCCCATCCCCAGCCGCGGTCGACGTCTCGGGCCTTTGCTTGGAGGGCCGGCCCCGCCTGCGCTTCACGGTAGCCGTGGCCGCGGCCAGCTGGGCTGCCGCCGTCGCTTCCACCGATGCCTGCGGCTTGGGCGGCCGGCCGCGCCTCCGCTTCAGCGCCGGCGCGTCCTCCTCCTCTCCGCTGTGCTGTCCCGCCTCTGCAGCCCTCTCCCCCTCCTTCTGAGGGGCCAGGGCCCGGCCACGCTTCCTCCTCTCCGGCCCCGACTTCGCGGCCCGGTCACCATTGCTGGTGGATGGCAAAAGCGCGGCTGCCTTCGCCACCTGTCTCTCCGATGCTGCCTGCGGCTTGCGCCCGGGGACCCGCCCGGAGCTCCTCTTTGCCGCCGACTCATGGTCGGCGGCGGCTGCCACCGGCGCCCCTGCTGCTGCACCCGCGGCCGCCTGCGGCCTGCGCTTGGGGGGCCGCCCGGGCTTCCGCTTCGCCGCCGCTGCGCCTTCCGAAGCCCCCTGGCTGGCGGGCGAGAGCGGCTCTCCAGCCGCATGCGCTGCGGCGTCCTCAAACGCACCCGCTTCCGCCGCCAGCAACAGCTTTATGGAGGGCCTGCGCAGTCGTTTCGCCGGTGGCGCTGCCTCCTCCACCGCCGCAGCCGACTTTCGCTTCGGCAGCCGGCGTCGCTGCAGTGCCGACGCGGGTGCTCCCGAAGGGGGCTTCCGCAGCCGTGTGGCCGGCAGCTCTGCAACAGCTGCGGCGCCGGCCTTCGCGGCGGCAGCGCTCGGCGGCAGTGACGGCTCCTTCTTCTTCTTCGGGGGCCGACCGGGTTTGCGCTTCTCCGGTGCGGCAGCCGCTTGGGCGGCGTTGCTGGTTGAGGGCAGATGCGCCGCCGCGTCCTCGACCTCGTCCGTTGCTGCCTGCAGCTGCCGCCGTGACGGTCGGCCGGGCTTGCGCTTCGTCATTGCTGTTGCCGCAGCCGCTTTCACCGCCGTCGCCGCCTCCTCCACCGCTGCTGCCTGCGGCTTCTGCCTGGGCGGCCGGCCGGGCTTGCGCTTCGCCAGCGGTGTTCCCGCAGCCACTTTCGTCGCCGCCGCTGCCTTCTCCGCTGCTGCTGCCTGCGGCTTCCGCTTGGGCGGCCTGCCGGGCTTGCGCTTCGCCAGCGACGCAGCAGCGGACGTGATCCGCGCCTCAGCTGCCTGCGGCGCTGCCTCCTCCGACTTCACCTTGGGCGGCCTGCCGCGCTTCCTCTTCTCTGCAACCTGGACCTCAGTTGCGCCGGCCTGACCGCCGGCAAGCGAGGGAACGGCTCCAGCGGCGGCGGCACTGCCACCCGCCTGGGGTTGGGCTCGCGGATGCGGCCCGAGCCCGGCTGCTGCCGCCAGCGGTTCGCCTCGGCGGCGGTGCGGCCGACCACCTGCGGCCTTCGCCGAGGGCGACAGCAGGCTGCCTGCGGTGCTCTTGGGCGGCCCTGCAGGGCACGAAGCAGACCGCAACGGCGCGCAATGACGTTGCCACACATGCCAGGGCAGGGCAGGGAGATGCCTCAATCTCCGAGGCAGGCGAAGGTACCGTAGCACGCTTTCCGAGGTGGGGAATGCTGTGGCCGCAGCAGCCGAACTCAACCCAACCTCGCCTCAAAGGCAGGCCGCGGGGCCTCAAAGGCAGGCCGCGGGGAGGCCTGATGCTTTTCAAGCGACCCGCTGATCGGTGGCTTGGGGGATGGCACAATTAGAGCCCCGCCCGCGCGTCGGGTTCCAAATGTGTGCGTGTATCGGGTATCTCATCTTTTCCTGCATTCGTTGATCTGCGCCCCACGGTACTCATGGCCTCACTGGGCTGTCTCCCGGTGCAGTGCAGTGCAGTGTGCGCTCCTAAACAGGAACACTGCTTCGCTGCGCCGCCCTCACCTGCGCGCTCCGCTGCGGCAAGCTGCCCTCGTGACAGGCTTCGGCTGTGCGACAGGCTTCCCCCGCGCCGCCTCGGGCCGGAGGGAGCGGCCTCGGCGACCACTCCTCCGCTCCTGCGTCTTGCCGTTGGCGGAGACAGGCTGCGCACTGCGCGGAGTGGAGAGAGGTTGGGAGGGGTTGAGACAACAAGAAGCGTGTGGTAGGGAGTCCACTCAGCCACGGCGGCGCCGACGGGTAGCAGACGGCGTGGCTGCAGCGAAGGGTGCAACGCGAGTCGCTCTTTCTGAAATTGCACCATTCGGGGCCCACGGCGGCTGCCAGTCACTGAACCAACAAGGAGGGGTACCGTAACAAACAAAGGAGAACCGCAGCGAAGTGAGACGGGGTTACGGGGAAGACGGGGCGCGCGCGTCATCACGGCCATACACGTATCCACGGGAGGTGACTGTCCCTGGGACAGAGGAAGCCCCAACAACCCGCGGCAGCAACCACGTCCCTAGGTTGGGACCCCGTCCAGAAGAACGGGTGCGCATGTGTGTGTGTGTGTGCGCGCGCTCTGAAGATTGTGAGGAGGCTCCGAAGAAGGAACGCCCGACGGACGGTTGCACCACCTGCGCTGAAAATCCGGGGTCGCTCACCCGCTCGGCGCACGGAAGCGGTGCGACGTGGCGGCGCGGTTGTCACCTGCACGGAGTGATGTGCAGATGGGTGTCAGGGCGGGGGCCCAGCGGACACTGATCCTGGAGAGCTCGCGAATACCCCGGGGACATTATGATCGCGCAGAGAAAGCATGGAAACGTCCCTAAGAGATGTCAAAGCCGTTGAAGAGGACCTGTGAGATCGCGCAAGTATCATGGATGGGCCTGACACAGCCCGCCGCCAAGCGCATGACACGGCCTTAAGAGCTACCGGAATTCCGGCCCAGGTAGCCTTTGTGCAACGTCAATGCGCCTAGAAAAACCTTGAAGCGCTTCGCCGCGTCGCCAGTAGTGGGAAGGCACGAGCGGATAGCGCCCGGCTACGACGGGTGGTTTCGACGCGGCCCCGGTCCCTCGCGTGCTGAAGTCTGCACGCACCTCCTTGGATGATTCATCCAGAAATTGTGAACCACGCCCTCTTCTGCTCATCTTTGCGATCTGGGGGATTCGCCTGTGGGAGCCGCCAAGGGCGGGCGACAAGCGGAAAGTTATACCCCTTTCGTAAATTATACGAGACCAAAATCAAGACAGCTATATGTACCCAATGATAACTGGACCTCTGCTCGGAAATACAGGCACTGAATATTTTCACAAGGTTGACAGGGAACGCTTTTAGCTTACCAAGCCTTGGGCGTGCAAATGCCTGTGGCGGCTTATAATTTCCACCAGAATGTCTTGTCAGTTATCGCCTGCAGAATTGGAGTCCCTGTGCCAAGGAACGGAAGAGGAGAACGGCGTGCAGTGCCCCCGCTTAGCCGGCTGGAAAAAACCATCGCAAGAATTCTCGCATAAAATTCCAGGGGATTTTAATCGGCTCATGGAAACATTTTGATGTGCCTCGCGCAGCTGTTGGCCGCACAGAGGCTTTGGACCCCGAAGGCGCTTCTCGGGGCAGTCAAACAAACTCCCAAACAGCGCTTACCGTTCAAAGTGCCACCAAAAAATAATGTTTGTAGTTTTTATGTACCTGAAGGTTCCTGTGGCTAGCTTGTGTGCGCCGCGCTGTCAAACTCGGTGATACAATTGACTCACGGTCCGCAGCGGGTTATCGATTAGTTTGGCTGTATCAAAAATTTATAAACACAAGCCCTGGTGCAAGAATGTGTAACATAACATGATGGCCTATCTGGACTCAACGTCCGGACGTGATATTGCCTCGTACCCGGGAGTCTGCCGTACCGATCGACGGAACAATGCCGCTAGGAATTTTCGGGCAGAATACCATGGGCGCAGAATACCTCGCAGATTAGCTCCGACGGCTGTTCCGCCTCACGTTCCGCCTCAGCAGGTTACGTCTCATCATCAGCAAGGTTATCACTCAGGTGAAGCTGCACAATTTTAAACCAGCATTCGTACAGTGAAGTTGCGATAATTAGTTTAGAGCAACCTTGCCCTGGCGAGCAGGGGCAAGGGGGGCGCTGGGAAGGTAGGAAATGAACTGCTGCTGAAGGCTTGTGACGTCGTTCTTACGTGCGTGGGCGGGGCGTAACAACGAAGTACCGGCGCACGGTTACAACAGCGTTTGAAACGCGGGACGATACTTGCATGTATATGATGTATATAAATCCAATAAGTTCTGCTAAGGGGCTATCGTATACCTGCCTGCGTGCTGGCCCCGCCTGCTGCCTCTCCATGCATGTATGCATGTATGCGTTTCATTTGCATCTCTGTATGTGTATGGCCTTACCCTCCATGGATTGTGCGACATGCTCCAAGTATTTTTGTTGTAGTCGTTTCTGGTCGCTTAAACATGCCTGCCCGTCCGTCGTCTAACCACGTGCGTGGCTCGACCACGCACGCACGACGACATACATGCTTGCACATATATACACCCACACACACACACGCACATCACATTCGCATACAGGCGTCGATAAGGGGCCCGATGGGCAATCAAGGTATCATCAGTAGTTACGAGCAGTAGTGCGTGGATTACGCAAATCCTCCTGGACGGATGGGACACCCCGCGGCAGCAGGTATGTAAGATGCACCTTGGATGGAGGACATACGGCTAGGTGTTAATAATCGTTGGTGCAAAGATTTCCTCCGGTTCAAAAGCCCGAATACAATAATAACATATATATACCAATAATACCATGCGGGCTTGCATTATTTCCGAGCCTACATACGACAGCACCCACCAGCCCAGTACCGGTAGGGCAAGCAACTCTGCTGGTGACAGAGGACTGCGCTTCCGCACACCAGCTGCTGCGGACGAGGGCAACTCAATGCAGCAAATTTGCCAACTAGTAAATACAATTACGCAAGGTGATAACCCTGACGTGTAGAGAGGAGGCGTGCGTGGCGGCAGGGTAGAGGCGGGGGGGGGTTCCCCCCCGCTTCGTTCGTTGCCTGCTGCCGCCCATCCATGCAAGCACCGCATCCCCAGGAGCAATCGAAACTTTCTTTACATAGCGTTGGGTCTGCCTGCATCCTATTTTCACAAATACGTCGTACGCATTGGACAGCAGATTCATACGATCCGTCTATCATCACGCAGATTAGCGGGACCGACACCCTTACTTCCGTTGCTTCACACATAGCACGGCGGCGGACCGATCGATAAAGGTTTTACTTACGCGCGTATGTATACGCATCTATGTAGGTAGCAGCAACGAGTTACATTATTGGGCATTTGGGTTTCATACATCCAGGTACATGGATGTATAGAGAAATAATCCCCCGAAGGAGGGTAGATAGAAAGAGAAGATGCCCATACATGGGGAGTTGTCCGCTGGCTGGCTTCGTCGATCAGGCAGGCAGGGCTTGCTTTTTCCCAGGGCTTTCTCCCCTGTTTTTTTCCGAGGAACGGCGCACGCACATACTTGTCATTATTACTAAGCCGTAACGCCGCCGGCAGCTGCCGCGGATGGAGAGAGCTAGCAAGCTTGTTCCAACAGGAGGGAGGCGAGCCCGGCTAATGTATGAGCGGGTGCCTGCGGGTGCTTTCTAGTACCGGTACTGTGTCTGATTGTGTTAACGTTTTACCACAACGCACCTGCCATACACGTTAGTTCTCATTAATACCTACGTGTATGTCCAAAGATTTAAGTTTTGGGTTTTTCCTATTCCATTGCCACATTTACTTGTTATGCCCAGCCATTGAGGCTTGAGGGCCGCCGGTGCGCGTGTGCGCGCATTTCGCCGGTTCAGTTGATGGTTGGCCGACGGTTGGATCTGGCGGTAGTTAGACACGCACCGGACGCGTGAGCGGTTCATGGGTCTGTTAGTTAGTTGTGCGTGCCTCTGTGGGGCCGCACTGCGACTGCTCTGTCAAGCACCACGATAACAACCGGACTGCTGCTGTCAGTCATCGCGGCGTTCATTTGCCGCCCTTGCCCTTTCTATGCTGCCTGCTGGTTGATAGCCGAGCTAGCTACGCGGTAAAGCAAACAGATTCCTAGACATACACCTTTTACCCAGCTACACACCGAAGGGCGCGGCGAGAGTTTTCACAACGTGTAATGACCAAAACCAATTTTGGTACGTGTTAAATAGTTGCACGCAATCACGAGTTACGGGCTCACAAATTTGCTGTACGGCACGCACGTGCAGGTGCGTGGGTGGGCTCGTGGGAGCCCCAAACCAAAGCGTCATGGACCCGTAGGACTTTGTCCTTCATCATACTTCGGACTACAAATAAACCTTAAAAAACATGTAAAGGTCATCGACGCAAACAAAAACGTTGAATTCTTATTTGGTACACCTAATAATTTGCTTGTGGACACGCCCCCGCAGGTGGCGAAGGGGACGCACGGGCATCAAGCTGTCAGCAGGGCGGAATGCATTCGTACGTTCAGCAGGTCCATACGTGTGGACAGGTGTGGACCTGAACGCACGGGGCTGTGTGATGCCGTGATCATGCCATCCAGGTGATACCCACGCGCGCACCACGCCCAACGACTCAGCTCACCGGGTCACCATCTTGCTTGGGCTAAAGAATGGCCATCATCGCGTCAATGACGTTGCTTGCGTCGAGGGATTGGATACGTTGGGTTTGAGGTCATCTCGGCTGCTTCGGGGCTTACTTGCCATCCACGCAGAGAAGTCGTACACTGATGAGTACAAGGTGCCGTGGCCTGCAATAAATTTGACGCGTCTGATTTTTTGCCTACCTCTTCTCAAGATACCGGCTGTCTGATCGTTCGTTGGAAAAAGGTTAAAAGTTTTGGTAAGGGCTCCCGCGGCAATGCGTTGGTGTTTTGCACAAGAATAATGGTTGTACGGCGGCACGCCGTATTTTCTTAATTATGGCAAAGTGGATCGGTGGATCCAAGGGTGCCCTCAAGGAAAATGTGGCGTGGGTTCAGGGACTCAGGGTGGTGTACAGGAAAAATGGTGTTCCCACGCTGCGATGTTTTCTTTTTACCCCCTTTGCTTGTAGCTGCAGCAGTCGGCGGCGTTACGGTTTGTAAGGCTTGCGGATACGCACGCATAGTGTGTACGGCTTGCGGGCGGGGCGGGGCAAGGGCCCACATGGCATCCCGCCCGCCGTCCCACGAGCAACAAAGTTCAAATGGACACGCGGAGCCGAAGAGAAATGCTGATGAAGATACCACTACGTGAGATACCACTACGGTATGCGAGCACGGGGAAGGGTCGAAAGGAGAGTGTAGCACTGGACTGCACCGGAGCTCCGTCCACTGGGTGGAAACGGATTCGCCAGGGAGCGAGGGTGCGTGGGGAGGAAGCGGTGGTGTCTGCCATCCCATTACACGGCCAAAGCACCAACGCGACAGCCAACAATAGGACAAGTAACAACAGCTGAAATTTCGGTCTGATGACATGCGTGCATTAATGAGCCGTCGACTGCTCGGGCCGGCCCACGCTTTGTTGTGCAATTTTGAAGGCATCAAACGTCCAAAGATACAAGGCCAACGCCCAATGAAAATAATATAAAATACGCCAGGCATAAGGGCAACTGCCGCGCGTTCCCTGAGGCATAAACTCCGATGTATTGAGGACTCGTGGCCTCATGGAATAACACGGCCCTGCGATAATGAGCCGACGTTTACCGCAGCAAGAAAAATAACAGCTCGCATTTTTAGGCAAGTTTGTCGGGCGCAGTATCAGCGACGATGAAAAATTGAAGTCCCCGATTTTGTCCAGCGCAAAATGACAGGCCGACATATATTCGCCGATTCATATATTATTAGGCTATGATATTTCCTATACACTTGTAAATATTATGCGGAGGCAACGCTGGAAATTCAGAGGCATGGAAGGGTCGCCACATCACGGTCCCACTCCTGATCAAATCGGTATGTTAGCTTTATCTTCCGCCGCAAGTTTTGCCCGCTCCTCCCCACGTGTTACAGTGGCGGTTGCCGACACCAGCCCTCCTCCGCCGCATCGGTTCCACGCTAACAAAGATAGACGGTTCATGGTGCGTCTCGCGTCTCATGCATCCAACAGTCCCCGAATTACAGCGCCCGGGGCGATACGCAGCCGTTGTTTAAAATCTTAGGGGATTCCCCAAAAATCGACCCGACGCGGGGAAGCGCGGCATGGCACGACAGATTCACGAGTAGCCGTTACCGTACAATCGTGTACGGCGCTAATCAACGGGCCCAGGCGTGTGTTGGACCGTTGCCGGCATCGACGCAGCGGTCACACCACGCCTCAATGCCCGCAGCAGGCAGCTCCCAAGCGAAGCCGCACTACCGCACAACAAACGACACGGATGTTATCATCCTGTACGTAGTAACGCATGTCACAGCTCCAGAGCTAAAGGTACTGCTCATGCACGCGCCTTGATTGTGACGTCCACGCATACGTGTGTACCGCCCCTCCTCTGCTCGCGCGGACATGGCAGCGGCAGCACGCTACGGCGCGCTGCGTTGTGCTGCTGCTTGCCGCCCCCAATTTCGGACCAGATCAAGGATCAACCAAACCAAACCACGCAAACAACCCGAAGCCAAGTTTCAGCACGTCTGAAGCTCCAGCAACGTGCAGTCTCCCTGCCTGGGGGCCGGCACTGCGGCAGCCTCCCAGCCAGCCAGGAATCCGTCCGCAGCAACACACCCACGCGCAGGCTCGCCCACGCAGTACCCCATCTACCGGTATGCGGGTAGGAATCAATTTGTTCCAGCACGTCGGCACCGCAATGGCGTGTCTCCGCGACCCTGCAGTGCACCACGAGGCCACGGGCCGCGGCGCGGTACCAAGGAAGCAGAAAGGAAAGGGCAGCCCCTCCGGGAGGACAGGTTCCGAGGCACCTCCGGGAGGACTCTCGAGTCCCGAAGACAGTGCCGCTGCGGTGTCGTCGGACTAGGTATCGGAACAGGCGGTAGATGTCTCGGGACCGGCCGCGGACGACACGTGCCAACGGAAGCGCCGTGACTGTTCACTGCATCAAACGCCGAAAATCCGGTACAATTTCGGTGGCTTGGCGAGCCACCCAGGTTAGCCGTGCTTCACAACGACACGCAAGGCCCCCCAGCCCATCCTCCTCCTGCAAAACCCCGAGACCCTCACCGCTCCAGCCCGGGCCCGGGCCCGTCAACGATGCGGCAGCCTCGACCTCCCCTTCGGGTACCCAACTAACGATGTCCGCAGCGGAGAGACGCAGCATGTGCAGGAGCCCACACGCACCCTGCCGCCAAAGGAAAAACGGCCAAAGCCCCAACACAAGCCACCCCGGCGGCGCCGCGCGCGGGACGCAGCAGGCCCGCTTTTACCGCATCCCGCCGATCCGGCGCCCGCTATCGTCCTCGCTCTATCTCTTAGCGGCAACCCCAAAGCGAACTGCTGCAGTGGCCAGCGAGGAAGCCGGGATCCACTGCACACCTACCCGACCCTTGACAGCGCGCGCTGCGACTGCCGGCGAGCTAGGCCGTCGCAAGCTGCTCGCGGCCGCCCTCGTCATCAATCCTCGCCCTCGTCGTCATCCTCGCCGCCGCCAGTGTCACCGCCGCCGGCGCCGTCACCGCTGTTGTCCTGGTCGCCGGCATGGTCCTCGCCGCCGCTCCCCCCATTATCCTCATCCTCGCTTGCGTCGCCACCGCTGCCGTCTTCGCCCTTGTCGCTGCTATCACCGTTGCCGTCTTCGCCCTCGTCGCTGCTATCGCCGCTGCCGTCTTCGCCCTCGTCGCTGCTATCGCCGCTGCCGTCTTCGCCCTCGTCGCTGCTATCGCCGCTGCCGTCTTCGCCCTCGTCGCTGCTATCGCCGCTGCCGTCTTCGCCCTCATCGCTGCCATCGCCGCCGCCGGCGTCGGCCGCCGCGCCAGTCACAGCATCGACCCCAGTGGCTCCGAGACTGGAGGGACCCGACGCTGTGGCATCAGACAGCTCGCGGCGGTCTCCCCCGGAACCTGACGGCCCCGTGGCATCAGTACCCTGACTCGGCTGCGAGCCCGATGGCCCCGCCTCGTCGGTCTGCTGCTGCTGCTGCTGCTGCTGCCGCTGCTCTGCCACGACCACCTCCGCCGCATCGCCCTCCGCCGACTGCATTTCGGCAGCCTCCTCATCTGTCGCCTCCTCCGGGCTCTCGAACTGCTCCTCTGGGCCATCGCCGGGCGATGCCGCCGCCGCTCCGGAACTGTCAGCGGCGGCGCCGTCGGGGGCCGCCCCCGCCGCCTCCGCCTCCGCGTCGGCGCGGTCAACGTCATCGTCGGCGCCATCAGCGCCGCCATCTGGGACCGCCGCCGCAACCCCCGCGGCGCCGTCACCGGCATCGTCACCGCCGCCGCGGCCCCCGGCGGCGGCGTGATCGTCCGATGCCGCCTCCGCCGCCCGCTGCTGCTTGCCGTGCCCCTCCGGCAGCGGGTGCTTGCGGGGCCGGCCCCGCCTGCGCTTCGCCGGCAACTCCACGCCCGCGGCCTCCGCCGCTGCGGGCTCAGCCTCCGTCCCCGGCTTCGCATCCGGTTTGGTCGAGGGCCGCGGCTTCTTCCTCGGGGGTCGGTCGGGCCTGCGCAGTACTACTGGTGACGCCGCCCCCGCGGCCGCATCCGCCGAGCCACCAGCCGCCGCTGCAGCCGCTGCACTGCCGACCGCTGCTGCAGCTGCTGCCCCATCCCCAGCCGCGGTCGACGTCTCGGGCCTTTGCTTGGGGGGCCGGCCGCGCTTCCGCTTCACGGTGCCAGCGGCCGCGGCCCCCTGGGCTGCCGCCGAAGTCGCCGGGACCGGCTTGCTGGCTGCATCCGCTGCCCCGGCCTCCGCGGCCGCCGCTGCGCTTGGCCTCGGCTTGGGTGGCCGCCCGCGCTTCCGCTTCTCCACCGTTGCGCCATTTGGCGCCGCATCCGAAGTTGGTGAAGACGGCCCCGCTGCGGCCGCGCCGGCCGCGTCCTCTGCCGCGTCCTCTGCTTCCGCTGCCTGCGGCTTCGGCCTCGGCGGCCGGCCGCGCTTCCGCTTCACTGGGGGCCCGTCCTCGCCCTCGGCGCCGTCCTCGGCAGCGGCGCTCTCCGCCTGCGGCTCCGGCTGCTGCAGTAGGTCGCGTTTTAGCGCTGCGGGCTCAGACCCGCCGGCCTGGGCCCCATCGCTGGCGGAGCCAGGATGCGGGGCTGCCTCCGCCGCCTGCCCCTCCGCCTCCTCCGCGGCCGCCTGCGGATTTTGCTTGGGGGGCCGCCCGCGCTTTCGCTTTACAGCCGCTGCGCCGCCCTCCGAGGTCGCATTCGAGCTGGGCGAAAGCGGCTCCGCAGCGGACCCCGCTGCCCCGCCTGCTGCTGCACCAGCTGCAGCGCCCGCGACCGCCAGCGGCTTGCGCTTGGGGGGCCGCCCCGGCTTCCGCTTCGCCGCCGCTGCCCCTTCCGAAGCCCCCTGGCTGGCGGGCGAGAGCGGCTCTCCGGCCGCATGCGCTGCGGCGTCCTCAAGCGCACCCGATGCCGCCGCGGGCTTTGGTTTCGGAGGCCGCCCGCGCTTCCGCTTGGCTGGCGGCGGCGCATCATCCTGCGCCGCATTCGAGACGGGCTGCAGCGGCAGCGCCGCACCGCCTGCTCCCACATCCACCGACGCCGTCACGGCCGGTTTTGGCTTGGGCGGCCGGCCTCGCTTCCGTGCCGACGCGGGTGCCTCTTTAGGCTTCTCCTCCGCCCCTGCGGCCGGCAGCTCCGCGTCTGGTGCAGCAGCTGCGGCGCCGGCCTCCGCAGCGGCAGCGCTCGGCGGCAGTGACGGCTCCTTCTTCTTCTTCGGGGGCCGACCGGGTTTGCGCTTCTCCGGTGCGGCAGCCGCCTGGGCGGCGTTGCTGGTTGAGGGCAGATGCGCCGCCGCGATGTCCTCCGCGTCCTCGGCCTTCTCCTCTGCCTCCGCTGCTGCCTGCGGCTTCGGCTTTGGCGGCCGGCCGCGCTTCTTCTTCTCGGACCCTGGGCCGCCGGCCTGGGCCGGATTACTGGTTGAGGGCAGATGCGCCGCCGCGATTTCCTCCGCCGCCTCGCCCTCATCCTCGGCCTTGTCCTCCGCCTCCGCTGCTGCCTGCAGCTTCGGCTTTGGCGGCCGGCCGCGCTTCTTCTTCTCGGGCCCCGGGCCGCCGGCCTGGGCCGGATTGCTGGTTGCGGGCAGATGCGCCGCCGCGATCTCCTCCGCCGCCTCGCCCTCGTCCTCGGCCTTGTCCTCCGCCTCCGCTGCTGCCTGCGGCTTCGGCTTTGGCGGCCGGCCGCGCTTCTTCTTCTCAGACCCCGGGCCGCCGGCCTGGGCCGGATTGCTGGTTGAGGGCAGATGCGCTGCCGCGATCTCCTCCGCCGCCTCGCCCTCGTCCTCGGCCTTGTCCTCCGCCTCCGCTGCTGCCTGCGGCTTCGGCTTTGGCGGCCGGCCGCGCTTCTTCTTCTCGGGCCCCGGGCCGCCGGCCTGGGCCGGATTGCTGGTTGAGGGCAGATGCGCTGCCGCGATCTCCTCCGCCGCCTCGCCCTCGTCCTCGGCCTTGTCCTCCGCCTCCGCTGCTGCCTGCGGCTTCGGCTTTGGCGGCCGGCCGCGCTTCTTCTTCTCAGACCCCGGGCCGCCGGCCTGGGCCGGATTGCTGGTTGCGGGCAGATGCGCTGCCGCGATCTCCTCCGCCGCCTCGCCCTCGTCCTCGGCCTTGTCCTCCGCCTCCGCTGCTGCCTGCGGCTTCGGCTTTGGCGGCCGGCCGCGCTTCTTCTTCTCGGGCCCCGGGCCGCCGGCCTGGGCCGGATTGCTGGTTGCGGGCAGATGCGCTGCCGCGATCTCCTCCGCCGCCTCGCCCTCGTCCTCGGCCTTGTCCTCCGCCTCCGCTGCTGCCTGCGGCTTCGGCTTTGGCGGCCGGCCGCGCTTCTTCTTCTCGGACCCTGGGCCGCCGGCCTGGGCCGGATTGCTGGTTGCGGGCAGATGCGCTGCCGCGATCTCCTCCGCCGCCTCGCCCTCGTCCTCGGCCTTGTCCTCCGCCTCCGCTGCTGCCTGCGGCTTCGGCTTTGGCGGCCGGCCTCGCTTCTTCTTCTCGGGCCCCGGGCCGCCGGCCTGGGCCGGATTGCTGGTTGAGGGCAGATGCGCTGCCGCGATCTCTTCCGCCGCCTCGCCCTCGTCCTCGGCCTTGTCCTCCGCCTCCGCTGCTGCCTGCGGCTTCGGCTTTGGCGGCCGGCCGCGCTTCTTCTTCTCGGGCCCCGGGCCGCCGGCCTGGGCCGGATTGCTGGTTGCGGGCAGATGTGCTGCCGCGATCTCCTCCGCCGCCTCGCCCTCGTCCTCGGCCTTGTCCTCCGCCTCCGCTGCTGCCTGCGGCTTCGGCTTTGGCGGCCGGCCGCGCTTCTTCTTCTCGGGCCCCGGGCCGCCGGCCTGGGCCGGATTGCTGGTTGCGGGCAGATGCGCTGCCGCGATCTCCGCCTGCTCGTCTGTCTGATCATCGTCCGCCTCTTGCGCTGGCGCCTGCGGCTTCAGCTTTGGCGGCCGGCCAGGCTTCCGCTTCTCGGGCTCAGACCCTCCGGCCTCGGCCCAATTTCTGCCAGAGGACAGAAGCGCGGCAGCCGCCGCTGCGGTCGCCGCGTTCTGCTCCGCAGCCGCCTGCGGCTTCTGCTTTGGCGGCCGGCCAGGCTTCCGCTTCTCGGGCTCAGACCCTCCGGCCTCGGCCCAGTTGCTGCCAGAGGACAGAAGCGTCGCCGCAGCAGACGCATCTGCTGCCGCCTGCGGCTTCGGCTTGTGTGGTCGACCTGGCTTTTGCTTCGCTGGCGGCGCGGCAGCGGACGCAAGAAGCGCCTCCACCGCCTCCGCTTCCGCCTCTGCTCTCGCCGCTTCCGCCTCCGCCCTCGCCGCTTCCGCCTCCACCTTCACCGCTTCTGCGCCCTCCTCGTCCTCCGCCATCGCCGCTTCCGCGACCGCATCCGCAGCACCCACTGCCTCCTCTGACTCCACCTTGAGCGGCCTGTCGCGCTTCTTCTTTCCTGCGGCCTGGACCCCGGTTGCGCCGGCCTGACCTGACGTGGCGGCTCCAGCGGCGGCAGCACTGCCGCCCGCCTGGGGCTGGGCTTGCGGATGCGGGCCGGGCCCAGCTGCTGCCGACGGCTGTGCGCCATGGCCCGTCTCCGGCGCGGCAGCTCGCCGCCGCAGTCGCGCGTCTTCGGCCTTTACGGAAGGAGACGGCGCGCCGCTTGTCGCGCGCTTGGGCGAGCCTGCAGAGGGCACGGGACAACCGGCGACGACAATGTGCAGGTTTCGTAAGCTTGCAAGCACCGTTCGGCAGGGGAGTGTCATCGACGCAGGGGCCAGGTCACGCCCAGAGTCGAAAGCGGAAGCGAGTCGCGAGCGGCGCGCACGTGCACCGCAATCGGGGCTTGCACGAACACGTCGGCAAGTCCCCACGACAACTAGGCTCCTTGACGAGGTCGTCGCGTTTGCCCTCCTCAGCTGTGTTCCCCGCTGGGGGTTCCGCTGCCACCCCACCGAAACAATTTTGGGTGCCTCCAGGGGCCATCTCCGTCCCTTGGCTGCGGCGTATCTTTTGTCATTTTCCTGTAACCCCTGGGGCCTCGCCTCCCTGCCCGCCTAATCGTCCCCTTTCCCCTGTGAGATGCACGACCCCGCCCGCACCTGCGCGCTGCGCTGCAGCGAGCTGTCCGCCTGGCAGGATTCCCCCGCGCCGCCTTGGGCTGGAGGGACCGGCGGCCTCGGCGTCCGATCCTCTGCGCCTCCGTGGGGACGCGGAGGGGTCAGCCAGTCTGGAAGAGGGCGGCGATGCGCTCCGTGCTGCAGGGAGATCCTCAGTTACGTCTGCAGGGGCGTCCCCAGGACGTTGGGCGACAGAAGTGTAAGGAGGAGGTATAGGATTTGGGGTTTCTGGGGCCGAGGGTGTGGGCCACGTGGGCGTGGGGGATTGGGCGAAAACCGAGGGACGCCGTGTGGGTTGCGTTGTGCTGCACTCCAAGCCTCAGCGCAAACGGCGCGCCGGCGCGCTGGTGCCGTTGCCTGGCTAGGGCAGGTTGCGGGATTTACGAGTGAGGCGCGGAATGGAAATGGAGGCACTGTGCTAACCATGGGGGTGCAAGCTCCACCAGTCACAGGGAGATGCTGAGCGGCAAATGCTTCCCGGAAGGCACCGGGGCCAGTGATTACCACAAGCAAGCAAGCAAGCAAGCAAACAAGCAGCGCAGCACGTAGCTCAAACCCTCAAACCTCGACATCATTGCACGAAAAGCCAACCGACTGCTCTCAGTGGAACGAGAGCCTTCCAACCCGAGGCCGTAACCCCCTGGATGGATAATGCCCCGCCCACATATGCATTGAGCCGCATCGTTGATTTTCAGAACGCCAACCTGAGAAGGTTGGCGCCCTATACACCCATGTGCCCGACATGTCGGTAACCCCGCTCGGGAAGGCTGGGCCCGCTCACCCGCTCGGCGCCCGGATACTGCGCGCCGTGACGGCGCCGCCGACACCTGAAAATTGAAAATCCGGGACTTCGTCGTGAGAAACTTACACTCTCGCAATCACCAACAACGGAAATTACATAAATCATTGGAAGTACAGAAGAAGCAAGTACGAAAAGGGGCGCGGGGAATTATGCGCCACAGGGGCCTCAGGGCCGCAGGTGCCCCTGTGCCGAGAGCCTAACAACGGCCCAACGGGTGACCGGCTTTGTGGCCTATGCCACACTTGACAAGTATGGCGCATGGGGCGCGGTTGGCACACACTTGGCGGCGCGGCGAGAGCTGCGGATAGGCAAGCGCACGAAACCCCATCGGTTCCCCGGGAGCTCCGGGTGGACAAATTCTGGCACCGCAGGACCAACGCGTGCTGCAGTCCGTGCACACCTTCTTGGCAGCTTCGTCCGGCATCCGCAAACCAAGCTCTCTCCTGCTCATATTGGCGATCCTGCACGCGTCACGCGTGACATTGCGGCCATGGGCGGGCGACAGGCAGCCAGGCCATTATTCATGACGCCCGGGAGACTGCAAGAGGACTAAGTTATATCAGCCAAGCAGTTAGACCCAAACGGGACGTTGTTCGGCATTGCCGGCGCAACACTGAATAATCTCCAAGATGCGGCTTTTTCCGCTTACCAAGTCGTGGTGCTCTATCGTCCCTCCAGATGAGTAAAATCACCGCAGGAGGTTTCCTCAATTTTCCTGATGCCAGAAGACCCTGCACCAAGAAACAGGAGCACGAAGGGGTGGAGAAAGTTTCTGCTCAGCCGACCCTGAACATCATCGCATGTAGCATTATCAAACAAAAATACATGGAATTCCTAGAGCTTATTGGAAATTTATTGGAGTCCTTTGCGTGGCTGCTGGCCGCGCTGAGGCTTTAGGCCCTGAACGCGCTTCTTGGTCGGTGCAGTCAAACAAGCCGTTCCCCAAAAGTCGCCTACCGTTTTAAAGCAATGTAGCTAGATATTTCCAGCCCATAATTTTAACGGCTCCTGCCGCTACGTTGTGCACACCGCGCTGTCAAGCTCGGTGCTAAATTAACGCATGGCCCTCGGCAGTGCTGAGCCACGCTTAGCATATTTAAGTAGCCAAAATATCAGTCCAAGCGTCGGAGCGTGTATTTTGGAGGCTGTTTCTGACGGGATGGCAACCGCCGCCGTACCCCCATCAGCATCGTACTTGCAATTTCAATGCTTTCGCTCGGGCCTTCAAACACACAAGCTAGCTCCGTGTACTGCATAATTAAGCTATGCTACAAAGCTGAGACCCAGCAGTGCCAGGTCCACTTATCACTCCGTCTTGTCGTCACAGCTTTCCCCCTGCCTGCCAGCCAGGGCCAGCCCCTGCCTGGTGAGACCCCGAAAAACCAGCCCAAACACCCTGCAAAGCATAAAACCTCTTATATCTGAAGGGTGTCCAAATGTCATGATTTTTTTCTGCGAGGGAAACTGGCAGACGCGGGAGGTTGACGCGGCCCAATGACGAGGTAGTACGGTAGAGTAAGGGGCACCGTGCATGCATGGGAACATGCACGACGTTGATGACAGCCGCGATGTGCCAACGGCGATGGCTGTATAATGAAAGCTACATGTATTCCACACCCAGTAGCGAAGGTTTCATCAGATTGCAACAGAACAGCATGATGAGCCGGTCATCACGCAGTCCGTGCGATCAGCAGTTGGATCACGCAGTGGTGATGCGCACACGCGACCCGCCCTCTACATGACAATCAGGCACATAGCAACCGGGTACCATATATACCGGGATGCTACATAAGTACCGGGCACAGCGCAGGAACGGAGCGTAACTGTAAAGCTTTGCTGAAGCATAACGGACGGAAGTGCAATACGCATGCGAGAACCGGATGGATAGACAGATGCAGCCGGACGGATGCACGGCCGCACGGCACCCCAAAAATCAAAAAGGCTAGATCAAGGACGCGCGCGTCTGTCCTTACTTGCTCATAAATGTCATAATACTCCCCGGCAAGGAACATCAACGGGTCTGCGCGCACCTACATGATCTCGCAATCAAGTACCTGAACAACATAGTCCTACGGCGACGTTCCCTCGAGGGACCCACATGCTACACGTCTAATCGTCAAGGGGTAGGGTAAGGCTGTTCTGTGGAGCGAGCTCCCCTGGTGGTGGCGGCGTATAGGCTCCTAGTCGAGCCTCATCGCACCCGCCCCCATAAACCACGCCAGGGTTTTGCCCGGCGTAATATTATTATTATTACATCAACGGGTTGATCGACGTACGACCTCTTGACGTCAAAACGTTAAGTCATACGTACAGTCCGCAAGCGAGAGCCACAGAGCCCCAAATCAACAATGCACGCACGGGTACGTAAGCCACTCAGGACCGACCACGCACACGGTAGACGACGCGTCTGTCTACCTAGCTCATGATAATCAATGGATGGCAGGTCTATCTCAGCTACGCGACCCACATGCAGCGCCGTCCATACGGGTCCATACATCATGCCCGCACACAGCCTTAAGGCAGGCCAAGAAATGACGTATTCTTCTGGCAAGTATTTATGACACATTGAAGTTCCGGTATTTTGCGCGCGGCTCTTTGCAACCTATATATCCATCCATGCATGAGCAACGAACTACGTACCGCATTAATAAATTTGCCATTAACCAGCAGGCCCCGCAGGGCCCCGCGTCTACCGCCGTCGGCACCAGCACGCAGCCAAGCAGGCAAGCCGCCCGTTATTCTAGCTCCTTACATTAGGGCGGGCTCAGTCCCAAATAATGCCACCACCATTTTATTTGCAAAGGCCTGCGAGCGAGGCAGCACGGACACGTCAGCAGTTGGTTCGTTCGACGCACGGACGATGGGCCCGTCGATCGCAGTTGTTGCATCTACCTGGTTCATTCGTTGAAATCTTTCACGAACGTCGCCGCTTTCATGCCGAACTTGTAACAACTTGTAACTAACGGCCGATATCGGTAGAATTTGGGCCTGCCTCGGCCGCCGCTGAGGAACGCGCGGGCAGCTGCAAGGTCACGCTGCTGGCACCACTGCACCTGTACGACCAACCAACTTCCACTACTTCTGATCGTCGCTAGACGCTACGGAAGCTTACTTTATTTCATGTCATTCGTTCGTCAATGCCAGAAATGGTTTTTGTTCGGCGGGACGTTCGTGGACGACCATGCAGGTATGTGTGATGAGGTATGTATTATTTGGCCCGCTGCACCTACCGTTGTCACAACTAGATTCATCCACCGTGCGTGACCCCAACCATCATCGAACTTCAAATTTCCCAAACAATTCCCACAAAAATCCTAAAAAGTTTTCCCAAAAAATTGTCACACCGGCGGGCAAGGCACACACACACACATGCAGCGTGCAGTGCGCCTATCTCATTCCACAGTGCTAATAAGTATGAGTGCCAGGCAGACATGTCGGTATGTATATATGTAGTACGTACGTACGGCCGTATGTACGGACGGACGAGCGAGCTTCATGTTTATTTTGTTCACTGTCTTTATTATACAACCATAGCACGCATGTATGACGGACAAGCGAGAGGCTTGGGGTTGACTTCTATGCCTCACTCGTGTATGGGGCGACGCACTCGCCGTCGCGTGTGTTTCATTCCTCCCTACCCTACCCTCCCTACGTGCCCTGACCCGCCAATCTACCTAAACAGGCAGCAGGGTCCTCACTCGGCTGACGTCGTTTGCTGCTGCTGATGATGATGAGGATGAGTGACACCGGCAAACTCGCTAGCAGGGTTCCCCTCGCTGCTGCCAGTGGGCAGCAGGTTCCTTCGGTTCGTTTACAGTAATTGCGCATGAGAGTTGTACAGTGCGTGCTTCTCTACCAAGTAAGGAAGATGGCATATATGGGGAGTTCCCCGCCGCCTGGGGCAGGGGACCGCAGCGCGACAAGTAGAATAATGAAAGGTGCGCTAGATAGAAATTGCTCCGTCATCAGAGTGAATTAGCTACCAAATAAACGTTTATTCGGCACCCATCTATCCGTTTGCTTGTCGATGTTAGCCATCTGCCACCAACGACGACATGCATGCAGCAGCAGCAGCAGCCCCTAGACAGCAGCCCGACCCTTGCAAGGGAGCTCGAAGTCTTTCTTGACTGGCCAAAAGGCGGGTCATAAGCCACAGGCGCACCCGCTTATAAGTCGAAGCACACGTACGTATGTACCTGTTGCCCCGCACCATTCGTTGTTCGGACCCATCCCTTAGTGCGTGTGCGTGAGTGCTGCAATGTGCCAAACCGCGAGCGAGTGTTGCTTGCGTGCATTCGATTCGTTGCGTGCCATACATACTGCTGCCCGCGAGTATGGTAGTGTTGCATTGTGGAAGAATTGTACATGCTGTGTGTGCCCCTACCTTGTTAGATACGTACCACATACGTGTGACATGTGTTCGGTCGCATGTGCGTGCTCCGCGTGCGTGCGTGCGTGGTTATATATCTCTCATCTGCATCTGCATCGAACAGCAGGTTTGTGACACACTAAGCCCTATGCTGCAGTGCACGGACAGCCGGCTGCGTGGTTGGCCTTCTGGCGCTACGTACGTACCCTCCCGCCGCCGGAGTTTGGAGCCCACTGTAATAACAAGTTCATCACCGCGCCGCCCTCATGTATATATATTGGGTCGTCGCCCATCAAAGTAACAGAGGGCAGCCGGCGTGCGTGAACAGGTAGGAGGAACGAACGCCATCTATCTATCTGAGATTCTTTTTTAATTAATTACAGAGGAGCTGGATATCAGCTACATAGTGCGATAGCTTCATGAAGGTAAACTCTATCTATCTGGGTGACCGACGAGCGCGTCAATTTGCACCCAGATAGACCTACCCAAACGACCGCACCAAAATATGGTTTTGCCTTTCCGCAAGAGGCTGTGCGCGTCGCTGATAGAGGTGGTAATAAGCAAGTAAGGTTTGAAGGTCACATAAATACGTATGTGACCTTCCGCCGCCCCTGGTAAGCTAGCTAGTAGGAGTTCGTAGAGGTTCGTAAAGCGCACATTATATACATACATAATATGGGTTGCACAGCCGCCCAGGAACTGATGGCTGGGCTGGTTCTAATGCTGGGCTTCGTCGATTCGTCAGGTAATCGCCTTCATCAGGGTCCGGACCTGCGCGGAGCAAGTCCGGCGGCAATCAAGACACCATCCAAGCCAGCAGCGCCAGCAGTCGTGACATTCGCGAACGCTTCTGCTTGAACTGATGCCCAGCCTGCGCATCTGTTGTTGAGCGCTTCCTTTCCAATGGCCTGCTCGGGCCGTCAAGGGCGTGTACAACATTTGGGGTCACCTCGGCAGGTTACCGCTGGTCCCCGCGAGGTAGGGCATGCAGTTACCGCTTTCCGGTAGCGCAACTTCTGAGTAAGCTTGCCGCGTTTCATACTGATGTCATAACCTTAGGAATGCATGCCCATATGACTCGTACGATACGAGGAAGCAGGGAGCTAGCAGCTAGGAAAGCGCCACTCCCGGTTAGTTCGTGACTGAGTCACCATCCGACCTTTGAGAAAGTGCCGCTGAGGTGCGTGACGAACCATAAGCGATCTCTTGCTCTAACCCATATGGATGTAACATAAGGAAAAGCAAGGATTTTTAGTTTCCGTACGCGTTATGTCAACCTCATTCTTGCCCGCAAGCGACCACTTTCTGCTGAATAATTAAATTTTTATGCAACCCCAGCCTTTGCTTCCATTAAAGCATTTCACGCGCTGGAAGGCGACGACTTTCTTGTGACGACTGTTAGGTTGCGGCCTTTCGACACCACTGTTCCAGATCATGTGGCTATAAGACTTACAAAATGCAAGCATTGCGCTATTGCCGATGGCACTAAGATGACGCCCACCTTCCAAAACTCTACGACCGGACTATTAAAGCTGAGGCCGGACAGTATATTTATAACTTGATTTAGGTAAGCTGGAGTCCTTACGTTAGATGCGTGTTTCAGCTTCATCGCGCTGGTCATTACGGTATAAGAAGTTGTGACTGCTCGTGAGCAACCAAGCCTTGTGCCTTCAGCGCTGGCAACCTTGGAACACTCCAGCACACGAAGCAGCGAAGATGTCCGACTGGGTCTCACTTGATCAAAGGCAGCATGGGCATGGCACCTGTCTCCGAATCCTCTCTGGGGAGACGCCCGTCGCTTGAGCTGCCTGCCGCGCTTGGATCCCGCAGGCCATGTTCGCGCCTCCTGTGAGCGGCTTGGCCGCGGGGTTTGCGCCGACGCCAAACTCCCGCGGCAGCGCTCTCACCCCCCTCGACGGCCTACGCCCTCTCCCGGCCGATGGCCCCTTCACGGGCACGGGCATCATCCAGACGCCTATGAACCGCGGACGCCCGGGGTCTACAAATCCACGTCCCCAAATGCCGTCGCCGCTGGCGGCTTCTGGCCGCATGGGCACCGCCACGTCAACCCTCGGAGGCGCCCCGGTGCAGGCCACCAACGTAAGCAAGAAGCGGACAGCTGCCCTTAACAACCGTATTCCCGCGGCAAAAGAACCTTATGCCGGCGGAATGAAGCCGTGCTGGTGGGCTATAGCTGGGGAATCGGTGGGTAACTGGCTACAGCGCTACACAGCCAGCTCGAGGGAGGGACCATGCCAATACACACACATGCCAGCGCAGGTCCGCAGCCACTTGGCCGCATTGCACACATGTACAACGCACCTAGCCGCCTGCGCCTGGCGTCATTCGGGTCGCCCGGATCAGCGGCGGTCCCGGGTTTGGGTGCTACCAAGCACGCACGCACGCTGCAGCACAGGCGGAGCGGGAGCGAGAGCGACTGCCCAGTCGCAGATGCCACCGGCCCCGCTGGGAGCAGGGCTGGGCCCTGCACGGTGCGCTGCAGGGAGCACAGCAAGCGGTGGCGCGGGCGGCTGCCGGATCATGCGACATGTTCCAGCAGCGGGGATGGCTTTTACCCCCGCGCCGCGTTCCCAGCCCCGCGCACAGGCCGCCGGCTGGGCCCCGATATCGCTGGCCCCCTTACCTCGGCCCCCTTGCCTCGCCGCCCCTTACCTCGCCCTCGCCGCCCCTTACCTCGCCGCCCCTTACCTCGCCCCCCTTACCTCGTCGCCCCTTACCTCGCCGCCCCTTACCTCGCCGCCCCCCTGCCCATCTTCTCTGGCGCCGTCTTCCGCAGTTGTCTGAGGCGGATAACATCAAGGTGGCTGTCCGCGTGCGGCCGCTGTTCCCGCACGAGACGGACAAGGGCGGCACAACGGTGGTGCAGGTCAGCAGCAACACCACCATCAAGGTGAGCGATGCGCAGCACCGTGTAAGAGGAGAGGGGCGGGGCGGGGAGGGGAGGGGCGGGGCGGGTCATTGCGGATCAGGGCGGAGCGGGGCGGGGCGGGTGCGAAGCGGGACGGGACGGAGCGGCTGTCTAGGTGATTGGTTGGCGGCCCTTTTGCGGCGCTTGGGCGGCGGGCGGGTTGCCGCCGATCCGGGGCTGAGGGCGATGGAGGTCCGGGGAGCAGAGGCGGCGCGGAGGCGGCACGACACGGTTAGAGCTGGGTACGGCGGGGGGCCGTGGTATTCCTGGGAGAGCGGCACGGCTGGGAGCGCGGCCGCACTGTGGAAAGTGCGCTGAGGACGCCGGAGAGTCAGTGTGGCTGGGTGTCCGTGCGGCTGAGTAGCAGTGTTACGAGCTGCCGGTCATCATCACATCACGGAACGACGGGCTGGCTGGAGCCACATCACGGGCGGGCGCTGGCTGGCTGGCTTGCTGGCTGGCTGGCTGGCGGCGCGGTTCGGCGGTGGGGAGGATTGGCGGCTGAGCGGGGGTCCGGACTGCCCCGGCCTGGAGCGTCGCTGAGCTCGGGGCGTCCCGGCAGCACGACCAGCAGCGGCCCTCGTGCCGGGAGTGCCATGGCGGGGCGCGTGGTGCAGCAGCCGTGTGTCGCGGAGCGGCGACGGAAAGGCTCCCGCAGCAGGGTGCAGCAGCGCAGCGCAGCGCCGGTGCAGACGCGGGGGTCCTGCCCTCTGTTGAGACGGAGCGCACGCAGTTTGCTGCGGCAGTTTGCTGTTGCCCAGGTGGGGCCTCCCGAGGCGGCCCGGGCGCGTCTTCCCCCTCCCCCCCCCGCAGCAGCAGTAGTAGCAGCAGCTCCCGGAGGCCGTTGGCTGCAGGGGCAGCCACCCCACCTCACCCCAGTTCACCTCATCCCTCCAGGGAGGTGCTGCGGCGACTGTCCCGGCACCCGGCAGGGGCCCCTGCCGCCCCGCCCCGCCCCTGCACCGCTGCACGCCGGGAGGTGCGGTGCGGCGGCGATTCGCTCCTCCGGGGGCCAGCTCGCCAGTTGGCCTGGCCCCCGGGGCAGTTGGCTCACTGGCGGGCGGGCGGGCGGGGTTAAGAGCGGAGCAGCCCGGACTTCGCAGCGGCAAGCTGACTGACTGGCTGGCTGACTGGAGGGGGCTGGAGGCGGGAGGAGTCTGGGCTGGCGGTTTGGCGGATTGGCCAACAGACCAACAGGCCGCCAGTCCCCGGCAACCCCCAGAGCTGTTTGGCTGGCGGCTCTTGCAACGGACAGCCAGAACCGGCAGACAGACCGGACAGACAGGACAGACAGGCAGGGAGCCGGACGGCAGGCCTCCTGGGATGTGGACGTGGAAGTAGTGCACATACTGCGGGGGAGGAGGAGGGTCTAGGGTTTGGCGCCCCTCGGACCGCTCCCGCGTCCAGAACAGGCCGCCTGGCCGACCGGCCGACCGCCCGGCCGGCGCCGCTGGGTGGTGGCCCTCAGTCTGGGTGGTGGCCCTGAGTCTGGTTGGTGGCCCACGGGTCCTTGGCGGCACTGTCTCGCTGGCTGGTCGCTGGCCGCTGGCGCTGGGCGGCTCCCGGGGGTGTGTGAAGGCCTGGCGGCCCCGTAGTGCGGTCGGCTGGCTGCAGCCTGGGCCCGACATCGGGGCGCCAGGGGGGGGGGGCTCCGCTGCGCCGCGTGTCGCCCAGGGGGGGTTGGCCTTCGCTGGGCCCAGGCCAGCCCAGATGAGGATCGGGATGTGATATCCCGATCCTCATCCTGACCCCGACCCCGGTCCTGATCCCGCACTCCCTCACTCCCGCGCTCCCTCACTCCCTCACTCCCGCGCTCCCTCACTCCCTCACTCCGCCCCCCCCCCCGGGGCTCCGGCCTATACGTGGATAACCCCCCGCCACCCCTCCTCCCCTCCTTCCCAGGTGGTTGTCCCCGGCCCCGCGGGCACCTCCATGCAGCGCGACTTTGCCTTCCACGCCTGCCTGGGTCCCGAGGTGGGCCAGGCGGACGTGCTGCACCTGTGCGGGGTGCCCCAGCTGCTGGATGCGGCACTGGCGGGGTACAACGTGACGGTGTTTGCGTACGGACAGACGGGTGAGGGCGGCGGCGGCGGCGGGGGCGGGTGCGGGGGCGGGGGTGCGGGGGCGGGGGCAGGTGGGGGGTGAGCGGGGGGTGGCGGCGGCGGCGGATGTGTGGCGGGTCCGGGTGGGGGAAGTGGGGGCGGTGGGGCGGGTGCGGGTGGGGGGAGTGGCGGGTGGCGGGGGAGATGGTCTGATGCGGCGGGTGTTTGGGTGCGGCTAGAACCTAGCCGTCTTATCAAGCTTATCAAGCCGCTAGGAGGGTCCAGGTGTGGGCGGGCCGGGGGGGGGGGAGCCAGTACTGCAGCGATGAGGGAAGGTTCGGGCGAGATAGGGGAGAAGAGTCCGAGAACAAGCAAAGCAAGCAGGCGCAGTCTGAAGCCGCGCGGCTGCGCTCGTCAGTCGTCACCCTCACAGCCCTCCCCAACCCCATACGGTAGTTCCCTCCCACCCACGACCCACCCACCCACCCGCCCCTGCATACCCCACACCCCACCAACAACGCCCTATCCCCAAACACTCCCCCAACCCCCATCCACTCCCTCCCCCTCCCCCCATCCGTCTTCGGGCCGCGCTTCGGGCTACAACGTCCGCAGAATTCCCTGTTTCGTTCTTGCATTACACTCCCTCACCTCACCCTCCCCCCCTCCTCCGTCACCTCTTCTCCCCCCTCTCCCCCCCAAGGCTCCGGCAAGACCTACACCATGTCGGGTCGGGAGGAGGTCATCGGCAGCGACTCCTACTCGGGTGACTCGCACGATGACGGCATCATCACCCGCTCCATACAGCACCTGTTTGGGGCCATGGAGGCGAGGAAGGCGGAGGCCAAGTTCTCGGTGGCGGCATCCTATCTGGAGATCTACAACGAGGGCATATTCGACCTGCTGAACCTCAAGGCGAGGCGAGGGGCGAGGGGGAAGGGGGAGGGCGGGGATGAGGGGCAGGAGGGGTAGTGGAGAAGATTCGGACCGCAATCTGAGGGACGTAGGCAACGAGGGGGGGATGGGGGGAGAGGCGAGGGTAGGGCAGTGGGTTGAGAGCAGGGGTGATGAACAACATGAGGATGAGGATGAGGATGATGCTGCAGCGGAGGAACTGAGGGGGAGGGGGGGGTGGCAGGGGAGCAGGAGGGCGGGAGGGCGGGTGGGTGGGGTCGCCACTTCGCTTCGCTTCCCCTCTATTTGCTGTGATCCTTATCTTCCCCCTCCCTCTCCCCGCCGCTGCCCCGCCCCCCTCCCCCCGCTCCCCAGGCCAAGAACCTGCCGGTCAAGTGGGACGCCGCGTTGGGTTTCTTCGTACCGGGACTGAAGCAGGTCAGCTGCAGCAGGATCGACACAATGATGGAGGTGCGATGGGGTGGTGGGTGGGGGGTGGGTGGGTGCGTGGGTGGGTGGGTGTGGCGTTGCGCAGGGCATTCGTGTCACAGCGGTTGTCCAGCGGGTTTCCCAAAACTCATATCTCGTTCGCCACCCAACGCTCGCGCGCCCGCGTTCCGGCCGCAACACTCCTCAAAGTACTGATCCGCGTTTGCCCCCTTGCGTCGCCTCCGCTCCGCTGCGGGTTCCTCTTTGCTTTACTCCCCAACCCTCAGATTGCCTTCTTTGGACATGTTACACTCCTTAATCCACCCAACCCCCCATTACCCCCTCCTCTTCCCCCCGGCCCCCCGGCCCCCCTCCTCCCCCCTCCCAGGTCATCCGCACGGGCATGAAGCACCGCCACGTGGGCAGCCACGAACTCAACATCGAGTCCTCCCGCTCCCACTCCATCATGACCATGTGTGTGCACGCCACGCCGCTCGACCCGTCGGCGGCGGATTTCGGCACACCGCGCCTGGGCAAGATCTCGTTCGTGGACTTGGCGGGAAGCGAACGGCTCAAGGTGTGTGGGGGTGGCGGCGGTGGTGGTGGGGGGGTTAAGAGTCTTGGGGCCGGGGACGGGGGGCGGGGCGGGGCGGGGGCGAGGTTGACCTGGATCTGTACCGCGATTCTTGTTTTATTATTATTTTTTATTTTATTTTTTATTTTCACTTTTTACTTATTTTTATTGTTATTTTCCACCTTTTTCTGGTGGTTCGTCAACGTTTACCAGCCAGCATTTAGCATCTAGCCGGCTGTCATCTATGTACCCCCCCCCCCACACACACACACGCGCGCAAACACACACACGCACGCGCACACCCTTCACCCGCTGCTGGCCCCGAGGCTGCTGGCTGCTGTCTGGTGTTGCCTCCTCCCCAGGACACCAAATCCGAGGGTGTGATGCTCAAGGAGACCGCCAACATCAACAAGAGCCTGTTTGTGCTGGGCAAGGTGATTGCGGCACTGGCGGAGCGGGACAGCAGCGGAACCAGCGCACATATACCGTACAGGTACGACACAGTACGGCACGGCACGGCTTGGTACGGCGGAGGGCGAAAACGGGGGCATGTGCGCATGTCAGGGGTGTGGGTCATCCACAACTCCACATCCACATCCGCATCACCCCAATACACATACACATACACACCTCTCCCCCCGCCCCTCCCCGCCCCTCCCTGTAGGGACTCCAAGCTGACTAAGCTGTTGATGGACTCATTGGGCGGCAATGCATTGGCGCTCATGATCGCCTGCTGCAGCCCCGCAAGTACGGCAGTGGAGGAGACGCTATCCACACTGTCGTACGCCACGCGCGCAAAAAACATACAGAACAGACCCACCGTGCAGTACGACCCAAAGGCGAGTGAGGGGGGAGGCAGTGGTGGGCGCCGCGCCGCGTTGCGTCGCGGCGAGTCGCGCCGAGTCGCTGCGAGTCGCGTCGCTGCGAGTCGCGTCGCATCGCGTCGCGTCGCGTCGCGTGGGCGTCGAGGCGGCGCCGTAAGACCGCGTCCAGAGCGGGCGAGGCGGCGGCCGGGGTGTCGGGTGAAGGACGGGCGGGCGAGTGGGACGAGCTGAGGGTGCTGCCGCTTGGTGGCGGCGATGTGTTGTACAAGCGGCTTGGGAGGCCTGGGCGCGAATGTGATCCCGGCGCGGGGGTGCGGACGCGGGGCTCGGCGTCACGACCATACATCCCTCCGCCCACGTATGTCGAAACTCGCACGCGCGCCGGTTATTCCTTTGCCGTACTGCCGTATGCCGTACAGGAGGCCCAGATCGCGAACCTCCGGCGGGAGATCGACCTGCTGCGGCAGGAGAACCTGTACCTCCGGGAACAAGTACGACAAGGCGGCGGACACGCGACGACGGACATGGGCACGCCGCTGCACGCCTCCCGGCCCGCCTGGCCGCCGTACTCGGCCGGCGGCATAAGCATCGGCGGCGACGTCGCGTCGCCGCCGCTGGGCCACCCCTCCTGGCCGCCACTCGCCGGCGGCGACGCCGCCGGCGGCAGCCGGGACAGTAGCCGCGACAGCGCCCGCGACGGCGGCGGCGGCGGCGCCGCCGCCGCGGGACCTCTGCCGCCGCCGTCGGCGCACCTGCCGTCGCGGCTCGTGACGCCGCGCGTCGGCGCCGCCTCGTCGGAAGGTGTACGGAACGCCCTGGCCTCCGCCGGCGCCGTCACGCACCTGGAGCCTCTGCGAATGTCGTCGGAGACGGCGGCGGCGGCGGCGGCAGCCGGTGGTGTCGCTGCGATGCTGGGCCGCCGAGCCAGCCACACCGGCGGCGGTGTCGGCGGCGGCGGCGGCGGCCTCGTTGCTTACGATGACGACCTGATGCGGCGGCTCATGGACACGCAGGTTCGTTTGAGGAGGAATGTGCACGAGGCGGGGACTGAGGGGCGGAAGACGTCGATGACATTGAGAGTAGGCCGAAAACCCTTAACCACCTTACAACCCGCGTCTCCCCTGGCGGAACCCCCCTCAGAACCTGCTGGCTCGCTTCAGTGAGGAGAACGGTCGGCTGGCCAAAGAGAACGACCGACTGAGGGCGGGCAGGCAGCTGCTGTCGCAGGAACACGGGGAGGTGGGTCAGCAGGAGGAGGAGCAGAGAGAGGGGAGAGGGAGGGGAGGGGGGAGGGGAGGGAGGGGCTGGCGTGGGCTCAACGGGCACAATGGGCGCGGCTGCTTGCTGCGGCTGCGGCTGGGCAGCTACCGGCGATTGGGGAGAGGGTCGCCACGTCTCCCGGCGAAGTCACGGTTCCAGCGAGATTCGCAAAGCTGGAGTGGATGTGGGGCTGTGGGGCTGGGGGGGGGAAGGAGGCCGGTGGAGCGCCGTTGAATGCTAACTCGTGCCGGAATCGCGCCGCCCTTCCCGCCCTGCTCGTCCCGCCCGTCTCGTCCTGCTCGTCCCGGCAGGTGTTGGACGAGATCGAGGTCCTGCGCTCCAAGCTCGTCCAGCTGGAAACGGCGGTGCTGTCCGGCTCTCAGACGCCAAACGCGGTCAAGGCGGCCCTGCAGTCGGCAATCGCCGAGTCGGGGGTGCGGCCGCGAGCCGACAGCCCCTCCACCTCCACCTCCGCCTCCGCCTCCGCTTCCGCTTCCACGGGCAACCACAGCGGCCCCGGCTCCGCTCCGCGCAGCCCCCTGCTGCTCCGACAGTACTCGCCGGGGCACACCTCCCCCTCGCCGCCGCCGCCGCCGCTGCCGCCGCCGCCGTCGTCGCACCAGCAGCAGCTGCTGCAGCAACAGCAGCAGCAGCAATTCTGGTCGCCGAACGGCGGGTACGGGCAGTACGGTCAGGTGGAATCGCCGTACCATCCGCCGGGGTCTGCGCTGCCGCCGCCGCCGTCGTCGCAAGGCGGCTACGCCTCCATCCCGGGCGGCTCTGCGACACCGCCGCAACACCACCATTCGATCCCGCACCCGCAACTGCCCGGGGGGCCCGGCGGCGCCGGTGGCGTCGCCAATGTTATGGCTGTCGGCGGCGCGCCGGGCAATGCCGGCGCCATGCGGACACGCGGGCAGTACGGCGGTGGCGGCGGCGGCGGCGGGCCTGGCGGCGGCGGTGGCGGGAAAGGTGGCGGCGGCGGCGGCGGCGACGACTCGATCATTGTGGCTGATCGTACCAAGCTGGCACTCCTGTTGGGGGATGGGCCGATCGAACCGGCGGTGCCGGTCCGGCCGGTGCCCATCAAGCCGCCGGAGCCGTCGTACGCCAACCCCGCCAAGGTACGGTGCCGTACTGTGTCAATCCCCGCTTCTGACTTCCTCAGATTTGTCAAAGGCCGACCTGCCTTGACCTGCGTTTGCTCTGTCCTGTGCTCCTGTCCTGTCCTGTCCTGCCCTGCCCCGTGCTGCCGCGCCCTTCTTGGGTGTGTGAGATATAAGCCCCTGCCCCGCCCCTGCCCCGCCCTTACCCTGCCCCTGCCCCGCCCCCGCCCTGTCCGTGTTCAGGCGCACCACGTGCAGCACATACAGAAGCAGCTGCAGCGAGGTGGCGGCGGCGGGGCGCCCTCAAACCCCTCCTCCCCCACCGGCACGCACCCAGGCGGGTGAAGCCGGCTGCCACGGCGGGGTGCCCGCGGCGAGGGTGAGGGCGAGGGTGAGGGTGAGGGTGAGCTGCGCCGGGCGCAGAGATGGGATGGGATGGGGGGTTGGGGCAGGACGTGCGAAGGCAGAGGTCAGCAGGGCGAGGGAGGGGTGGGGAGAGGGATCGCTGCGTGCTGCTGGCGTGGCTTTGTGCTTTGGCGGGCTTTGGCGTGCGTGCGTGCGTGCGTACATTTCTTGTTCAGGCGGGTGGCTGCGTGCGTGCTCCTGCGTTGGCGGCTGAGGGCAAGAGCCGCGAGCGGCGGGAGGGAGGGAGGCTTTTAAATTTATAAATGTGTCTCGGAGTATTGCATACAACAACCTGCAAAAGTATGTGTGTCCGTGTGCTGCATGGAACTCGTGCTGTGCTGCGTGCTGTGCTGTGCGTGCTGTGCTGTGCGTGCTGTGCTGTGTGTGCATGCGTTACTCTGTTGGGGAGCGAGGGGGGAGGGCGGGCGGTGCTCCGGCGGGGGGGGGGGCTGATGCTGTGTGTTAGGGAAGGGCCGGGGGCCAATGGGGGAAAGCGTTCGACGGCAGGTGATGGTGGCGCGTTAGTTGCTGGTTTCGGAGGATTGGGGGTCCGTGTACGGCATCTGTGTACTGCATTTGTGAAGAGGATGATGGCGAGGGGCGTTTCGACAAGCCGCTCTGTCTTGTTGCATCTCGGGCCAACCTTCTCGGTCTGGTGGCTGGCGGGGGTGCTCGAACCTGGGGCACGTTTAGGAGAGGTAGACCGCAGGAACAGAAAAAAAGGAACAGGCCGCTTCGATGTGCGCACACAGGCGCATAGCTGCCGGAGTCCCCGGGGAATTGAACCCCGGTTGGGCGGCCAAACGTCAACTGCCATCTTGCATGTGCCAGAGACTGGGGGACGCTGCGGCTGGTGTGCGCGAGGCGCGCTCGGGGCACCACCGCTTGGGTGCATTGCAGTACGACGGTACGGCATGAACTGACTGGATGCTGTACGGCCAAGTGGGGCGGCCAAGGTTCGACACAGCTGGGACGTGTTACCTCTTGAGGCCGAAGCGAAGAGGCTTCGGATTCTGCCGGGAAGATGGTGGGCACAGGCCGCCAGGTTTCGTGCGTTGACGTTTGCATTACGTTTTCATTCCTTCCTGTCGATCCTCCATGTCGGCAGGGGGCCGCTGGTGTGTGTGTGTGTGTTGAGTGCTGTGTAGGGTTTGGGTGTGGGGGATGTAGATATGTGTGTGTATGTGTGTGTGGAAGGGGGATAGATATCTTGCATACATGGCGTGATGGACGGGTGGGCTGTGGGGGTGCATTGGGACGAAGGGACGAAGGAACGAAGGATTGAGGGGTGAATGGCATACACGAAGGCGAGCCGGGGAGCGCCAGCTGGCTCGCTCAAAGCGCAAGTCGGCGGCTTAAAGGAGGCGTATTCGCTGGGAATGGCGTTTGCGTGGCGGCTTGTCGAGCGTGCGGCGTGATTCAGACTGGCGTGTTGTGTTCCTTCCCAGTCCCCAACTCCTTGAGACCGTCACTGTTGCCGTACCAGGGTGACGGCGCCTCGAACTGCCATGCACTGAACTATAAGTTCTATGCAGACATGGTTGTGATTGATACCGCTCTTGGACACGGTCCCCGGCCCCGGTTGATGTACCAGGGGCCGGCGCTGCAAAACACGAATTGGCCACGCATTTGGTGTATTGGTGACCAGTGGGCCAATGCCAACTGCCGAGTCACGGCACGCAAAAAATTGTGAACTATATTGACACATTGTAATTTGTGCACAGCGTCAGGTGTATGTTTATACAGACGCCTACCAACTAGTCAATCAGCACAAGGAAAACATGGCGCAGCTGGTCCTGCGGCCCTTCCAAAGCCAATTGCAGTTGACTCGGAAAGCGAACAAAACAATTCAGGTAGTTATTTCTTGAGAGTTTTCTGGTGGTGACAGCAAGCACTGCACGTATGCGATGGTGGACCTTCATTCTTGCAGGTTCCAACATGCGCGGCGCGTCCATCATCTCCGGGCACATGTTCAACCAGCGTATTCGGGCATGGCGCCGCTTGGCCATCCCCGTCGGCTCGTCGGGTTGTTGTCCGGAGCGCGAAACAGGATCCCCCCTCGACGCCACCCGCGTCGTCTCCAACTCCGTCGGCGCCGGATAACAGCCAACTGCTCTTTTCAATCGGAATTACGGCGCTATGGATTGGCCTGTCAGGTGAGGGTCATCCCGGTCCTCACGCGGCTGGGCGCTAGCCTTCGGAAGCTGGGCCTGCAACAATCTGCGGCCGGCCGGCATGATTGTAAAGCTGCCAGAGCTCTGCCTGCGCATGCACAGGGGCAAATGTACGAGGTGATTGGTGCACGCTGCTGCCGGCGTTTGGGTGTCGGCAAGGGTGGCTGGTGTGGGTGATGTGCCCGGGTTTTGTTTTGGGTTTTGCACCTGCAGACGGACACAGCCGTGTGCTCCGAAAAGGCGCACCCACTTCCTCCCATTTCATGGCCTGCCTCAAAATAAAATTTTAAGACCGAGAAATCAATTGCCGCTGTTGTCATAATGCCCGCTGGGTCACAATTGCTTCTGTTACGGCATCTTGCTGGGAGCTCCTAGCTCTCCGAGTCACATGGGTCCAGGCCGGGGGTCAACTCTTTTTGACCCAAGGCCGGCAGGAGCATCGCTCAGGCCCTGCTGTCAGCCTCTTGACCCGCAGCCACGGATACCGTTCGTATAAACATCGCCCCAGGGATGTGGACCACCCAGGGCATCGCCCTTCTCCAAAAGTTCCTATTGCGGGACCCACCGTCCCGTGTTTCCAATGCGCCGCACCCCCGGGCCCCACCCAACGCCCTCCTCCCTCATTCCCACGCTTCCCGTCCCTTCCTCTTCCCAACCGTCTCCCCCCAACTACCCTATCACCCTGGACGCCATGTCCCGGGGGCGCTGCTCGACGCAATCCGTACCGGACCTCCGTACGGCAGTGTACGGCTTCCTCCTCTCCCCGAACCAAACGCCGTACCGTGACCAGATCTTCATCGAGCGGATCATCGGCATCGGTGAGCAGGATGGCTTCGTCGTCAACCCCGTCTTCGTTTCCCTGTTCAGCATCATGGGCATCTATCCAGCCATCTACGCGGCGCTGCTGGTGCCGGCGGGGCGCAGCGAAAATAAGGTACGGCACCCGCTGAGTCGTACATTCATCGTGGTGCATTTAGCTGCTGCAGCCTTCCGGTACTGGTTTTCTTGGTTGTTTCGTTAAAGTACTTCAGTCAAACTTGACGGGCGGAAAACATCGCCAGGGGGGAGCCGTGAAAGCACTCTTCGGCGTCAGCTTGACCAGATGGGGGGGGGGGGCAGATGACGTGAAACGAAAGCGAAGCTCGCGGCTGCTGCGGCCGCGCCTCGGCGTCAAACGTCGCGGTTCGACCCTTGTCCCGACAGACCCGCGGGTCACTCTGGTGAGGTCAAGGTCAGGATGTAGCCGCCTTGACCCCACCATCCCGCTCGGCGCCATGCCGGGCGAGTCCCTTTGGTTTGCGTTGCAGGTCCACAGCCGTCCACTGCTGCTGCCGCGCCTCACCAACTCTTGAGGAGCGGTGACCTCACTGCGGCTTACTTCGCTCTTTGCCCCCGGGGCCTGTCCTGCTGTACCCCCGGTGCCCCGCCCCCGCAGGTGCCTGCCTGGCCCTTCGTGACCCTGTCGTTCGCGTTCGGCGCCTTCGCGCTGCTGCCGTACATGGCGCTCTGGCGGCCGTACCGGCGGCCCGAGGACAACCCGCTTCCGCCGCCGCCTTCAGAGCTGGAGGGCTGGAACAGGCTGTTCCTGAAGGGCGCGGAGACGCCGGTGATGCCGGCGCTGCTGCTGGCCGGCTCCGTGTACTACATCTTCCAGGTACGTACGGCACGGTACTGTACGACACGCCGTGCCATCGACCTTCCTGTTCGCACTTATCAGCCACCCTTTACCTCGCCGAGGCGTAGGATGTATGTATGCTGCATGCCCTGCACCCACTCTCCATCACCGTGTTTGCGTGGATTGTTGTGCTGTACACCGTACACTTGCCTCCTTACTTGCTTCCGGCCGCCTCTTTGTCCGTTTCCCGTCCCTCTTTACGCTCGGCTGCTCCCAGGCCGTCACCTCCAGCGGCGACGTGTGGCTGGATTACCTGAAGCTCTTTGACGAGAGCCGGCTGGTGCACGTGAGCAGTGTCGACTTTGCGACGCTGACCGCGCTGGCGCCGTTCTGGATGGACAACGACGCGACCGGCAGGAACTGGGACAAGCGGTGAGTCCTGGCGCGCGTGGGTTGGGTTGGGCTCATGAGAAGGTGATGAGAGTCGGCGTTTGGAACGGAGGCGCAAGGGTGGGGCTGCCTGCTCTGTTCGTAGCTGCGTTCGTAGCTGTGTTGGAAAGAATTGGGTCGGGCTGCTGAGGCATGAAGATAAGGTAAGGGCCAGCGCGCGCGTCGTTCCGCCATCGCATGGGGTCACTGGTCTTCTGGGCCGGGCTGTGGGATCTTTTTCCCGACGCATGACTGTGCTCGAATGTTTCATCTGGTTCATGTGCCTCACCGTACTTTGTGCCGTACCTGTTCATGTGCACACCCCCACGACCCGACCCGAGCAGGTCGCAGCTGCTTCCAATTCTGTCGGTGCTGCCGGTCATCGGGCCCTGCATCTACCTCCTACTGCGACCCAAGGCGCAGCAGCCGCAGTAGCAGCCGCCGCAGTGGTGCCACTCGGAGGCCCGATGAGGGAAAGTATATTGAGAGACGTTGATAGTTGTTGTGAGGGGAGAGGGGGCGCGTCTGTGTACCGTGCACTGCGCCTGTGTCTCTGCAAACGTGTCCCCCTTTGAGGGGAGAGATTCGGAACCGCCAGGATTTTGTCATTACTACGGCTCCGGAACCGAGCGCCGAGAGAGAGAGACAGAGAGAGTTGAGAGTCAGGAATGACGGATGGTTGTTTGAGAGTGAGTGCGAAGAGGTTTGTGCGGCAGCTACGGGTTGCCGTTGTTACATGTGTTGCATCTCCGGAGGTGTTTGCGATGTCGGCTGGGTCAACGTTCACGGTGTATGGTTGGTTCACGTCTTGACACGCGGGGAACCGTACCCCACGTGTTGTGATACGACATGGGACGACACGACAGGCAAAAGCTTGGCACGGTGCCGCAAACAACCCGCGGCGCCGTAAAAATGTTCCGACGCATAAGAAGTTAACCACTCAATCAATCAACCAAACGATCGCGGGTTTCGGCGGAAAGCAAAGGGTAACGTCGGTGTCAGGCCACTGCACCACACTGGGAGCAGCAAAGCCGAGCGCCTCTCCCTCTCGCTCGGTTTGCGGTCGTCGCTGCTGCTGCCATCTGTTCGCTGCACCGACTAGGGTTGCACCGGCTGCTGCTGCTGCGGCTGCTGCTGCGGCGGCGGCGGCTGCGGCTGGCGGGCCCCGAGGTTCACATCGAGACACAGCAGCGTCTGACGGGCGGCGTCGGTGGCTCTCTGCAGCTCGGCCAGGCGGCTGGCGGAGGATACACGCTTGGAGCGGGCGTCATGGAGCCTGCAAAGGACGGCGACCGTTGACCGTTACAGTTGACCGTAACGTACGGTACCGGTAATCAATTATCCGGGCACGTAACTTGCCGGGCGTGCGGGCGTGAAGATGTACTGGCATCGTCTGAAGTGGGGAGCAGAATCGCGAACGCAGCAAGGAAGGCGCCAACGACCAAAGAAAGGCGCCAAACCGATCAGAGCAGCCGCGAAGCGAATCTTCCTTGTCACTGGGGCGCGGGCTGCGGAGCTCGATGTCACCATGTACGACAAGTCGCAACACGGCGTACGTCACGGCGTCGCGACTGGTCAGACGCGCAGTTGGTTTCGACTCGTTCACTCGTTCGTTGACAAGGCGAAGATGCCATTTCAAGTACGACAAGTTGAGGCCCAGGCATGCAGCCACGCACCGCTGTCGCGCGTCTGCTTGGCGCTGGGTGTGGGTTGCCAGTGCCGTACGCACCTCCCGCAGCGACGCCTGGAATGAAAGGCAAGCAGCAGCAGCAGGTGTGTGTGGGGCGGCGATTAAATGGATGCCCACGACAAGCGATGTGCGGCTGTTGACGTGTTGAGGCGCAGGCGCGCATTACCGTATTTACTCCTGCGACGGCTGACTGGAGGAGGAACCCACCCCTACACACGCACGCAGCCACGTACTGTATACGGCACAAAAACACAGGCACGCGCGCTCAGATCGTCCCCACACACGCACGACGCACCGCCTCCTCACACCCTCACCGCCCCCAGCAGCCAGCCCCCACCTGACTCCGCTCCACCGCCTCCACGTTGCGGCGCTCCCGTTGCGCCACCTGGGTCTGAACCACCTCCACCTGGTATCGAGTTAGGGTCGGGGTTGGAACGTTTAGGTCAGGCCACGATTGTGGGAAGTAAGCCGTTCTTCTAAGCAACTGCAACCGTCACACGACCGACCCATGGGTCATCCAATCATGCATTGTACCTGCTTGGCGGCCGTCTCCAAGTCCGTTCGCTTGGCGTCGACGTCCGCCTGTTGGTTGGTCGGTTGGTTGGTTAATTGGTTAATCTGGTTGAGTGATGAGCGCCGGCGCGATCCCAACGGAGCGGTAGAGTTAGTTCAGACGTACGTTTCTCGTCACGCTCTGTTTGGTCCCAACAGCGCACGCGAGACTACTGGAGGGTTATATTTCGTACAGACCTGAAGCGCTTGCCTTCGGGACCGCTGCTCGTCCAGTTGGGCGGTCAGAGCGGCCATGTCGTACGTCTGTCGCGCGTACGACAACCGCTGCTCAACCTGTTTGGGAATTGATGCGAGGTGCGGCAAGTACGGCAAACAAACCGGGTCGTCACTCCTCAGGGGTGAGGGTTTTTTAGGGTCCTCAGGTGCACGAGACGCGCATCCTCCTCCGTGTTTTGCGGCGACTGGGCGTACGACGACCGTGCTATCCAACAATGTACGACGTGCAGCATGGTGGGCGCTGCAACTACTACACTACTGGTCTGAGAGAGCAGAAGCAGCTCGCACAGCCCCCGGCGCCACAGCCGGCGTCGAATCGGAGAGCTCGGAAAATTCACTTTGCGAGAATGTTGCGGCGCACGAGCGGGTGTATATATGCGGGAGCGAGCACCTGGGAATCGTCCCCGTCCCCGTCCCCGTCCCCGTCCCCGTCCCCGTCCCCGTCCCCGTCCCCGTCCCCGTCCCCGTCCCCGTCCCCGTCCCCGTCCCCGTCCCCGTCCCCGTCCCCGTCCCCGTCCCCGTCCCCGTCCCCGTCCCCGTCCCCGTCCCCGTCCCCGTCCCCGTCCCCGTCCCCGTCCCCGTCCCCGTCCCCGTCCCCGTCCCCGTCCCCGTCCCCGTCCCCGTCCCCGTCCCCGTCCCCGTCCCCGTCCCCGTCCCCGTCCCCGTCCCCGTCCCCGGCCCCGACCCCGTCCCCGGCCCCGTCCCCGTCCCCGTCCCCGTCCCCGTCCCCGTCCCCGTCCCCGTCCCCGTCCCGGTCCACGTCCCCGTCCCCGTCCCCGTCCCCGTCCCCGTCCCCGTCCCCGTCCCCGTCCCCGTCCCCGTCCCCGTCCCCGTCCCCGTCCCCGTCCCCGTCCCCGTCCCCGTCCCCGTCCCCGGCCCCGTCCCCGTCCCCGTCCCCGTCCCCGTCCCCGTCCCCGTCCCCGTCCCCGTCCCCGTCCCCGTCCCCGTCCCCGTCCCCGTCCCCGTCCCCGTCCCCGTCCCCGTCCCCGTCCCCGTCCCCGTCCCCGTCCCCGTCCCCGTCCCCGTCCCCGTCCCCTACCCCGTCCCCTTCCCCGACCCAGTCCCCCTCCCCGTCCCCGTCCCCGGCCCCGCCCCCGTCCCCGTCCCCGTCCCCGTCCCCGTCCCCGTCCCCGTCCTTGCCGTCACATGCTCCACGAGGAACGACCCGCGGGTCCTTACATCACACACAGCGCAGGCGCTGCGTCTTCCTTTCGATACGGCCCATTCATACCACGCAGGGGCAGGGTTAGGGGTAGGGTCAGGCCTCTCGATACGACCCATTCACATACCGTACCTAAAAACCACCCGATCGCGTACCTTTGCCAACGCCGCCGTCAGCTGCCGTACCGGCTCCGCGAGCTCCCGCTTGCGCTCCGAAACCCGGGCATCGAAGGCGGAGCAGCGGCGCGTCTCCGCCCCTGCAGCCGACGCTGCGCGGTTCCGCCGGCGCTCCAGGTCACGCCGCGTCGAGCGCAGGCTGCGGATACCGTAGAAGGAGATGATGAGCAGCCAAACAATCGGGGAGGGCGTTCGTTGCGTTGCACGAATAACGGGGATGATAGCAGCATTTTCTGCTCAGGCTTTTGAATTTATTTGGGCCATGAAGCGCTGATGCCCCTTGCGCTCATCGTACGATCCCATCTGGGAGCCGCCCCCATTGCGCAAATTTCACATGCTCATGTGATCAGTTCCCGCCGCTCAGAGCTCGCGGACCCGCAGAATCAGCGGACCGTTTCCATGGACCTGGGTGGACCTTCGAACTGCGCCCACCCACCCACCTGAGCAGGCCGTCTCCGCAGTCTGCTTGGCTCTGCAGCTGTTCCAGATCTGACAGGCGCTGCAGGACGCCGTGCTGCGAGCGCGCTAGCCGCTCACGCGCTCGGAGCTCTCGCTGCTGGAGACGCGCCTGCGCAGGGAAGTACCGTACGCGGTCAGGAAAGCAACGATGATGAGATAAGAGCGATGAAGACGTGGAGTTTGCAGAAAGCTTGAGCGATGCGTTTGGGATGCGACGATGGATCGGACGCGTCATGACGCACAGCTATATTTACATCGGGCGCATCCTGGCGCATGGAGAGCCAGCCGGCGTGCAAGGCGCGTAGCAAAATCAGGTGCGCCGCGCTGCTTTCTTTAAAAAGCGATGACTGGTCATTTATTAGGGAGGCAACGTCCTGGCTTGCTGGATGGCGGGTGCGAACTTTCGCGCACTACGCGAGCGTGAGCACAAATCAAAGCGCCCACGCGCCCTGCGCTGCCCGCTGGAGATCAAAAAGGAAATTTTTAGATCAAAGAATATTCACAGCGCAACAGAGTAATTATGATGTCTAGATCTGGTCTGGGGCGCGAGCTTCACCTGCTCAGCTTGGCGCTGCTCCAGCTGGCCTTGCAGCCCTTGGCGTCTCCCGGCTTGGGCGTCTCGCTCCTGCTGCCTGCTCGTCAGTAGAGCCTGGACGAGACAAACCACATGTTCACGGCGATAGGCCGGTCGGCCAAACGATATAAATCAGGGCGCGCGGGCGTTCCGGAGGGTCTCCGAAAGCCGGCGCTGCACAGCTCTCCTTTCCGCGCCCTCGTTCTCGCACCTCTGTCTCGCGGATGCGTATAGCCCAGACCAGCAGGGAGGCATCCATCGTGGCCTTGCTACCAGCGATACAAAATTGAGAATGGTTGGCGCCCGAGAAGCGTCCTTTGCAAAGTTCGCAACTGTTCTAGCAGCAGGGCACGGCCGACACGGCTCACGCACGGTTTTGAGAAGACGCAGAGAAAAAAATGCGTTCCACTGTGGTCTCTGGAGCAATTCAAACGCAGGTCGATTGCCTTGTACCCCCCACGCCTTTGTCGTGCTGTACGGTGGATGCGCCGCTGCGAACCAGGCTCCCGTGCTGCAGACGATCTCACCCTCGCAGCCTGAGTGATGTCGGCGAGGGTTGACGTGCAAATCATGGAAAATTGTGAAGGGACGGGGCGCGCTGCGGAAGTGGGGAATCACGGACCGGTTTCAGATACCCGCAGGCCCCGATCTGTGATCCCGCGAGCCCAGTCGACGCCCCCTCCCCAGAAACAACAAACAACAAACGCTGCCCAGGTCGGGCGGGGTCCCATCACCCCACCAGAGGCATGTACGCATACATGTACCGGCCGAATGAACAAATCTTACACTGGAGCGGGGGGTCCCGAGGTCCGTCGCGGGGAACAGGCTTACATTCATTTGTCACAATGATCGAAGGCCCATCCGCCCGTTACAAATCGTACTTTCAGAGCACGGCTCGTCGGTACCGGTAAGTGCGGTCATGTCTGCATGCACCGTGTCGTACAGCTTGAATAGGTGTACATCGTCCATGACGCTGCGCAACTAAAAATATGACAAGCGTATATAATATTTTCATCGTCAGCATCATTACCCGGAACGGCAGGTTTCAGTTTCGGGTGTCACCTAATCATCCATGCAGTCTTCATCTGGTGAAAACGTAAAATAAAAATATATGGTTAATATTCACGTGTCGTCGCTTGGTGGTTAAGAAGCCAGCCGAGCACGGGCTCGTCGAAAAGTCTCCGTACGATTGTACGTCATCCCGAGACGATCATCACGACCCCATCATGACCCATCCTGGCCCTAACGCAATAAGATGCACCCCAAAAGATGGCATTCTTCCGACGGGTAACAGCCACCGACCGCAAAGCCCCTCGTTACCCCGCGTTGCTCAAAAAAACAACAACCTTTTGTCGCGGCAACCCTTACAACCCCCCAGCGACAACAACGAACGCCTTTCTTCCCCCGCAACGCACGTACACCCCCAAATCCCGCGTCCATCCAGGAAAAACGCACTCAACAAACATATGCACGATATGCAAACCGGTGTGTCCCTCACTTAAAACGCGCGCCCCGGCTCGCACGCATGCATGCACGCGCACGCTCTCACACACATCCACTCTCCCGCCTCAGTAAACCAGCACACATGCACACAGCGCCACACAGTCCCACCGCGCTGCCCCCAAAACCCATCAGCCATCGGCCCTCCCTCCCTCCATCACAAGAATGGAAACCGAACGCTGCCAAACAACTTTGAAAATCTCCGTGAGGCGGCCGCCGCGCGCCCAGAGTACAGCCACGTGGCCGCCGCCCACGCTGTCGTACATACAGCACGGCAAGGTACGGCACAGCTCCTGTCCATCCTGTCCATGTGTACGACGCAACCGGCCTCAACGTCGTCGGCCTCGCACCATCCAAACATACATTCAGTGCGTGAAGTAAAGGGGCCCCGGCTGCCCCGAATTGCAAGCCTTTCCAGTATTGCAACTTTGCAAGCCTTTCCAACAACGGCGGGCGAAGCACCGCCCGCTCTGCCGCCCAAAGCTCCACCCACCGCCGGAAAAGGTATCTCAGTCCCGCGAAGCCCACCTACGCGGCGTCTCGAGTGTTTAAGCCGATCGTGAGGTCAAAGGCGCGCGCCGCTGCCAGCGCGAGGTGCTCCAAAGCCATTGAATGAACAGGACGGCCACGGGTAACGATGTACTGCGAGGTACGACACGTCAACCGAAAACAGTGCAAAGCTTCCGACCATACCGGTACATCCAACCCACGAAGAAGCAAAGTAGAGTCGTACACTGCACGGTAACGCGTCCGCCTGCTGCTGCTGCACAGAAAGTCCAACATACATCCATAACAAGACTACAAGAGATATATTGGTTGGTGATGAATGACACACACACGCACACACACACACGCGCGCCATGGGTACTTGTCGGCACCGGTTGTACCGTGACGCTCACCTGCCACCACCAGCGCCTGCTGCGCACAAAAGCGTGCCTGCTGCATCAGTTCGGAGTGTGCTAAATTTCGCCACGCACGGTACACAGGCCGCCGCGTGGCTCCCGTGGCGAGTTCGCACCCGCTCCGCTCCAGGGGGGGTCCCTTTCTCTTCCGCTCCAGGGGGGGGGCCGCCCCTCTCTCTTCCAAGGGGCCGGGGCGCCCCTCCGCAGGGACCCAGCGCCAAATCGTCCCAAGTCAACCCAAGTAGGTTTGTGAGCAATCAACCCCTCCGCTTCGTCGCCTTTGACCTCTCCCACGGAATCTCCACCCATCCTGCAACAAGCCATGGAACCAAACCAGCAAACAAACAGACGCAACCGAGTGGAAGAGCGAGGGACGCACGTGCACGCACGCACGCACGTTCTCACTCACTCAGCGGGCGAGCGCACCGCTGCTGTGCACGGCCGGTTGGCCCGTTGGCTCCGAAACCCTTCCGAGGAGGGCCAGGAGCCCCATTTGCAACATCATCAACATCATCATCAACAACAACAACAACAGCAATCTAGATCGCCGTCGCTGCGATCGCAGCTGCCACCGCCGCCGCCGCCATCAGCACGGGCGGCATGTAGACGTCGGTAGGTGGAACGAGGCGCTATCACGACTGAGAGGCCATGCAAGGTGTAAACCCAAACACCTCCACCCTTCGAAGGGCCTGAAGCCCACTGTAACCGCAGCAACAGCAGTAGCAGTAGCAACAGCAACACAACCCAGCCTGGGGGTCGTCCTATCGGCGGCTATCGACCCCTGCGAGAAACCACGTTACCGTACTTGACAGGCAGTGGCGAGCACACGTCACACGTCATCTCAGTGAGCCAATCAACGCCCGCCGTGACCAACCGATCCACGCCGGGATGCAATGGTGGTGATCTGATGTAAGGAAGGTGGGTTGTGTCAAGTATATCAACTCATCAACATGAAACATCCGCAGCAGCTGCCCCAGCGGCTGCCGCAAAACCCGGCTCGATCGGGTCGTACAACTGGGTCGTACAACTGGGTCGTACAACTGGGTCGTACAACTGGGGAGGGGCGCAAGCCGTGAGTGCGCCGCAGCGCCCCCCGGCTCGTTCTCTCAACGATTCCTTCTTCCAAAACAGCCTTGGCAGCCAGTACGGCACCAGTCCAACGAAAACGGAAACGCAGCGAACCGTACAAACACGCAACATAGATACGCAGTGCTGAATAACGAGACAGACAAACGACGACGAGTCATAGGCAGCTGGTTTGGGCTGCGTTTCTGCCATTCAACTCCATTCGTTGCATGAACAACAGCAACCAGACAGCAACGAACGAACTGCAGCAGGGTGTTAGGGAAATCTTTAGCAGTGGAGCAGCGCCAGTAGGCCGTCTAGCTGCCCCTCCTTGCCGGCCTGCCTGCCTGCCTGCCTGCCTGGCTGGGTGGCAGGTGAAGCAGCTTATGGCTACCTACCGGCACGGCCGTACCGGCCGACAGCTGGGTGCCTCATCGCCGCCGACTCGCACCCCGCGCAACCCCAACTCCTGACGAAACGCCTGGACGCCCTCCTCCCCGTCCGCAAAGACACTGACCGCGATCGCGAGCTTGTCGAGCGAGTAGCACCCGCCATTCATCAGCGTGACGTGGTCGTCGTCGCACGCCTCGTCACTGACCCGTGGGTCGGCGGCGGCGGTCAGGTCGATCTCCGGCGCGCTGTTCAGCAGCGCCCGACTGCTGTTGCTGCTGGTGCGCATCGACAGCAGACTGCGCAATGTGCGGAACGACGACGAGGCGGATGACTTGACGGAGGAAAAGGACTGGAGGGAGGAGTGGAGCGACGAGGCGGTCGTACAGGTGGAGGCGGTGCCGGCGCTGCCGCGCCGGTTGGGCAGCGCCGATGGTTCGTTATTTCCGTTGCCGTTACCGTTACCACAACCACCGCCACCGTCGACTGCGCCGACGGGCATCCATGCCGTCAGCTTGCCGCCACTGAAGCTGCCGCCGCTGCCGCCGCTGCCGCTGCGGGTGCCGCTGGCGCCGGTGGTGTTGTGGTTCATGCCGCCGCCAATGCTGCCGCTGCGAGTGCGCGGGAGGCCCGGCGGCGGCGTCAGCGGCTTCTGGACATTAATAGTGTTGCCGCTGCTGCTGCAGCTGCCGCCACCTATGCTGCCGGCGCTGCGGAGCAGGTGGCCGAAGCCGGGCTCGTCGTCGTCGCCGTCGTCATCATCGTCTCCTATGGTGCGTAGCACACCCTGGACTTCGAAGTACAGGCGGTGGCCCAGCGCCACGACGGCATCGGCCTGATTGCAGTAGCGATGGAGCGGACATCGAGAGAGCAGAGCAGCGGAGGTTGGCGATCTGGGTGGAATGGTTGAGGATGTGGCTGGACGTGGGAATCGTGCGCCGTGGCTGGACGTCACAGGGGGGCGTGTACACATGCACGGTGCGTGTGTGGAAGAGCGGCTTCTGCGACCTAGGATTTCCGGCCGGAAAAGGCAAGGGTTCAAGCGTGGCGCGTAGATTGGTCTCCTCTCCCGGTGCGGCACATGTTGGTGCATGAAACCGAAGCCGTACGCCGTGTGTCCAACCGCCTGAAGCCCCGATCGAGCTGGGCCACAGGCAGCCAGGTCTGCGTTCATATTTGCGTTTCCACAAACGTGGCCTATGCTCTTGATGCGAGGCCTTTGCTATTTTTGTAGTAGGCGACACCTACCGCTTGCGAAAGGACAGCGGGGATGTGCGCCAGGACCACGTTGGAACCTCGCGGCACCAGTGCAATGGGAACACTGCGGGCATCGCCATGCGTTACATCGCCTTAGAGGTCACAAAAGACAAGATTGTCAGAGAGCGATGAGACCAGCGAGCGGGCGACCGTGACAAAGACCAAAAAACGTCCCACATCCACAGCCAATCTTGCATTTTCAGTTTGGAAAGATGAAGCCACCGTACTCAACTGGTCAATGAACGTCCGTAATGTCCTGAACCGATAACACTCCAAGCCGTTCAGCATTGCCGCCTCCACAGCTGCATTAAAGCTGGCGCGGGGATAGAGGTCTCGTTGTATGCGCATCCCTTTGATGTGTATCAACTGCGAAAAACAAAGAGGTCTTGGGAACCCATCAGAGGGAAGGCCCATGGGCACAGCGCCACAGCGGTCTCGCTCTAAAGCTGCACATGCTGGGCTATAACGGTTCGATCCTGGGTCCAGCATGAGTGTTGGAGATGGTTATGGATCAGTCAGCGTTAACCTTTCCTTTTGTCCCGAGAAGCAATTAGGCAGCAATCAATATTCAATACTAGGTCTTGATGCTTCTCTGTGACAGTAATATATTACGACGGGTAAGAAAAGCAGGAAATGAGGAAAACGTCGCCGTGCAAGGCAACGGGAAGGGCCAAACTCGTACGAGACGGCGAGGGACGGCGTGGAAGTCCTAAATCGACCACGCAAGATGGAAGCATAGCTATACATACTAATTGAACCCTCAATGCAAGATTACTGAACTGGGATATTGGTTTCATCGCCGCTGTGACCTGACTAGCCGGGCACGCTGACATTCAGCTTTCTGACAAAAGCGCTGCGTTCGCATGTTCAGGGGTTATATATGGCCCATAACACATATTATTAATGGCGGAAACGGACTACAGTCGTGGCTAGACAGCGACTAGGACAAAAGCGTGGAAACCCTAACAGCACATTTTCGACAATCTGAATGCTTTTATTAGCATGCTCAGAGTCCGCTCATCATCTCATAGTGTTTTGTGTCTTGAACACCTTTGATATGTTAGATACACTTTTCGACTTTTGCGTGTGTCAGCCCTATCAGCCACGTGTCATAATAAAGCTAAGGTCTTCTTGAGCGGGCAAGATCTCTTTTTCGGACAAGCGTTTGTTTTTAATTTGTAGGATCTACTTCGACAACGCGTCTTGTCAGAAGCCGCTCGGCCCTACCGTACACCGGACTCGAAGCCGCCACCGTGCATGACTAACTATGCTATGCAAGTATAATTGTTTTCCCCCTGCTTTTGTTATGATCCTGCTTAAGCTTCTCGCTTGGTGTCTTAGTTCTTTCTCCTTGTTTCTCCTTGCCTAGTCTCGCGGTCCATGAGCCTCCTGGCTCATCTGGGCCTTACGAGCTCTCGAACTTGTAACATCATCATCATCATCAATGTAACGAACGAATGTGATTGGGTAATGGTTACAGCAATCAGACGATTCGAGCGGCAACAACACAACGGAACGCAGACAGCAGGAAGGTCCTCCTGCGGCTTCAGGAGCTGCGGGTGCCCCCCCGTCCTCCGCTTCGGCAGCGGCTTCAAGTGCGTCCTCTACGGCCGCGGCCTTCACAGTCTCATTCTCCGAATCAATAATGAATGCAATAAGAAAAACCCAACTATTTGATACTCTTTTCGAGCCAGCCGGCTGCGCCAGCGGCAACATGCGAATTTGGCAGCGTGGGCTTGCCTCCTGCAAATGCATCAGACGTTGTGTTCTGGGTACCGGTATCATAACTCCGAATGACACCGGTATCATTACTCCGACCGACATCAGACGTTGTGTTCTGGGTATCATAACTCCGACCGACAGGAGTGCGCTGCCGTATCAGCATTGCAGGAGCCGTCATCAGCTGCTGCTGTTGGTGACCGGGCTGCTGCTGCTGCTGCTGCTGTGTCAGCGGCCGTGGCGGCGGCGGCGGCGGCGGCGGTTGGAGGGTCTTCACGAGGCACCGGCGTGGGGCCGTACGGGAAAATCCTCGCGCGCCTGTCCTGCTCGTCCAGCCCCTGTACGGATGTCGCGACACGACATGCAGAATGTCGGAGGGGTCGCGCCGCACCGCACCGCCGAAGGCGGGAGGGAGTCGATAGCCTTGAGTGGGTGGTAGAGGATATTTTACTAAAGAGGGAAGAGAATAACAGTCCGAACAGGTTGTTTCCGCTACCGTACAGAGTACAAGGCCAGCTGGTCAGCTGGCTCTGTCCTTAATCAAGGGTCTGGAGCCCAACCCTCCCTGGAGCCTGGACCCCTATCCACGACGACCCGCGGGTCGGTCGCTCAGTCGCACCTGGAACAGCGACCCGAACGGCGGCATGGCCACGTATCGCCCACTGCCGGGTTGCACGTGCAGCTGACCGCCATGCCACACGAGGCGCCCGCGGCTGATGGTGGTGACGACCTTGCCCTGGGGGGGCCGGTTGGGGCGGGGTAGGGGGTAAGGTTGGGTAAGGTTGGGGAAAAGGGGCGGGATTGAGGTTTTTTGGAGGAGAGAACAGTCCTACGATGCAGCTGTGCCCCGCAGCAGTCCTCAACAGTCAGCAGCAGTCAGTCAGTCAGTCAGTCAGTCAGTCAGCGGCCCTCCGGGTTCTCTCACCTGCACCCGCTTGCCCTCGTAGACGTTGGTATCCATTCGGGGGCTGTGGGCCGCCCCCACTCCCAGCGTGTGGCTGACCCGTGGGTCGAGCAGGATGACGTCAGCGTCGCTGCCCGCCGCCAGCCGGCCCTTGCGCGGGTAGAGGTTGAAGACCTGGGCGGCGGCGGTGCTGGTCATGCGCACAAAGTCGGAGGGCGTGGATAGGCCTGCAGGGCGCCAGGCGGTGAGGAAAAGGGATGAAGGGAAAATTGAAAACGGCCGGGGGGCGGAGCGGAGGGGATGGGGAGAAAAAACATCGGGGCTGGTAGGTTCCAGGTTGGGGAAGAGGGAGAAAAGAGGGATTGGGGGCGCGGGAAGGATATCATTAAAGGTGATGCCGCAGGACGGCAGTACGACAGAACGAAACCCGAAACCCGGACCCCACCCGATACGACCATCTCCTGCCATGTGACGTGCAGGCGCTCCTCGATGCCGTTGACACCGTTGGGAATTCTGGTAAAGTCGTTGCGCCCTGCCGCCTTTTGTGTGCTATTGAACACGGCGTGGTCCGTTGCCACCAGCTGAGAGGGGTGGAGGGGGAGGGGGAAGGGGAGGCGGGGCGGTGGAGGGTGGGGGCTGGGGCCCGGGGGTAAGGGAGGGGGAACCTCTCTGGTGGTTTTTCAGGCTTGTCGTACCAGTCCGGCCGAGAAGCAGCACATGGCAACGGGTGGTGGGGAAGGCCGGAGGACAGGCGAAGGACGGCGAACAGGAGAACGCCCCCGGTGAAAGAGTGGTCACGTCGCGTGTGTCGCTTCCATCCCATGGGTGCTCCCGTATCAGTTCATCCCGGTTCAGTCATCCTCAACGAGTACGGCTGTATGTCCACAGCCGCTCCGGAACCCACTGCTTGCCAAAACCCCCCACCCCCATCCTCCACTGCGACGCTACTGTAGTTACTGCTGTATCACAAGCATAGGTACGGCACCTGCCGCACCTGGCGCAACCGCCTGCCGTACCTGCAGTACGCCACTCGCGAGGGCCTGTACGGCAGTCGTGAGGAACGCGACGCGACGGGGCGAGGTGAAGGCGCGGCGTATGTCCGCAGTACGCGGGCGGCGGCGACCCGGGGCGGCACCGAGTTGCGGCGGAGGTCCGCAGTCGCGGCGGTTGGGCGGTTGGGCGGTTGGGCAGTTGGGATGGAGGGCGCGCCAGGGAGGGGGAGGGCCGGACGGTGGCGGGTAAATACGAACAGCGTCATAGGGTTGGAATATATAATGAAGATGAAAGCGCGGCGAAGGGATGGGTTGGTGGTTGAGCCTGTTTAGGCCCGGGACGGCAACATCTCCCAGGAGCGTGGCGACACGTGTGTCCAAGTCAGGCAACACACGCAAGGGTTCGACACAACCCGGCATAAGTTTGTGTAAAGAAGCACAGCTTCATAACCCAGCCAACATCAAATCCCATATCCGTCAGATCCCAGAGGAGTCGGTTTGATACATTCGGCACATTCGATTCTTTCGATACATTCGACACAATCGTTTCGACACATTCGATACATTGGATACATTTGACACATTCGATATTTGATGCATTCAAAGACTTGATACATTCGACACAGTAACACAAACTCCCTGTCCCAGATCCAGCTGACAGCTTAGCCCACGCTTTTCCACTCCGTCTGTCAGCCAGCCAGCTTTTGCCCGTTTGGTCTTTCCAAACGGTACTCTCCCCCTCCCACCCTCCCCTGCCCTCCCCTGCCCTTTCCTCCCCTTCCCTTCCCTCCCCACCCCCGAAAACCACACCCCAGCGCCCCGCGCCCCGCCCCTCCGGCCTATACGTGGATAACCTCCCCATCCCCCCAAAGCAGAAAGCACGCACCCGCCGCAGCGCCGGCGCGTGTTCCGCGCTGCGAATGGGCGGACTCATCACGAACGCCGCCGCCCGCGTGAAGTTGGTGTCCCACACCGGGGTCTCATCCAGCGCTAACCCACTGGCCACCGGCTCCCCCACCACACGTTGACCCAGCCGCCGGGCGCGAGCGATCTGAGTAGGAGGAGGGAGGAGGGAGGAGGCGGTCGAGGTGCAGCAGCGGCGGCGGACAGCGGTAGGTACATGGTTTAAGGGTTTTAGGGTTTTGAAGGGTTGGTTTTAGGGTTTCGCGGAGGCGGGCGGAGGGAGGAGGAGGTGATCGGGGGTGACGACGGCGGGAAGAGCGGTATACCGTAGTAGGAGCGGTACAGGAGGGGCGGTACAGGAAGGGGCGGTACAGGAAGGGCGGTACAGGAAGGGCGGTACAGGAAGGGCAGTACAGGAAGGGCAGTACAGGAAGGGCAGTACAGGAAGGGCAGTACAGGAAGGGCAGTACAGGAAGGGCGGTATACGGTAGTAAGGAGGAGAGGATGGTGGGCTGGCGGGTTTGGGAGAGTTGTGGGTGGGTACGAGGGGGAAGCGCAACCCCCGGGGGAAGGGGGGAGACGGCGAACGAGTGTGTGTTTCGTAAGTGCTGTTGCCTGGTGGTGATGGTGGTGATGATGGTGGGTGCTATTGGGGGGTTATCCACGTATAGGCCGGGGCCCGTGAACGGGCGCACGTGAACGTCCGGGGGAGTCGCCGCCTCCTGCCGCACCGTCCCGTGAAGCTGCCGTACCCCGGTGCCTTTCCCTCTGCCTCTTCCCCTCTTCCCCTCCCTCCTCTCCCCCCGCAGGAGGGCGGGCGTGCGCGCGGGGTGCCTCCCATGTCGTACCTCCTCCATGGCGTCAATGCTCATGACGTGTACGACATACAGCGGCACGCCCACCACGCCCGCCAGTCGTACGGCCCTTCCTGTAGCCTCCCCCTCCAGGGAGGCCGGGCGGGACAGCGGGTGTCCCTCGGGTCCCCGGATACCTTGAGATAGCAGCCGGGACTGTGTGTGTGTATTGGGGGGGGGGGAGGGGGGAACAGGGAGTGATATGCTCCTTTATAAAATAATGAGGGGGGGAAGGGGGGGAGAAGAAAGGTGGGTGGGGGCGTTGTGTGAGTTAAATGCGGCAAGGCTGAGCCGGTTCCGTTCGCCCGGAGGAGGCATGCGACCCGTTTTTACATACGCAAGAGAAGAGGACGTGTACCGGTAACACAGACACACACACACACACACACACACGCACACACACGCGCACACACACGCGCACACACGCACGCACACACGCACGCACCAAAAAGATAAAACTAAACATGTGAGGGGATCCACGCACCCCGCATACCTGCATCCAGGCGATCATGTCACCATTTTCCGCATGAACCTGTACGACCATCCGTACATCCGTACATCCGGGGTTGGAGGGAGGGGCAGAGGGGTGGGTTGAAAGGGGTTGAAAGGAACCGGGGTCGGTCGGTTGGAGGGGTCGAGAAGTGGTAAGAGCGGAGAGAGGGTTCAGTGGGTGGGGTTAGAAAGGAAAAGAGGCGGTGCACTGCAATACACGGAAAGAAGGCGCGGTCCGGTCCCGGGGGGAAGAAGGGGCGCAGGAGTGCGGGCAGGGAACGTGGGCGCGAATGCCGTGGGGGCAACCCAACCGCACCCCCCACCCCATCAACACCTACCCGCCCACCGCCCCCCTCCACACCCACCGACTCCTACCCCTCCCCCCCCCCACACACACAGTATTGCCCCCGGGATTCAGCGTCCCCTCGCTAACGCCGTCCTCTCCGTCCCTTCGCTGCGGTATCTTTCTTCTCCCAGCACCCACCCACCCCACCCACCCACATACCCAGCCACACCCCGGATGGACCCACCATCGGCAGTGCGCCCAGGTCCTTACAGCGCTGGAAGCCCTCAATCATCTCCGAGTCAGTCACCTGGAGAGTGTTCTGGGGGGGGGAGGGGGGCGTGGGGGGGGAAGGGGGGTTATAGGGATATAGACAAAACCGCACAGAGGGGTGGGGGACGAGTGGACGGGGAGGCGAGGGAGCCGTGGGGGCGGGTGGAGAGGTGTGGAGTCTGGGGTGTGGTGGGGTGTGGGCATCCCTTCTCTCTCGGGGCTGCGGTTGGTCTGTTCAGATGGATAGTGGTCGGTTGGTTTCCCGGTCCGTTGGGTTCGTTGTGTCCGTTGGTTACCATCCGTTGGGTGCCAGCCGTTGGTTGCCAGCTGTTGGTTACCATCCGTTGGTTGCCAGCTGTTGGGTGCCAGCTGTTGGTTGCCAGCTGTTGGTTACCATCCGTTGGTTGCCAGCTGTTGGTTACCATCCGTTGGTTGCCAGCTGTTGGTTACCATCCGTTGGTTACCATCCGTTGGGTGCCATCCGTTGGTTACCATCCGTTGGGTGCCAGCTGTTGGTTACCATCCGTTGGGTGCCATCCGTTGGTTACCATCCGTTGGTTGCCAGCTGTTGGTTACCATCCGTTGGTTACCATCCGTTGGTTGCCAGCTGTTGGTTACCATCCGTTGGTTACCATCCGTTGGGTGCCAGCTGTTGGGTGCCATCCGTTGGTTGCCAGCCGTTGGTTGCCAGCTGTTGGTTACCATCCGTTGGTTGCCAGCTGTTGGGTGCCAGCTGTTGGTTGCCAGCTGTTGGTTACCATCCGTTGGTTGCCAGCTGTTGGTTACCATCCGTTGGTTGCCAGCTGTTGGTTACCATCCGTTGGTTACCATCCGTTGGTTACCATCCGTTGGGTGCCATCCGTTGGTTGCCAGCTGTTGGTTACCATCCGTTGGGTGCCATCCGTTGGTTACCATCCGTTGGGTGCCAGCTGTTGGTTGCCAGCTGTTGGTTACCATCCGTTGGTTGCCATCCGTTGGTTACCATCCGTTGGTTGCCAGCTGTTGGTTACCATCCGTTGGGTGCCAGCTGTTGGTTACCATCCGTTGGGTGCCATCCGTTGGTTGCCAGCTGTTGGTTACCATCCGTTGGTTACCATCCGTTGGTTGCCAGCTGTTGGTTACCATCCGTTGGTTACCATCCGTTGGGTGCCAGCTGTTGGGTGCCATCCGTTGGGTGCCATCCGTTGGTTGCCAGCTGTTGGTTACCATCCGTTGGTTGCCATCCGTTGGTTGCCAGCTGTTGGTTACCATCCGTTGGTTACCATCCGTTGGTTGCCAGCTGTTGGGTGCCAGCTGTTGGTTACCATCCGTTGGTTGCCATCCGTTGGTTGCCAGCTGTTGGTTACCATCCGTTGGGTGCCATCCGTTGGTTACCATCCGTTGGGTGCCAGCTGTTGGTTGCCAGCTGTTGGTTACCATCCGTTGGTTGCCATCCGTTGGTTACCATCCGTTGGTTGCCAGCTGTTGGTTACCATCCGTTGGGTGCCAGCTGTTGGTTACCATCCGTTGGGTGCCATCCGTTGGTTGCCAGCTGTTGGTTACCATCCGTTGGTTACCATCCGTTGGTTGCCAGCTGTTGGTTACCATCCGTTGGTTACCATCCGTTGGGTGCCAGCTGTTGGTTGCCATCGTTGGTTGCCAGCTGTTGGTTGCCAGCTGTTGGTTACCATCCGTTGGTTGCCATCCGTTGGTTGCCAGCTGTTGGTTACCATCCGTTGGTTACCATCCGTTGGTTGCCAGCTGTTGGGTGCCAGCTGTTGGTTACCATCCGTTGGTTGCCATCCGTTGGTTGCCAGCTGTTGGTTACCATCCGTTGGGTGCCATCCGTTGGTTACCATCCGTTGGGTGCCAGCTGTTGGTTGCCAGCTGTTGGTTACCATCCGTTGGTTGCCATCCGTTGGTTACCATCCGTTGGTTGCCAGCTGTTGGTTACCATCCGTTGGGTGCCAGCTGTTGGTTACCATCCGTTGGGTGCCATCCGTTGGTTACCATCCGTTGGGTGCCATCCGTTGGTTACCATCCGTTGGTTGCCAGCTGTTGGTTACCATCCGTTGGTTACCATCCGTTGGTTGCCAGCTGTTGGTTACCATCCGTTGGTTACCATCCGTTGGGTGCCAGCTGTTGGTTACCATCCGTTGGGTGCCAGCTGTTGGTTACCATCCGTTGGGTGCCAGCTGTTGGTTGCCATCGTTGGTTGCCAGCTGTTGGTTACCATCCGTTGGTTACCATCCGTTGGTTACCATCCGTTGGGTGCCAGCCGTGAGGTGCTATCGGTTGGGTGCTTTCAGAGGATGCCGGGCATTCCGGCGGCCCGGTGGCCTGGTAGGTTCCAGATGGGGTCGAAGCCTTCCTCCTTTTCCGATCCGATCCGATCCGAGAGCGGCAGCGGCAGCGGAATGCGGGTAGTGGTGCGGAGGCCCGGGGACTGCGGCAACTCCCTGCCGCGTCTACCCCAATCATCTACCCCCAGGTACAGGCGGGCTGCGGGTTGCGGACCCCTATCAAGTCCCCCCCCCCTGTCGGGTCGGGCCCTGAAGGGCGCCGGCAGCAGCAGCACGGGGGCAGTTGGTGGCGGGACAGTCGAGGCGGCAGCTCCCCGGCCGTCGAGTCGTTTTGCAGTACACAGTGCCGTACTGTTGCCGTACCTTGTACGCCATGAAGAACTTGAAGGAGTTGATGCCCTCCGCCACGAGCCCCGCCATGTCCCGAGAGACCTGGGGGGATGTGCGGGCGGGAGGGGGGGGAGGTACCTTGGTTTCGGAGGAGAGGGGGGGCGGGGGGAAGGAGTGGAAAGGGGGGAGAAGGTAGTGGAGTGCGTGTGGCGTGAGATTTGTACAGCAGGTACGGATGTCGTACATCCAAGCGTACTGTGTCGTACCATGCCGTACCTGCTCGTCCCAGCGGGTGATGGCCACGTGGAAGCCGTAGTCCATGCAGCTGCGGGACGCCTTCTCCTGCGCACTCGGGTCGGGAGAAGCGGGTACGGCAATACCAATGTCGTACATTCCGCGGGTTCCTCGACCCCGGGCATCTGATTCGGAATGAGGGCCGTTACTAGCCCCCCTCTGTGTGTGCTCCCCTTGTTGTTTCTGGTTCCGTGATATTCGAGTTGCGGTTGAGAGTTGAGAGTTGAGATGAGACGGTTCCTTGGAGGAGTGCGTGTTTCTTGGGTTAGCCGCACAAAGGGCCCGTGTCCCTGCTCCGCTGATATAAAAAAAGTAAGTACCTTATACTTACCGTACGACGACTTCCGCACAACCCGTACCTTCCAAAGTTCGTACCCCGCCATGATGTCGTGATTCACGGGGAGTACGAAGTCGATATGCATTGTCGTACCGCCAGCCAGTGCGGCCGCCTGGCCGCTGGTGGCGGATGAGGGCATAAGTGTGGGAGGGAGGGAGGGAAGGGAGGGGGAACGTGAGGAAGCGGCAGCGGGGGGCGGAAACCCTGAAGTCCCTCCCCTTCCCCAGTCCTCCCCTCTTCTTCCCAGCTCCCAGCCCTCCCATCCCATCCCCTCCCCCTTCCCTTCCCTCCCCTTCCCCTCCCGTCCCTCCCCTCCCACTTCCCTGCCCTCCCCTACCCCCCTCCCCCTTCCCCCCTCCCCCCCAAGGGGCGCACGTGAAGAAGTCGTCCGCAGTGACAGAGCCCATGAAGGGCATGTCCAGATGGGTGTGCGGGTCGATACCCCCGGGAAGCACAAACATGCCGCCAGCATCCAGGACCGTGGCGCCAGGGGGGGCCTGCAGAAGCGCAGATGCGGTGGTGGGGGCGGTGGTTGTGGTGGTGGTGGTGGTGGCGGCCGAGGCGGCGGTGGTGGTGGTGGTGGTGGTGGTGGTGTGGTGGGAGGGAGGGAGCATGTGGAATGGGGCGAGTAGGGGTGGGTTGAGGATGGAGGGCGCACGGAGGAGGAGGAGGGGGAGGAGGAGGAGGTGCTGGTTGCATGTTGCATGAGGCACGTGGCAGGTGGCTCGTGTATGCCGTGCGGGGGGGAGGGAGGGAGGGGGAGGAGGCGAGGCACGGGACAAAAGCCGCAGCAGCAGCAGCTGGAGCTGGGTTTCCTGGGTGTCTGCCACTCTGTGGTATCCAGGACAACTGCCCGTGGTTTTGGAGGGCGACCCGTGGGTCACAATTTGGAGGTAGAATGTGAATGATGTCGGGCTGGACCCGCGCCGCGGGGAAACCTTCGGAGGCTGCTGACGGGTCTCGATGGCTTTGCATTGGCTTTGAAATTGCGACAACTGTTAATTTGAGGCAGCTGCGCGGATGCCGTTGCCGTCAGGGCAGGCGACGGCTACGGTGCTGTGGCTTGGTGCATCCCAAGTGGATCTCGAAGTGGCTTTTCGCGCACTGCTTTGGCTCCGCAGCCTCACCTCACCTCAATGTTGGGAGCAACTTCGGAAATGATTTCTCCACGAATGAGGACATCGGCCGGAAAGGCCTGGTCGTGGTTTACTACGGTGCCGCCCTGGGACAGACAGACGGACGGTCAGAGTGTTGCGGGGGCGGATAAAATTGGGTTGGGAGTTGCGGAGGGCGTGGGGCGAGGTAGAGGGATGCGACTGGGGGTTTTGGACGGCGACGCGAAAACCCAGATGACAAGCCACGTGACAACCCAACGGGATGCCGTACAACGCTGGCCCCGGGGACTTGCATCGCCGCAGATACCTTGATAAGAATGATATCAGCGCCAGAAATGGATATTGCTGCAGCTAAAATCGCGGTTAGGGCCAGCAGCGACGGTCCCTGAGTGTATCTAGGTTGCATCATCGTTGCACTGAAGGGCAGCCTGGCTTCAAGTCGAACGACCCAAATCAAAGATGTTACTCATTAAGAAGTATATAGTCTAGGTGTGTTGTATGCCGGATTGGATCTAGAACAGTTAAGGTTCTGCAAGGAGACTGATGCACAGTCACAGCATGAGGCGCATTTCGCAATCTACAATTGCGTTTGGTGATTGATGGATTTATCAATTCATCGCATAATCTATTGAGTTCATCGTCCGGGGTAGGTTTGGCATGGCTTCGGAGCATAGTGAGCCCTAGCAGTTTGCGCGGGAGCGGAATGCCCTCCGTCTATCACTCGCGCTAACAAACACAGCAAACTTGTTAGCCTACAACAGTTTCGATGTATGATGAATCCCAATGCTGTTCAGCAATTGCAGCTTGACCTGCGACTTTAAACGCAGCTGTTCACCGCCTCAAAACTGTGTTGATTAGGCCCAATTTGAAGCTACCTCGCCTAAAATGGAAACGAGCAGTCAAGCTGCCGAGGGCGGGAGCCAGCCCAACGCGCTCTGGTCGGTCCTGTTTAGCTCGACTCAGGAGCAGAGTGCCCCAGCGTTCGAAAGCGAACCGCAGCAGCCGACGCTTCCTTTAGAACAGCCATCGAAAACTATACTAGATTCTGGTAAAGATGGGCTTCCAGCGCCTGGCGCACCGCCCCAAGATGAGTCGGACATGCCCAGCCCGGGCCGGACAGGCCCAACCAAGAACCCAGGCAGCACCGCCACCGCTGAAGGGCAACTCGACGACGATATCGAGGAGCGCATAGCTGGCCCCAACCCGACGGAAGCTGCGGCCGGCCGCACGTCTCCATTCCGCAATGTCGTCCTCCCACCAGTCCTGGAAACCGAGGTGCAGCCGCAGCAACGCCAGTCGCAGCAGCAGCAGCAGCACGCGACATCACCTTCCCGACCTGCAGCGACCCAGCCTGTGGACGAGAACGGTGCCGCGCAGGCGCTCCCCCCGCCGCCGTCGCTCCTGCCCCAGTCTCTCGCCCTGAACCTCGACTTCACGGAGGTGCCCCTAGAGCAAAGCATTCCCGACCCAGATGGCGGCGCAGCCGCCTCTGCCGCCACCGACGCAACCTGCGCTGGCGGCGACGCGCCAGTCGCCGCCGGCGCTGCCAAGACGGCAGACGCTAACGCCCCGCCATCGTCCGAAGATGTGGCGGCCTTGCAAATGGACACTGGCGGGGACAGGAAGGGGGCGGTGGAAGGAGAGGATGGGGACGATAAGGCCCTGGAGAAGGCGGGAGGGCGACCAGCGGCGGCGGCGGGGCCGGGGCCGGACTCGCGTGCATCGCCCGGCGTGCCGCCGCCGCGACCGCCGCAGTCCCGACACGACGAGGAGGAGATGGAGCTCCTGGATGACTCCCTGGAGGATGAGCTGTACGACGCAGATGCCGTACCGGCGGCGGCTGTGGCGGGCGGCGATGAGGACGGCGACGACGGCGCTGGCGCCGCCAGCCGTAGGCTCAAGCGGCTCCGCCGCGCGCAGACGCCGCCGCCGGTGGCGGCACAATCCGCTCTGGCCTTGAAGCGCAAGGCCGAGGGTGATGGCGGCGAGGGTGAGGCGGTGGGTGCCCGCGCGTCGCAACCGGAGCCGGCGGCAGCGGCGAACGGCGGCGGCGGCGAGGTCCGGCCCGCCAAGGCGCTGCGGAAGCGCGTTGTGGTGCGGAGCGCCGTCGGCGACGACTTCGACGACCTTCCGCCCGCGGAGGGCGAGGGGGAGGCGCGGAAGGCAGCTGCCGGCAGCGGCGGCAGCGGCGGCAGCGGCGCCGGTGCGTGCGTGCACACGTGTGTGTGTGTTTCTGCGGTCCCTTGCCCCACCCACCACCAGGTTAAGGTCCCTTCACCGCCGCGGCGACTCCTCCTCCTCGTTGGAAGGACTGGCTTTGTCCGCAGAACCCTACGCCCCTGAGTCCTCGTGTGCTTTCTTTGCGCAATCGTGCCTCGCCTTTCGCATTCGTGGACGTTTTCCTCGGCTGCCGATGCAGCAATGCAGCAATGCAGATCGTGCCAAGAATGTATAACGGGGCCTCTTGTCAGGCTAACTCTGCCCGCTATCGCTTTCGCTCCTCCGGGCGCATCGCTTTGGTTCGCCCTTCGCAGGCGGCGCACCGGGGGCGGGGGGCGCTGGCACGGAGGAGGAGGGCGAGGGGGAGGAGGGCGAGGAGGATGCCGCTGTGGTCGCTGGGGCGGTCCTGGAGGATCCGGAGGTGGCGAAGCAGCGGCAGTTGAGAGGTGGGTGAGGCGGCTACGTTGAAGCCTGCTCGGCGGGTCGGTGTCCCCCGGGGGTGGTAGGGGTGATAAAGGGTGATAGGGGTGACTGGGGGAAGATACCGCAGCTGAGGGACGGTGGCTGGGGGGTGGTTGGGGTTTAGGGGCCGGGTGGGAAGCGGGAATGGAGGACAGGAAGGAGGAAGGTGGAAAATGGGCTGGGATATGGGGAGTTTTTGCGGCACTGTGTACCTCAGCCAGCCGCTGAGCAGCAGGTCATCCCGGCCCGAACCTCACCAGCCCTCACCCCGGTGACCGATGACCCCACCGCATCCCGCGCCACCCCGCATCACCCCGCAACAATCCCCGCAGAGGCCGCTCTGCGCGACCGCATCGGCGGCCGGGCGCTTGTGGACGCCCCCGTGCGGCCCCTCACGGACGTGCTCTCCCGCATCATGGCCCGTCAGAAGATTCTGGTGGACAGGTGCGGTGCGGCGGCGGCGGCGGGGAGGGACAGGATCTGGATCTCGATCTGGATCTGGATCTGGGGCGGGACACCCCAGAAAAATGAACCGGGCCCCGGGTGGCGGAGCGTTGTGGGATATGGGGTCGGATCGGGTGAAGGCGGGAAGGAGAGGACTTGGATTTGGATTTGAACTTGTGCATCTACACACAATGTACGACACATTACACACCGCATCCCCATATGCCGCAGGACGCGCGCCAACGCGCCCGTGTCGGACGGGCCGCCGCCGCCGCCACCGGCGCTGACGGCGACCCACCCCGCCGCGCCGCCCACCTTCAACGTCCGCGCACTCATGCAAAGCCTCGCGCAGAGCAAGCAGCAGCAGCAACAGCAGCAAACGGCGGGGCCCGTCGTCGTATCCTCCGCCGCGGTGGCTGGCGCCGCTGCCGCCGCGACGGCGGCGGCGGCAAGCCAGCGCGCCGCCGCGGCGCTGGCGGCGGCGCCGCCGGGCGGTGCGTCGCAGGTAGAGTTGGATCTGCGCCTTGACGGCAGTGAGGCAGTAATGGACGAGGACGCGCCGCCGCCGCCGCCAGCGGCGGCGGCCGCCGCGGGGGCGGTGAAGCCGTCGGAGGACGTGACGATGACGGAGGGTGTCGGCGACGCCGACGGGGAGCTGGTTGTCGTACAGGACGACATGGGCCCCGCGCCCGCCCGCAGTCCCTTTGGCACTATCCGCGGCCTCCGGCCGCTCTGCGCCGCCGCCGGTGGTGGCGGCCGACCCATGGGTCTGGGTCTGCCGTGCGACACGCAGGCTCTGCTCGTGTACGACGAGGGATCTCAGCAGCAGACGCAGGCGTCTCAGCAGGAGCAAGGCGCCGCCGCCGCTGGGTGTGGCGGTGGTGGTGATGGTGGTGGTGGTGGCCGACCCACGGGTCACGCGACCACGCTGATTCCGCTGATAGATCTGGCGCATCGCGCACCGTCCATTGAGATCCGATCTGGATCCAGATCGGGATCAGGGACGGCCTGCGGCGGCGGCGACGGCAGCAGTCAGGCCGCTGTTGGTTTGGATTTGGCACTGGATCTGGATCTGGATGAGGAGGATGATCTGATTGTGGAACCGGATCCGGAACCGGTCGGGGACGCCAAGGCCAAGTCGACGGCGGCTGGCGCGGAGTCTGGGGCGGCCGCGGAGAAGGGGAAGGGGGAGACGGGCGGAGGCGCGGAGCAGGGTGAGACCGCTGCCCGGCGAGATCTGCGTCTTGGTGTAGACAGCAGACCACGCCCGCGACCCTGCATGCTCGTTTTTTTTCCTAGTACGGCGCTGCACACTTGATGTGTACGACATCACGCATGCTCCATCCATCCATCCACCCATCCATCTCCCCCGGTGCTCAGTCAACTCGACGCATTCACACTTGGCTTGACACCACAAACACACGCACACACATACACACACATGTGCGCACCTGAGCTGACATGAGCTGTCCTGTCGTCGCAGTCGCCGCCGCCGCCGGTGAGGAAGAGGTGGAGGAGGAAGGAGCAGATGGGGAGGACGAGGAGGAGGTGATGGAGGACGAGGAGGAGGAGGAGGCAGCCGAGGGCGAGGGTGAGGAGGAGGAGGAGGAGGAGGCCGCGGCAGCCGAGGGCGAGGGCGGAGAGCAGGAGGCGGCGGACGACGAGGCGGAGGAGGAGGAGGCTGGCGAGGGCGAGGAGGGCCTTGTGTACGACGTGGATGAGGAGTTTGACAGTACGGACGAGGAGGATGCCCTGGAACGTGAGTCACCCGCTGATTGCACTGATTGCCGATCCAGATCCAGCCGCCAAACCCACCCACCCGCCGATGTCTCTGCGTCGTCGTCGTGTTCGTCGTGACCCCTGGAACATCACACACAATCACACACACGAACAGCGGCCTTGGTGGTGCGCGGCGGAGCCTCCTTCCCCCCTTTTGCCTACGTCTCCTCTTTGCCCCCTCACCTCCGCCCCATGACACAACCCCCGCGCCCAAACAAACACGCATACACGCCCATACGTATGTCCCCCACAAAACCCACAACCCCCGCCGCCATCAGCCGAGGCGCTCAACTTTGAGGAGGAAGAGGCAGCCACAGCCGCCGGCGCCGGACTCGCCGACGGCTCCGGAACCACCGCCGCTGCCGCTGCGGACGGAAGCGGGAACACAGACGCCGCCGCGGCGGCCGCCGCCGCCGCTCGTCGTCAGACACTGACTGACGCACTGATTGAGGCGGCGAAGCAGCGGCGCGCCGCGCAGGTGGCGGAGGCGAAGCGGCGGGCGGCTGCGGAGCGCGGCGCTGGGGCCTACTTTGTGGATGTAGAGGCGGAGCTTAGCGATGAGGAGGAGGGTGAGGAGAAGGGAAAGGGCAGCGGGAGAGCTGGTGGAGGAGATGCGGTGGCTCAGTGGGTGCGATAGGGTTGGCCGGCGGCAAGTGGTGTTTTGGCGACCTGGTGGGGGTGGGGTGGGGGTAAGGGGAAGTGCACGGGAAGAGAGGGAGGGTAGAAGGGGTGGGGTGGGGTGGGTGTTCACGTAAGCGAGGCGGGAGGGAGGGAGGGTCCCGGGGTGTGTGTCGCCACCATGACGGGGCCATGACGAGATTGCACTTGACGCCCGCCAGTCTCTCATTTGTTTGTTTCACTGGGGGGCGGTGGTGCCTCTCGGGTGACCCACGGGTCGGTGTTTCCGCATTCAGGCATTGCGGCTCTGGACGATCTGGAGGACGAGTACGACGGCGAGGATCTGGACGAGGGGATGCTGGTGAGCGGGGGGGGTCAGGGTTGTTTTAGGGGCAGCTTCAGCGGCGAAGGAGCGGGGGATTGACGAGACGCTTTTAGGGGGCGGTGGTGGGATGCGGATGCGGAAAGGAAAGTGTTGGGCCGGTGGGGAAAAAACGAACGCCCAACCGCCAACCGATCTAGGGCATTGAAGCTCGCTCTCCCTCTCCCCGCCCTCTCCATCTTCCTCTCCCTCTCAACCCCTCCCCTCTCCCCCCCCCCTGCCTGCCCACCCGCCCGCCCGCCCTCCAGGCTTCACTGTTGGGCACCGCTCGCGACAGCGCCGCCGACGAGTCCCGCCGAGTGGAGCTGCACGCGATGTGGGAGGCGGAGCGCGACTCGGCGGCTGTGCGGGAGCTGTTGGAGGCGGTGCGGAGGGGGTTCAGACGCGGCAGGAGGGGGCGCAACGGACAGCTGCTGGACGAGGACGATGAGGTGGGTGGGTGGGGTGTGGTGGGAGTGGCAATGTCCAACCGGTAGCCAGGGGCCAGGGGCCAGGGTGGGGAGAGCTGCCGTTCTAATGAAACCCTAAAAAACAACCCTAAAACAAACTCACCACACCCGCCATCTTTTCCTCTCCTTTCGAGAGGGATTCCACTGCCGCTGAAGGAAGGTTAGTCCCTTGTGGATAACCGAATAACCTATTAAGCCTATTAAGCCTCTCTCTCCGTTCCTCCGTCTTTGGGTGACGTGTGTGTGTTAGTATCTCTGGCCTTCACTCACTCACTCACCCACTCACTCACTCACCCACTCACTCACTCACTCACTCACTCACTCACTCACTCACTCACTCACCCACTCACTCACTCACTCACTCACTCACTCACCCACTCACTCACTCACTCACTCACTCACTCACCCACTCACTCACCCACTCACTCACTCACTCACTCACTCACTCACTTCACTCACTCACTTCACTCACTCACTCACTCACTCACTCACTCACCCATTCACCCACTCACTCACTCACTCACTCACTCACTCACCCACTCACTCACTCACTCACTCACTCACTCACCCACTCACCCACTCACTCACTCACTCACTCACTCACTCACTCACTCACCCATTCACCCACTCACTCACTCACTCACTCACTCACTCACCCACTCACTCACTCACTCACTCACTCACTCACTCACTCACTCACTCACTCACTCACCCACTCACTCACTCACCCACTCACTCACTCACTCACTCACTCACTCACCCACCCACTCACTCACTCACTCACTCACCCACTCACTCACTCACTCACCCACTCACTCACTCACTCACCCACTCACTCACTCACTCACTCACTCACCCACTCACTCACCCACTCACTCACCCACTCACTCATCCACTCACCCACTCACTCACTCACTCACCCACTCACTCACTCACCCACTCACTCACTCACTCACCCACTCACTCACTCACTCACTCACTCACCCACTCACTCACTCACTCACTCACCCACTCACTCACTCACCCACTCACTCACTCACTCACCCACTCACTCACTCACTCACTCACCCACTCACTCACCCACTCACTCACTCACTCACTCACCCACTCACTCACTCACCCACTCACTCACTCACCCACTCACCCACTCACTCACTCACCCACTCACTCACTCACCCACTCACTCACTCACTCACTCACTCACTCACTCACTCACTCACTCACCCACTCACTCACCCACTCACTCACTTCACTCACTCACCCACTCACTCACCCACTCACTCACTCACTCACTCACCCACTCACTCACTCACTTCACTCACTCACTTCACTCACTCACTTCACTCACTCACTCACCCACTCACTCACCCACTCACTCACTCACTTCACTCACTCACTCACCCACTCACTCACTTCACTCACTCACTTCACTCACTCACTCACTCACCCACTCACTCGCTCACTCACTCACCCACAGGACCTGACGGACACCGACGCGCGGCGGCGCCGAGCGCAGCTCTTCGCCCTCAGCACTGCCGGGGACGACGACGAGGGACCCATCAAAGTGGAGCGTGGACACGGTTTGGATCTGGATCTTGCCCGGGAGGACGATGAAGATGATTTGGATTTCGCGCTTCCCCCGCCGCCTGAATCCGGATCTGGATCCGGCGCCGCCACGCAAGGCGAAGGTGGCGGAAGCCAGGATCCGCTCGGGAGCGGCCGCGGGGGAACGCTGGCGGCACGCGCTGGCGCGCGGTTTCCGCTGCTGGGCCGTACGGCGCCTGGATCCGGATTCGGGGGAATCTCCCGGATCCTGGATCCGGTGGAGGCCAAGCGGCTGTTGCGGCAGCAGTCACGGGAGGCGGCGCGGCGACAGGTGGGATCCAGGTGCTGTGGTAGTGGTTTGGTTTCAATTTGGTTTCAATTTAAGGGCAAAGTCTAGTGTTCCGTCTGGTGCACATTTTGGTGCTTGTCTTAGGAATAATGGAACGTTCTTGGGGGAGGGATGATGGAAAGAATCAAGGAGGCCCGTCCCTTCCGTCCTCGATCCGGAAAAGTCCCACAATCGGACGGCCGAGCCCACGAAGACCTCGCGCTTCTCTTCCGATGCATCTTGGGGCGTGTTTTTCCGTGGCCGCGTTGCCGCGTGAGACTGCTGAAAACCCTAAAACCCTAAAACAACCCTACGAAACCCCGAACAGGACGGTGATGCTGGTGGCAGTGGCGGCGCGGGCGGTATCTCGCCGCGGGATCCCCTGGACCCGTCGCCGCTCCGCGGCGGCGGCGGCGCCGCCGCCGCCGCCGAACGGCACAGCAACGACGTGGTGGCGTTGCTGCAGCGCTCCGCCTCCGCTGCCCTGGCGGGGCCGGCGGAACCGGCGGCGGCGGCGGCAGGCGGGGCAGGGACGGGGGCAGCAGCAGCTGGTGGCGGTGGTGGCGGCGGCGGCGGCGGTCATCGCTTCACTCTGTTTGGGTCGGATATCACCAACAGGGCGGGAGGCGGCGGTGGCGGCGAGCGTCTACAGGTACGACAGTACGACAGTGCTCCCTTACGCCTGCTCTCTGGACGCCTTCTCTCCTCTACGCCCTCCCACGCCTTCCACGCCTCGCGTCCTGCCCGCGCCCCTCACCCCACTCCTCACAGCTCCCATTCCCCGCTCATTTCATCCCCGCACGCACGCACTCACTCACCTCCTCCTCCACGATATCGACTACGTATCGACTCGTTTCCCATTTCTCCAGGCCGCCGGTGCAGCTGCCTCCACCTTCCTGGGCCGCTCCACGGCGCCCGCCAGCCTACGCACCACCTCCAACGCCGCCGCCGGCGTCAACACGCGCTCCTTCATCTTCGCAGCTGACGCCTCTAACTCGGCATTCCCGGAGAAATCCAGGGACGCGGCCGCCGCCGCCGCCGCGCCTGCCGACGGCGCCGCCGACGGCGGCGACCCCGGCGGCGGCGCCGCCGCCCCCGCCGCTCCGTCCTTTGCGGCGCTTCGCTCCGTCATTGCACAGCCGCCGCCGCGTGGCGGCGGCGGCGGCGAGGCGCGCCGCGCGCCTGGCGGCGGCGGCGGCGGCCTGATGGGTTTGCTGGGGTTGTCGTCGTCCGGAGGGAATGGCGGTGATGGGGCCGCGGGGGGGAGCAGAAGTGGTGGCGGCGGCAGAGGAGGAGGTGGCGGATCATCCCTGGACCTAAAACGGAAGTTGGTGGTGGGTGATGTGGCCGCTAACAAGCGGCGGGTGTAAGGACGCGGCGGCGGCGGCGGCGGGGGCGGCGGCGGTGGTAATAATAGAGAGGACGCCGCAGAGAGAGAGGGACGGAAGCGGCGGCGGCAAATGGACTCTCAGGATCCTGCGGTGGCGGTGGTGGTGGTGGTGGTGGTGGTGGGGAAGCACAAGGCCCCTAAGAAGAACACCCCAGGAGAGGGAGAGGGAGGGGGTCTGTTGACTCTCCCGCCGGCCCAACAGCCAAGGCAGGCTGCGGAGAGTCAGGAGGTCAGCCATCCACCTGGACCTTTTCTTGCTGTGGATTCATTCCCGGGAAAAGGGTATGGAAAATCATGGGGTGCCGAATGGGGCTTTGCGTTGCGCCGTCGTTTACTCATTACCACATTTGGAGGCGTCTCGGAGCGCGCCTCGGCTTTGTGTTGTTGTGCTGAGGTGACGACCGGACTGTTGTGGCCGCTGTTGTGGTTTCCTGTGCTCACAGGGTTTTAGGGGGTTTATTGGGGGCTTGGTTTCAGTCGGTGTAATGCAGCTGAACGCTGACCAGGTATGCGCCGGAGAGCTACCCCGCTACTGCAACGTGTTGCAACTACTGCAACTACTGCTGCTTTTCGGTTCGGGGAGGCCGGCGTCCTGGGCCATGTCCCCGGAGACACACACCAGCACGTGTGTGTGTGTGTGTGTGGATGCGTGCGCATGTGTGTATGCGGCGCGGCGTGAGCCACTGGACAGGGGCACTTGGCGGATATGTACGGATGCCGTAAACTAACGCGGGTTTTTCTTATATGCCGGGGGGCGCTTCACGCGCTTCATCGGATCAGCAGGGCTGGGCAACCGACCCGTGGGTCCATGGGGTGCGAGTGGCGGTTGTTGCTGCTGCTGCTGTTACAGTGGGCTCCGGAACCAGGTGTATGTGTATGCGTGTGCGCGTGTGTGTTCCACACATGCAGGGCTTTGGCTTTGGGAGAGGGGAGCTGGAGGGGAAACAGGGGAAACGACAAGAGGTGCAAGTCCTAAAAGCCCGCCATGGGGCTTCTACTTGTACTCCAGGGCTTCTTCAGCGCTTTGTCTTGAACTCCCCAGCAAAGTCAGCAAGTCAGACGGGTTTGAAGAAATTGCAAAAGAATCCCTCCCGGGAGTCGACACACGCAAATGCCGGCGCTCCAACGCCACCTCCTTCCCCCCTGGCAACATCGGCATCACTGTGTTCGCTTTGCCCCTTGTCGCCCCGCTGCGGCCCGCTTTGCACAGCCCCCCTTCTCCCGTCCCCTAAGCCCCACTACCGTATCTCCACCACCTCATCAACGTACGCTGCTTTCAGGCCCCCCCCCCCCCGACCTCACCACGTCTGACCTGCGGGCCCACGGCCCAGGCGCCCTAACGGCTAACGCCCCACACCCCCCACACACGCAAGTGCCAACCCTCCCCCCTCCCCCCATACCCCCCTCCTCCCTGGAGCTGACGTAACGCCAGCCACCAGCTCTATCTGGATGTCGTACGATCCGCCGCCGTCGGCAGTCTCCGCCCTCCCAAGCCACGTCCATCCGCGGAGCCGCCCCGAGCTGCCGCCGGCCCCGCCGTCGGCGCTGCCGCTTGCTGCGCTGCCGCCGCCTCCGACGCCGGCAGCGGCGGTGGTGATCGCGACTGCGAGTATGTTGACTGCCGTGCCAACGGCGGCAGGAAACGACCCTGCGGCAGCTCCGCCGCCTCCGCCACCGCCGCTTGTGGCGGCAGATCTACGCTAAACGCCACCCGGTGCCCCCCACCTCCCGCTCCCGCTCCCGCCGCCGGCACCGCTGCTGCTCCAGCTCCCGCTCCCACTTCCGCCGGCCAGGCGTGACGGACGGACAGAACCGCCTCCGGCGGCGGCGCCGCCGCTGCCGCCGCCGCCGTCGCGCCACTCGCGCTCTCGGCTCTGGAGGGGTCCAACAGCGGATCCCTGGCGGCGGCGGCGCCGCCGCCGCCGCCGTCGTCGTCGACCGGCGGCGGCTCGTATCCCGCCGGCAGTACAGGCTCCGGCGGCGGCGGCGGCGCGGCGCCCGGCGGCGGCGCGTACGCCGCGACGGCTCGGACGTTGAGCGCCACGCCGCCGCTGTCGTCCAGTTCGTACACGTGGGCGGCGTAGGCGTGTACGGGAGTTACGGCAACGAAGGACTTGCCGGCGTTGGCGCATTCGCCGGCGTTGGGTGAGACGGTGAAGAGCGTCAGGCAGGAGAAGTAGGGGCTCGCTGCGAAGGTTGGGAATCGGCGATGATGATTGGCGATTTGGCGTTCGGTGGTCGGCGACCGGCATAGCGTGCGCACCCTTAAACAACCCTAAAACCCTAAGCCCTAAGGGGGGAGAGGGGATGGTGGTGGTGATGGGATAGAGGAGGAAAGGACGGCCAGTGCGAGTGCCAAACCACTCACGAGTTGGTATACCGGGCAGCTGTACGACACGTACGATGGCTCCCGTACTCAGGCTGAAGAACCCCAGCAGGCCGTGCGCCAGCCCCACCACCAGGTATTCGGAGCCAAGTCCGGACACGCGGTGACTGACGGCGAAGGCGGGCGGGGCGGCGCCTCTGGGGGGGAAGGAAGGGAGGGAGGGAGGGAGGCGGAGGAGGAGTGATTGGGTGCACATACACGCACGTACACACACACGCACGCACATACACATGCACACTGCAGGACACATGTCTCGAGGAGAGGCGCACTCGAAGGGCACGCCCGACACCAGCAGAGGGGCCAGAGGCTGCAGGATATTTTCACCGGACTGTCGTACAGCCGTACACCCGTACATACCAACATGCCGGCACCAGCCCATCCCCCCCCCACCATCACCGGGGGGTAACTTTAGATCGGCGCGGGCCGAGGGTGCCGTGGGATACGATTTATACGCCCGATGTACGACATTCGGCATTCATTCATGTTCGGGAACGGAAAGACGAGCAGACGAATGTTTGTAGGGCTCCAAAGGACGAGCAAAGCAGTGTGTACCTCGAGCGTTGTGCCGTACCTCGAGTGGTCGTATATGTCGATCCGCGGCGTGCTGGGTTTGAAGCCCTCCTCCACATTCAGGACCTTCAAAAGGGCGGAGAGGGCCGGGGCCGGGGCGGGGAGGGCCGGGTGGGGACGGGGAGGAGGGTGAGGAAGATGAACCTCCGGGAGACATCGGTAGACGGAGCGACGTTGGGGGCGAGGAGGGGGCGGGGCGGGGCGGGGGGAGAGGGACGGAGTGGACGGGGGCGTGTCTCTATGTATGCGTGTGTGTATGTGTGGCTGGGCTCTGACCGTCCTTGGGCGTCCAGTGGGGTGGAAACTGTCGCAGCGGTTAGCGATACTGTGGCGGTTAGTGGTGGTGGTGGTGGTTGTGGTGGTTGCGACGGAGGACTGGGCCCGGCCGCATTGAGGAACCCGAAACCCCTTCGTGCAGGCTTTCGTCCAAGCGTGCCCGTTTGTCTTCACCCCAGAAGAAAACCCTAAAAACCCCGGGCCACTCGAGATGACCCATGGGTCATTGGGTTCGGGCGCGCCACTACTGGGCCGATCAGCGTCGCTACCGTACTGCCGTACTGCCGTACTGCCGTACTCACATGTACGGAAAAGTACCCGAAGCTGTCAACGTCCCCCGCCTGCGGCCCCACGTGGCACCAGACCACCAGGTCACGACGACTGGGGGTCAGCTCTGCCGCCACGACACGGTACGGCAGCTGCGTGTGTACGACCTGTGCAGTACACAAACGGACCGGACGGAGGCGACAAGTCTGATGGCGTCATGACACCTGTTAAATTTGCGTGCGTGTGCATGTGCATGTGTGCTCTTTAGGGCTTCAGGTTTTCGTTTAGGGTTTTAGGGTTTAGGAGCCCGTCTGGTTGCTGCTGCTGCTCTCTTAGGGTGACCGTGCCACGCTACTGTTCGGCTTCTTCTGTCGAAGTAGAAGAGAGAGTTGAGTAATACTTGCTAATACTGGTGACTGGGCTGTGACCCGTGGGTCGTCCCGCCCCACCCCCCCGTGACCCACGGGTCACCCCAGTCAGTCACTGACCCCCGGGTCATCAATGACGATATAATCCGGGCCGTCAGTGACTTCCGGGAGCCCCCCTCCCTTCACTGACGCTGCCGTGCACCTCACCACGAGATACCCCGCCGTAATCTCCCTAGAAGCATCGTACCGTGTACGAGTACCGCGTGCCGTATATGCCGTACTTACGTACTGCTTGGCCCGCCGCACCAGCTCTCCGTCCATTGTGAATGTGGACACCACCAGCGGCCGCCCGCCTCCGCCCGCCTCCCCGGTGAGGGGGTTCTGACCCACGGGTCGGTGGATGGCCTCACGCAGCAGTCGACCGTTGCGATCCAGCAGAAAGCGGACCTGGGGGGAAGGATAACATGGCCCGTGATGTCGCAGTTGGCAGTTAGCAGTTGGCAGTTGCAGGAGCAGTTGCAGTTGTTGTTCGTATACCACTAACAAATAGAATCTACGTCGAGAGGAGGGCTTTCGGGGGGCTTAGGGTACGGTGTCCGTAGTTTCAGGCTACCTACAGCGCCCGCCCAAGCTGTGTCGTGCAACCACGAAGAGAGCTCCGGGATTAGTAAGAGACATCAGAGAGACATCAGAGAGACATCAGAGAGAGAATCGGAGAGAGACATCGGAGCTCCGGACCATGTCGGCCGCTGCTGGTCCCACCACCACCACACACACACACATACACACACACATCCCTCGACCTACCCCCCACCCCGCCCCGCCCCACCAGCCACAGCTGTCGGGTCTCCAGCAGGAAGTCCCCCAACGGCAGCTCGTCCAACCGTACGGCCTCGTATTCATCGTCCAACATGCCTGGGCAGCGGCGGCGTGGGGAGGCAAGCGCCAGTGCTCCCCCCCCCAGTCAGGTGCAGGGGCAGGGGCAGGGGCAGGAAGCAAACGGGGTTCGGCTGCCGTACCGTACTGGCGGTGCATGTCGTCTCAACAATAACCCGCCTGCCGCCAACTCCCCCTCCCTGCACGGGAACAAAACACACACACACACACACACACACACACACACACACACACACACACACACACACACACACACACACACACACACACACCACACGAGCGAGCAACACCAACCACCGGCACCTCCCATCAGCCCCTACAGCATTGCCTCCCCACTCGGCCCTCCGTTGTCACCGCCCTCCTTCCCTCCTAAGCCCCTCCGCCTCCCAAAGCCGCCCCCACATCGCCCCATCCTGAACTCCGCTGCGGCTCCTCAGCCCTGCTGTGTTTTCATCCCCCCACCACCACCCCTCAGTCAACAACCCTCCGCCATCAACCCACTCCCACCCAACCCCTCACCCCCACCTTCATCCGCCAACATCTCCGAATACGACACCACCGGCGGCAGCACCGACGACGCGACCGAAGGACCCGCGCCGCCGCCGCCGCCGCCGCCGCGGTCACGGCCGCCACCGGTGGCGGCGGCGGCGGCGCCACCGCCGCCGCCACCCGTGTTGCGATCCCGCCGCCTGAACAACCCGCGAAGGAACGCAAAGGGGCCGCCGCCGCCGCCGCCGCCGCCGTCGCCGCCACCAGCGCCGCCGCCGGAGGCGCCGGTGCCGGCGGCGGCTCCGCCGCCAGCAGCGGCGGCTGCCTGCTGTACGGCCTGCAGTGCCGCCGCTGCACTTTGGGATGGCGGATTATATCTGATGTCCTGATGTCGGGTGGGTGGGGGGGAGGGGGGGGGAGGACAGTGGGAGCGGGGGGCGGTACGGAGTGGGATAGGGCCCCCCAAACCAAAGAAAGTACGGACTGGAGTACGGCTGGGACAAAAAGCCTTGCAGTCTTGCAAGACGGGCTGCAATGGGCATCTCTTTTCTCTCTTTCTTTCTAGTTACTCGACTTTGACTTCGACATCGACATCGATCTCAGACATGACATAAGAGATGACCTCGGACTCAACACTTGCCGTTGCCCCAGGCCTTCGGGATGTTTGGCCTTTCGGGCTTTGACGACCCGACACGGCGGTACGACAACTCCGTTGCCCGCCCCACCCCCCCGCCCGTTCCCCATTCCCACTCCCCCACTTCCCCATTGCTTCGAAACCGCACATGGATAATACCCCAACATCCACGGAACCCCCCCCCCCAACCACCCGCTCCTGATTGTCGTACCCGGAGAGCGGGTACCGGCACCCGCGGCCACACGGGGTTGAGCGGCCCGCGGGCCTGGTACGACCGCAGTGTACGGGGCATACGCCAAGTACGACGAGGGACGAACCAGCCGTACCCCGTACGGTCACCCTCGAACGTCTGCCGAAGCGGTGGTCAACCGGGGTGGGGGGCGGGGGTTGGATCGGTCGTGTGAGTCAAAAGGTCTGAGGCTGACGTAATGCAGTGCGTGCGTGCGCGTGCGGATTCTGGCGCTACCGTAAACCTAAAACCCTAGTCACACTCATCCTGCATCAGCTCTGGAGCCGTTACCCGCAACGCAATTCTCCGTCCCCCGTTCCCAGCCCCTTTTCCCGCCCCTCTTCCCTCCCCTCTCCCCTCTCCCCTCTTCCCTCCCCTCTCGCCCTTGTCTCCAGTTCACAACCCCCAATCACACAACCCCCTCATCGCCCTTGTCTCCAACCCGCTCGACACGACACTCAAAACCCTAAGCCCTACTGTCCCACCCCACCCCCACCCCACCCCCACCCCTCCAGACCCCCTCAGACCCCACCGGCCACAGATTGATCTCTCCACTTGCATCCACCGATACGACACTGGCGCAGTCCGCCATCACCCCCACGAACACAATGTGGGAGTCGTGGCCGCGCAGGAGGGCTTGCTGCCGAGATTCAGGGGCGGGGATCTGGGGAGAGGGACAGGAGGGCGGGGGAGGAGCACGGGGTTTTGGGGGGCAGGGTTGGCGGTTGAGGGTTGTGTATATGTGGCGTTTAGGCGCACTTCACACACACATACACACAGAACCCTAAAGCTCTCCACCACCCGCGGAGCCACTCCCCCCCCCACACACTCCCCCCCCACACACACACTCCCCCCCCCCCACAAACAGCCACTCCCCCCCACACACACACACCCCCACCCACACTCCCCCCCCCACACACACACCCCGACCTGTGGCGGCATGAGGAAGTCCACCGTCTGTTGGCCGAGTCGGGAGCGCACCGGTCGCCCCCGGCTGCGGGGCAGGGGGGCGGGCAGCACCCGACTGCCCACCCGACTGGTCAGACGCACCAGGTCGCCGGTTACCTGGGGAGCGGAGGTGGGGGGCGGCGGGGGTGGGGTAGCCAGCTAGCCACGTATAGGCCGGGGGGGAGGATGGGATAGGGGGAAGCGTCGGCGACCCACATTGACCCGTGGGTCGGTGACCCACATTGACTCACCTGCGGAAGCATCACCGTGGGCTGCACCCCCGTAATGTTGAACTCCGGATGGAAACATAAGGCCCACCGGCGCGACAGCGCAGCCGCCTGAGTGGCGGCGGCCGCCGCCGCCGCGGCAGCGGCGCCGCCGGTGGGATTGCCCGCCGCTGCCGTCGCCGCCGCCAGGTGCTCGTCCAGCATGGGTTCCATCACGGGCGCCTTGCCGCTGATGGCCATGGACATTGGTCCTATGGAGAGGATCAGCTCCGGAACCACGGGCTGTCGGCCCGGATCCTCCTTGACGACGGTTCCTGCGGCATATCCAAGATCCAAGATCCAGAAGTCAGAATCCACGATTGCGAAAACAGACAAGAGACACATATACACACGCACACACACGCAGATTCCCCCCTCCCACCGCCCTTTGCTGCCCAATGTCACCACCTCCTCCTCCGGCCTCTCCACTCGCCCTTTGGCTCACATCGGAAACACCGCTTAGTCGCCATCACCCCCTCCCGCCGCGGTATCTTCTTTTTTAACCCCCCCCCCCGCTCAGCCAACTGCCACTCGCGAGGCTTGCCTGGCTCGGGCCCATTCCTTCCCTTCACACCCCCAACCCCCCATCCTCCCCGGTATCTTCAATCTCTCCCCCCCAACCCCCCACTCCCCATCCCCACCCCACCCGGCTCGGGTCGCATCCACCACATTCGCAACGTCGAGGTTACGTCCAGGGAGGCCAGTTGGCAGCTGTCGGCGCTCCAGGAGAACGCCACAATGGCGGGCTGGTTCCGGAGCCGCTGCCGGGGCCGGAACAAGGCAGGCCGTCCGGGCGCCTGGCCCTGGTGGCCCTGACCCTGGCTGGGGCCGTCTCCGGTGACCTGCGGGTGCAACGCCCCCCCGCCCGCCGGGATGGATCGGTGAGCCGAAGACGAAGGGCGCACATGGGACGTCGCCGCCGTGGCGTTGCGGTGGGGGGGGGTCGTTATGATAACGGTACCGCAGCGGAGGGACGTAGGCGACCGAGAACCCAGCCAGCAATGCATACTTGGGGGAGTTGGGGTGCGAGGTGTGGGGCTTGGGTTTTTAGGGTTTTGGTGAGTGGGTGGTGGGTGAGAAAGGAAAGAAGCCCCTCCCCTCCCCTCCCCCCAGTCCCCCTCCCCACCTGGAACCAGGGGGCCACGGGGGGTCCCCGCATTTGGAACACCAGCAGTGCCCCTGGAGCGGTGCCCAGAGCCAGGAAGGCGCCGTTGGGACTGGCGGACAGACACGTCACGGGACCCAGGTCACGAAACACCTGCGGTGGGGGGGGGGGCGGGGGCAGTGCAGGGCGGGGCGGGGGGATGTGTGTGGGGGGAGGGGGAGGGGGCAGGCGTACCAGCGGGATGGAGAAGACATGATGTCAGGCGGAGGGGGAGGGGCAACGGTGTTTTAGGGCTCCCCGCTCGTCTCTGCTGCACCACACACCGCCCCGCAACCACCACCACCACATCAAACCCCCTGTCCAGCCCCCCACCCCCTCTGGCCGCTGCCCGACCGCCACCCCGACCGCCACCCCAACCGCCACCCCTCCCACCCGAAACCTCAAACCATCATAACACCGCAGCACACATACACACACACCCACACACCCACACACGGGGTGCATGTAGCCCTACCTGCGCCATGGGCAGCCCTTTGGCAGTCAGGTGGGTTGGCCTCATCGCCACCTGGGCCCAGAACAGCCGCTCCCTCCCGGTGGCTACCGCCGTGTCGGGCCCCGGGGGCCAGGGGGCGGCGGGGCAGCGCACGGCGGGCTCAGCGTCCCTCAGCAGCTGCCGCCACACGGAGGGACCGGCGGCCAAGGGGGGACGGACGCGCTGGACAGCCAGGCGTTGGGCCTGGATGGGTGGGTGGGTGGGTGGGTGGGTGGGTGGGTGGGTGGGTGGGTGGGTGGGTGGGTGGGTGGGTGGGCGGGTGGGTGTTGGTGGGTGGGTGGGTGGGGGATGTGTGTTGGGTGGGTGGGTGGGGACTGTCGTGCGCGAGACGGTGGTTGGGTGGGGGGGATGTGTTTTTTCCCGGGTCGGGGTGCGTCATGGTGTGGGATGAAACGGGGATGAAACGTAAACATCCTCTGCACCTTTTCTCAGTACAACACGACATGCTTAACATACTTTCCGAGACGTGTGTTGCGAGACGTGGCTCTCCAGGGGAAAGCAGTGCACATGTAATGTGAGCTGTGAGCTCCGAAAGGTGGTGAGGAAAGGAGCCGAGGAGGGAGCCGAGGAGTCGAAACCCAAAGAGCAACACCAGCTCTACCAGCGACCACAGCGGCCCAACCGCCACCGGAGAACATTAAAAGCTCCCCAATCAATCAATCAATCAACTGGTTGATTGCGCAGCTGCCACCAGAACAAACACACATTACCCACCCGCGTGACTCGCACGTACGGCGGCCAGTACACGGACAGTTGCTGTGTATGGCCGTACGGCGCGTCGCCCCGCCGACTGCGCATCTCCTGGAGCATCGCCTGATGGGGTGGGGTGAGGTGGGGTGGGTTGGGGGGGCATGTGTGTATGTGCGTGTGTGTGTGTGTGTGTGTGTGTGTGTGCATGCGTATGGTACATCTCCGCGGCACGCCGCGCATCGAACATCATTTGCCCTTCCTCGCGCCGACCCCCTCTACCCTCCCGCCCACCCCATCTCACCCAATATCCCCACCTTCTCCCTCTCGCCCACCCCGCTGCCACCACCACCCCACCACAAACCTCCCCCCCGCCCGGCCCCACCCCTCTTAACCCCACTCCACTACCTCCCCCCCCCCTCTCCATCTCCTCCACCCCCCTCTATCTCCTCCACCCCCCTCTATCTCCTCCCCCCCCCTCTATCTCCTCCCCCCCCCCCTTCCATCTCCTCCACCCCTCCCCACTTTGAGTCCCTGCAGGTACAGCTGCTTCTCTTCCAGTGCCAGTTGCGTGTCGTTGAACTCCCGGTGTATGACGTACACCGCTTCCTCGTCCAGGTCGGCAGACAGGGCGTCACCCAGCTGAGGAGGCGGGGGGGGGCGGGGGGGCGGAGATACAAGGGGAGGGGGAGGGAGGGAGCAAGGGGTATAACGGGAGGGGAGGTGGGGGCGAGCGGGGGGAAAATAAGGGTTTCTAGGTTTTAAAGATACAGTACAGTAACACAGACAAGGGTTCAGACCGAAGGAACGAAGGCAGCAACGAATCAGAGAATCGACAACCGCACTGGTGCTGCCCCCGAGTTCATAACCCAACCCCAAACACCCCAAATCCCCAAACCCAACCCGCCGCCACCACCACCACCACCACCGCCACCGCCGCACCTTGAACCCCCGCGCCGCCGCCACCGCCATCGACCGACGCGCATACAGCGAATACTCATCGGCGTCGCCGCCGCCGTCGGCGTCACCGTCAGTGTCGCCGCCATCCCCTCCGCCGCCGCCGCCGCCTCCAGCTGCCCCCCTAGTTCGGGCCTGTATGGTCGCCGCGCGGCTGAGGCTCCTCGCCATGGTGGCAGCTCTCTTGGCGGCCACACTGCGGGCTAGCTGGGCCTGTAGCGGGTTGGTTTTAGGGAGTAGAGGCCGGGGAGGGGGATTTGGAAAAGAGAAAAGAGCAGCGGCATGCAGACGAACAGAGAGCACAGGGGAACGAACGAGAGGGGGCCGAAGAGAGAGAGAGAGAGGAAGAGAGAGAGAGAGAGAGAGAGAGAGAGAGAGGGAGAGAGAGAGAGAGAGAGGGAGAGAGAGAGGAAGAGAGAGAGAGACAGAGAGAGACAGAGAGGAAAGGGATTTGGGGGGCCAGCAGGATGCGGTCAAACACCGCCAATCCGGTGCCCTCCTGGGGTTTTAGGGTTTAGGGTTTTTAGGGTTAAGGGTTTTAGGGTTTCGGGCGTCTGTAGCAGCCCCCTGTAAACACCCCCACCATCATCACCCCCACCACCCTACCCTGCCCCCTCCCCTCCCCTCCCCTCCCCGCCTACTCACGTCTTGTTGCACCGCCGCGTCCCTCAGCCTCGCCCTCACATTGTCCCGCCCCGCCCCGAACGAGTACTTTCGCTGACTGAAGGCAACCGCCTCAACCAACAAATCGAACGCAAACGTGTCAGCCACCTGCATATACCAACCAGCCAGTGAGTGAGTGAGCGAGCGAGCGAGTCGGTGAGTAAGTGAGTGAGTGGGCGAGCGAGCTTGTGTGTTTGCGTGTGTGTTTGTGTTTGTGCGTGTGTTTGTAGGGTTTAAGAAAAATGAAGGGCGAACTGCAGCGAAGGAACCTTAGCGGCGTTGGCAAAAACGTGGAAGGGGGAGGGGTCCGTAGGGGCAAGCTCGCCCGGGCTACCGACCCGGGGGTCATGCTGTCTGGCAGGCTAGCCGTGGGCCCGGCAAGACCACAGCTGGAGGCAGTGTGGGTGACGCTGCGCACGAGCCGCCGTACACACCTCCTTCAGGTGCCGGATCTCGTCGAAGGCCTTGGGTGTCGGTTGGTCGGTGGTTGGTTCGTCGGTTGGTTGGTTGTACGTTTGGTTGCCAAGTTTAAGGACAGGAGGGGCGGATGGCGAGGGGGAGGGGCCCGGAGGGAGTTGGCGACCCGAGGGAGGGGAGAGGCAATTGCAGTTCGGGCGGGAGGCCCCAATGCGACCCAAGTTGGCACGTTGCGTGATTGGATTGACGCGTGTGCGTGTGTGTGCGCGTGTGTGTGTGCATGTGCGTGGTTGAAGCGATGCGTGTGTGTACGTGGGGGGCCCGGGGGGCCGGGGAAGGGGGCCGAGGAAGGGGGACGCGCGGGGCACCGACTGTTGAGAGACAAGATGGGGACGGATGGGGTGGGGATGCACACACACATGCACACACACACACAAACACTGGACGATGATCACAAGTCGTGAGGTCTGAGCGTTACTCCCCCCCCCCGAGGCCCCACCTCTGCAATCAGCTCGTCCACCACCTCGTGAGTAAGGCCCTCAGCCAGGTGCCGAGCGAGACCCGCCATCGCCGCCGGCTGTGTCGCCCGCCACGCCGCCACCTCCGAAACCACCAGCTCCCGGGAGGGCCGCTGCACCAGGCGCTGCATGGTGCGCTCCAACGCCTCGTCCAACTGTGCCATACCATGCCGTACATACACACACGGGAGCACGGGAGCACGGGCACGGAGGCGGTGTTTTCTCCGGGAGACATACCGCTTTACCACCCACCCCTTCCCCTCACCCCTTACACCCACCCCTTACACCCACCCACCCAGAAGGCCATCGGCCGTCCCCCGGTTGCAGCCTACACACGGCCATTCCCCACCTCCTACCCTCCCCCCTTTTGCGGGCCCGTTTCAATCGAACCGTCCTGATTTTGCCACCCTGCCCCCAAACACAAGCCGCATCATTCATTCATCGTTGATAGGGCACCCACCCCCAAGCAGCCAGGCGGCTTGTCCGCCACTCCGCCCGTGCCTCGGCCGACACTTCTCCTCTTCCCCATTCAAACCACCCCCGCCCCTCTCCCTCCTCCCGCCACCTCCCGCCCCCTCCCGACTCACGATCTCCAGCGCCATCTGACGAAGCTCCCGCGACCGGACATCCAACAGCAGTAGCGGCCGCCGCCGCCGCCGCCGCTGGCGGGACTGTTCCTGCTGCTGCTGCTCCCCATCTCCGCCGTCGCCGTCGCCGCCAGCGCCTTCTTCGTCCTCCGGAGCCCAGCCCAGCCGGCGAGCCCAGCCCAGCCGGACTCCGTCGATGTCTCGCTGCGGGGTTTCCGGGTCCGAAATCGGGTTCCGGCCCGGTTTTAGGGTTTTAGGGTTGAGGGTTTCAGGGTTTCGGTTTTGATCGCGTGAGGTGGGGAATCCTTCGTGGACGTGCGGGGCAAATACACAGCGCGTGTACAGCCCCCTCGCTACCGGTAATCGCCATCCGGCGGGCCGCGGCCCCGCCCCGTCCTGCAAGCCAACAAACAAGCTCTCGCGGGCCGCCACTACGGCAGTACGACGGCCATGTACCGTACATGTACTGCACATGTACAGCAGCTTCCTACCTGCATTTTGAGCTCCCGGAGTGCAAGCTGCTGGCCCGGCATGTCGTACCGCAGCGCCGAAACCAGGTCGTCCAGCCGTACGTTTGGGGCGATGGCGGGCAGTGCCGCCGACCCGCGGGTCGCCGTCGTCGCCGCCGCCGACGGATCGCCGCCGCCGCCGCCGACCGACACAGCTTCGCGCTCCTCCCCCTCCTCCTCCGCGTCGTCCTCCTCAGGATCCCACCGGGTTCTGCAGTACAGTACGGACAGTTGGGCGGTTGAAGTTCGGTAATCGTGTAGGTAGTTAGTAGGTAGAGCGGGCAGGGGCACCGATGAGGCACTCCGCGTGTGGGCTTTTCCTGCGCAGACTGTACGGCAACGTACATGCGCGCCGTACTCCTAGCCTCTCGCTAAGACGCGTTGCTCCTGGGGAGAGTCTGGCACCCACAGCCCCGCCCCAACGACAAACCCTAAAACCCTAAAACCAACCCTAACACCCGACAGCCCTTTCAAACCTCAGCGCACTCAGCAGCTCAGCTGCCCGTGAGGGGCCGGGACCGGCGCCCGGGGGCACCTCAGCGGCGCCCCCGCCGCCGCCGCCGCGTAAGGGCCCAGGGCCGCCCGCCGCGGCGGCAGCGGCGGCGGCGACGGCGCCGCCGGGCGACGCCAGTACGGCACGCCGCGCCGCCACGAAGGCATCCAGGCTGACGTGGCCGCGGCCCGGCGAGGCGGCCGTCAACTCCGACAGGACCTGTGTACGGCATTATGTACGGAGAGAGAGAGAGAGCCGCGATGTGTACGACATGCAGGAAGGCGTGTTACAAAGTGGTGTGGCGTGGTGTGGTGTACGGACGGGACGGGATTTGTGGTTCCCATCAGGGACGCAGATAACTGTACGGAGGCCGAAGATGGGTCGAAGCTGTCGTACTGTCGTGTGCAGGCTGTACGAGCGCTTGGGTTTAAATGTACGAATTGCCAATGGTCAATGGCCACTGTCACTTAGGAAGGGCGGGGGGCCCTGCCCTGCCCTCCCCTCCCCTCCCATGCCTGCCTCCCCTGCCCTGACCCACCTTCTTGGCAGGCAGGCTGCCCAGTCGCTCGTCCCGCCGCAGTGCCTCTGCCCGGGTCACACGCTCCGACCGGCGCTTGAGCTCTGCGTCGGGGGAGTCGGGGCGCGGGGGTCGGCCGCGGTCCCTATTCCAGAATCTAAAACCCTCCAACCCTGAACCCGGACCCACCCTCTTTCAGCACCAGCGCCTGCGCCCCCAGCTCCAGCGTCTGTCGCTGCAGCTCCAAATCCAACTGGTGAGCCCCCAGCTCCTGTTTAGGCAACACGAGGCAGACGGGGAGAGGGAGGAAGGGAGTGACAAGGGAGGTCAGGGGAGAGGGAGGGAGGGTTTGACAACGAGGATGAGACCGCAGCGGTGGGACGGAGGTCGCGATGGCGAAACGGGACCCTGGAAGGGAGGGCAGGGAGGGAGGGCAGGGAGGGAGGGAAGGAAGAAGATACCGCAGCGGAGGGAGGGCGGCTGGGCATCTCGTAATTGCTCTGGTCGGTCGGCCCTTCGTTTGTTTGGTTGTTGCACTCGTCACTAGTCACCCGCTGTCTGTAACGCTCCCTTACTACGCCCAAGCCTAGACTGGCCGGCCGCGGCCATGGTCGTACCTTGATCTTTTTGATCTGCATCTGATCCACCGCCCGCCTTGCGCCCGGCTTCAAGGGCCTGAGAGGCTGAGGCCCCGCCGCCACCTTCCCTCCCTCCGTCGCCCCCTCCACCGCTGCATCCCCGTCCCCGGCTGGATCGTCCCCTTCGCCACCGCCGCCTTCCTCTTCGGCCTCCCCTTCGTCACCGCTGCCATCATCCTCGCCCTCGCCGTCGCCCTCGCCAGGGCCGTCGTCATCGCCGCCGCCGCCGTCGCCGTCGCCGGCATCGTCGCCGTCGCCGCCGTCGTCATGGTGGCCGCCGTCACGAGCGCCGGCCTTATGCTCCGGGTCCTCATACTTCCAAACAAAGCCGTGGCTCTGCGACTGCGGCGGACTGTCCGGCGCGACGTTCGCTGCTGCCCCGGACAAGGACCCGGAAGCGACCCGCGGGTCGGATCCATCGCCGCCACCGTCGCCTTCCTGAGCCTGCTTGAGTGCCGCGTCAGCCGCCGGTACCATCAGGGAGGCAGAACCATTGCGGCCGCTGACAGCGTCCCTGCCATTGGCGACATCGCCGACCCCGCTCCCGGCGGCGCCGCCGGCCTCACCCCTGCCAGCGGCGCGGCCGCTCCGCGCCGCGGATTCAACGGCGGCGGGATTCCCCGGCCCTGCTTCGTTGCTGTCGGCGGCGTCCGTACCACTCGCCGCGCCGTCGGAGGCAGCAGCCGGAGGCGTCGTTCCCTGCGGTGCCACCGCCGCTGCGACTGGGGTCGCAGGTGGCGCTGGTGCTGGTGCTGTTGCCGCCGGTGACGACGCCGCGGCCGCCGCTGTGGCGTCCTGCATCACCCGCGTCGCGGCCCCCCGGACGCGGCTTCCCTCGCCACCGCCGGTGACGTCACTGACGTCTCACACAGTGCCGTGGTGAATCCGCAACGGCGCATGCGGGTCGCGCGCTGCGGGATGAGGTGGGGTGACGTTGGGGTGACGAGCTAGTTTTTGGCGGTGTACGGCAGATGAGATGTGTAGGAAATGGGCAACGGGCATTATGCAGGTGTGCGTACTGAGACGGACATGACATGAACAGGCGGGGAATGCATCATGCAGCTCAGTTGGGTTGAGTTCAGTTGAGGCCCTGAAGGCCGTGTCTGGTGGGGTTTGCACATGGCGAGGAGAATGCCCACCTGGCGTTTCCGTTTCCTACCTGGCTTTCTCCCTTCCCAAGCACTTCAGCCACCTGCAGCTGCCTCAGTTGTTGCTGCTAAACTGTAAGCTCCTGGATCCGAGCTTGATGTCTGTTGCCCTCTGGTGCGCTGCCGGTACTACGTGCTCGGCCATCGGCCTTGCGTTATCATGCCCTATTTTAAGACCAGCAGGCTTTCAGGAAATCATCCGTAATGGCGCAACGCGTCGATTGACGGATCGAAAGGAAACGCTGTCGAGCAAAGGCTTTGGGTGAACGTCATAAGCCCAAAAGGCGAGATGTGCTAGAATTGTGCAGTGTGTCCATAGTGTTAATCGTTAGCGACTGTAGAGAATAGCAGAATACCACACACTGCCGTGAATTCCGTTGGGGAGGGTCAACTCCCGCGTTCGATCCAACCGAACCCCGGCTCTCGGTAAAACAACTCTGACCGGAACACCTAGTATTCTGCATATAAAATTTCTTAGCATAACGAAACTGACAGCTGTCGGTGTGCGACAGTTCTCCTTTGTGCTTTGAACAATTCAGTGCTGGCTTGAGTGTCCTCTGTCATTAATGAAGATTAACATTAATATCTCATGCGAAGAAAATTAGTTCTGAAAATTCCTCTCCGCGGTAGTTGTTAGTAATGTGTCGCCCACATAAGGCAGCCCTTCGCGAGCCGTAAGCGTCACCAAACGAGTATCATTCAGCCATCGAAATATTCTAGAATAATCAAATATGGGCAAGCGGCGGGGACAGGGCGGAGGCGAACCCCGGGAGGACCAGTTTGGCGAGATGAGTATCTCGCAGGACAAGCAGCACTTCTCCGGCTTCAGCAGCGGCAAGGGCCTCACCGGCGGCGGCTCCGCCGGCGGCTCCAAAAAAGGCGTCGACTTTACCTTTCAGCGGCAGGTGCCCAAGTTCCTCCAAAAGTACTCGCACCTCATGGGCAAGACAGCGGCCGACGAGGACGAGCCGGTGGTCCTGGGAGGCGAAGGCAAAGGGGGCAAGGGCAACGACGGAGCGGAGGAGGGCGAGGAGGGCGGCGAAGAGGAGGAGAACATCGAGGTGGTGAGTTGCCGGACACGGGTCGTGCAGCTCTTGCTTTTGAGAGCGCGCCCCGCATGGTCTCCTGCCTCTGGAGTTGGACAACCGCTGTGCGCCAAAGGAAACCCGGTGCAGCCGAGCCGAGCGCGCCCCCTGAATGCACTGTACGATGTATGCTCAGAATTTGCCGTACCGGTACGGATGTCCGGCCGGCCGCCATACGCACCTGGCCCAAACGGCGGTCCCCGCAGGCTCGGGGGCGCAGGCGGGCCGCTGGCGCGGAAGCGTCAACCCATAGCGGCCAACGAATCTTCTTCTGTGCTTGGCGCTGACCCACGGGTCATCGCCAACACGGGCGCCGGCCAGGAACCCCACTCGTACTGTACGACATTCGTTCACACCCCCGGCCGCCCCGCCCCGTCCCGTGCCTCCGCGCGCGTGGTGCACCCTCAGGAGGCTCTGAAGCGAGCCATGGCGGACAACCCCGAACTGGCGAGAGAGTTCGAGGGCACACTGACTAGCAAGGTCCGGGGGAGGGAGGGGCGGGAGGGGAGGGAGGGGGTCCCCTGTGGTGGAGCACGTGTCCCGTGTGTCCTGGTAACTGGGGTGTTGAGGAGGCCCACCCGACCGACACTGGCCAGCAAGGTCCGGAGGAGGAGGAGGGGGTGGGGTCCCCTGTGGCGCGTGTGTGTGCGGGGAAGGGAGGGGGGTGTAACTGGGGTGTTGAGGCGGCCCAGCCGATCACACACCGCCCCGCCTCCACAGCCGTCCCGACCCGCCTCTGTCGCCCCGCCCCACCCCGCCCCCCCCCCATGATGGTCCCCGTGTGGGCGCCCCCCCCCCGTGTGTGTATGTATGTGTGTGTATGTATGTGTGTGTGCGCCCACAGCTTAAGCAGGCGGAGGCGATGGAGGAGAAGGAGCGGGGCAATGCGCTGTTCGGTCGGAAGAAGTACGAAGAGGCGGCGAGGAGCTTCTCGAGGTGTATTGAGCTGGACCCCAGGTGGGTGTGGTGGGTGGGTGGGTGGGTGGGTGGGTGGGAGGGTGGGTGGGTGGGTGGGTGGGTGGGTGGGTGGGTGGGCGGGCGGGCGGGCGGGCGGGCGGGCGGGCGGGCGGGCGGGCGGGCGGGTGGGTGGGCGGGCGGGCGGGTGGGTGGGTGGGTGGGTGGGTGGGTGGGTGGGAAACGAATACGAAACCCCCGCAGCGACAAAACTCCGCATCGCACCGCAGCGACGAAGCTGAGACTCGAAGCGGGGTGTATCCCTGCCCCGGGGTTTGCGCGAGCAACAAGACCCCGCCCCCCCCCCGGGGCTCGCGGGCTCGCGGATTGGGATCTCTCAGTGACCCTACAGTCATGTCATGTAACCCGGACCCCTCAGCCAAGAGCCTCAGCCTGTCCCCCCGGCCACCACCCAACCAACCCAACTCGTCACTTCTGACGACAGCGCAACGTACACAACTGCCAGTACCAACCGCAAACGCTCATAACTGTGCTAACTGCCAACCGCCAACTGTCCAGCTGCGAGGTGTACTTCTCCAACCGCTCCGCCGCCTACGCCGCCCTGGAGCGATGGGACGACGCGGCGGCGGACGCGCGGCGAGTGGTGGCGCTCAAGCCCGGCTGGGTCAAGGGCTGGGCGCGGTTGGGCGCTGTCTGTATGGGCCTCAAACTGTACGGCGACGCGCGGGAGGCGTACGAGAAGGCGTTGCGGCTTGAGCCTGACGACCAAGCGCTGCGGAGGGCTTGCGAGAAGGTACGGGGTGCGGGGAACTGCCGTGCGCGGAGGGTAGGGAGGGGAGGGAAGGGGAGGGGGTTATTTACGGGGTTATTCACGTAGGGGGAGGGAGGGTAAGAAGGAAGATAGCGCGGCGAAGGGAGGAACGGAGGAGGAGGCCGAGCGAGCGCAACGCCTCACACAGCCTCACCTCACTTCGCACTCACTTCGCACTCACACGCCGGGAGCTTCCTTCCGCAGTTTGGACCCACTTCCCACCCCAACCCCGAACCCTCCTCAACCCCGTCTTCTTTCCTCAACCCTATCCCGCCTGAAGACTGATGATGACCGCCTCTTGAGCCCCGCTCCCTCGCTCTCGCTGCCCCACTCCCTGACACCCTAAGGCGTGGCGCGGCGGCGGCTCTATCCCTGGGTCCGTTCTGGGTCCGTTCGCCAACGCCGTCTCCTTCTCCGCTGCGGTATTTTCTTTTTACCCCAACCAACCCACCTAACCCAACGTCCCAACCCAACCCAAATACCCAATACCTTCAAACCCCTAAAAAACCCTAAAACCCACTCCCCAACCCCCATCAGGCTGAGACGATGGAACTGCAGCAGATGCGGGAGGGCAAACACACGTTCAAAAAGATGCGCACTGGCGGCGGTGGCGGAGGTGGTGGCGGCGGCGGCGGCGGCGACGCGGCTGGCGGATCTGGATCTGGATCTGGGCAGCCGTCGGCGGCGGCGGCGGCAGTCCCGGCGGCGGCGGCGGGAGAGCGGGGCGGCGAAGGGAGAGCTCGGGGGGCGGCGGGTGGAGGAGGCGGGGGTGGCAGGGGGGGCTTGAGTCAGCCGCGTAACAACGCAAACAAGAAGATTCTCTCCTTCGGTGCGGACGAGGAGGAGGAGGAGCAGTAAGGGGAGAGGGCACGGCGGGAACGTGTGGTTGGAAAGGGGCGAGGAAGATTGCGGAGGGAGGAGGAAGAGGAGGTAGGAGGAGGAGGAGGAACGCGCAGCTGCGCCCACAGCTGCTGGCGCCGCTGCGGCATGAAGAGGGTGCTGCGGCTTTGCTCGGTGCATGTTGGCATGTGGGTCGAGTGGCGTCCTGCGGGTCGGCAGGGAGCCAGGTTTCGGAGCGGCATCGCGGCGACGGCAGGCGGGCGGGCACGCGGCGCATCAGCGCGGCGACCGCAGGCGAGGCGAGGGGGACCGCCCGGTGAAGCGGCAATTGGAAGATGAGCGGTGGCGGCGGTGGCGGTGGCGGGCCCCTACCCCGCTGCCTTTCAATAAGAATTGGGCAGCCGCCTCGGAGTGTAGGGGCTAGGGGGGCCCGGGAGGCACGGCGCCCGCGGAGACGGGTTTCTATTTCCGAGCAGCCGCGCCGCGCAACGACTCGCCGCCGCGCAGCTACTCGCCGGAGCGGGCCCGAAGAACCGTTTGGACTGTTGTGCACTCCTGGATCGCTGGATGCTGCGCTTGATGGTGTCTTGCGTGCTTCCAGACGTTTCTGACCGCAGGGCGGCTGAACCGGGAGTGCAGGCTGTCGGGCGAACGGCGCGGCCGAAAAGCAGAGACGGTGGTGATGCTGATGCTGATGAATCACCGTCTTGGCTGACAGTGCCCCGATGGATGTACACCTCTGCACACGGGACTGGACTGGACACGTGGGCAGGTGTCCGACTGCTGATGCCGGTGATGCCGCGGAAAGGCCCTGAGAGCTGATGTAGCGTAATCGCTGTTCGGTGGCGACCGACTGTACTCGATCTCCGACGCTGTTCTGCTGTTCCTGCGGCTTCGCTTGACACAGCCAAAGTTTTTGCGTCCTTGGATTGAGTTGCTGGGCACAAGCCATCTGCCGCCTGTCTTGTGGGGTTAGGGATTGGAGCGAATTGCCGCCTGTCCGGCCTTTTGGAGCCCTTGAATCCGAGGTACGGTAAAATGTTTTGCGGATTTTGTGGAACGGCCGCGAACGGGGCCGGAAGAGAAAAGGAAAAAGGGCGTTTCTATTGGAGCACCATGCGCGGTCACCTGCCCTCCCGCTGCCGCAATTCCAAATAGCCGCAATTCCAGATACCTCGCGACGACTCCTGGACCTTAACCATCTACTGGAGCCAAGCAGCAACCCGGCCGGCTCAAAGTGGACAGATACTAACGCAAATCTCTAGCATCTCTAGTTGCTAGAGATTAAGAGATACCGTATTCAGGCATAATAATAATCGTCTGCAGCAACTTAAGAGGGCTTCCGACCGCAACGCGCCCGGCCGGAAACGGAGCTGCGTCCGTCCTCCGAAACAGCGGAAAACGTTGTTCGGTTCGGTTCGCGCGCCACCCCTTCTTTTGACCCACGGGTCGGTCCGCCACGCAACGACAGCCAATCCACAGCGTATCCACCGCGAATCGCGGCCCTCTGCCCAGCGTCGTCAGGCACATTTCGCAGAGGCGGTCAAGCGGCGGCCCCCCACAACCCGCTCTCCTGCTAAGCGCTTCCCAAGATCCTGACACCGACTCACCGCACCGATATCGTATCGTCAGCAATTCGCCGGGTGGTGGTCATTTTCCCGCCAAGACAGGACGAGACAAGACGCGATGACACGTGAGTCAGCGCCCTCCCGCGCGCAACCAGCTCCACAGCAGCAGCAGCAGCAACACTCCGTCCCGCGGCCTCCGCAGCCCTCTACCGGGCCGCCGCCCTGCAAGCCCGAAGCAGAGGTGCTGCAGGGAGCGGCAACCGCGGCGGCGCCAGCAGCCCGGGGGGCAGACTGCCCGCCGGTCCTCTGCGGCGACACGTTCAACGGAACGGGGCACCCAGACGGGGGCCGGGGCAATGTGGGTCCCGTCGGCGGGGAACTGGGCGGCCATGTGGGTCCCGTCAGCGGGCCCGTGGCGCCGCCGCCGCCGCCGCCGCCAAAGTGCCGCGCGCCGTTCGCGGCCGCCGCCGCCGCCGGCGACGACGACAGTCCCGTGGGTCGGCACCACAGCGGCGGCAGCGGCAGCGGCTTCAGCGACGGCGCCGGAACGTCGGCCTACATGACGGCGGCGGATCGGTACGACGATACGAACATCGGCGTGCTGCCGCCGCTGCCGCCGCCGCTGCTGCCGTTCTCGCCGTCGAGCGTCGCGTGGCAGCTGCTGTGTGGTAGCGCTGGCGGCCTCGCCAGCGGCGGCGGCGAGGCTGCCGTCGATGCCGCCGCTCTGTTGCTCCCCGATATGGCCAGTACCGCCGGCGGCGGCGCAGGGCCGCTGGGGGCGGCGGTGGCGGCGGCGGCCGGCGGCTTAAGCAGCAATGGCCACGGCGGCGGGCGATCAGGCAGCAACCACTTTGGGCAAAACCACCACCAACACCACCAACACCACCAGCATTACCGCCCGCACCATCCGTACACCTTAGTCAGCCATCTGCAGGAGCAGCAGCAGCAGCATGAAGAGGGGCAGCAGCAGCAGTACGGCAATTCATTCCAGCAGCATGAGCAGCAGCAAATCCAGCGCCGCCGCCGCGGTGGTGACCCACGGGTCGGTGGTCGGGAGATCACGGCCATCGATGAGACCCCAGTACGGCAGGCGCCCGACACCTCACACGGCGGCGCCTCGCCGGCGGCAATCCTGGGAGCGGAACAACTACTACACGGCAGCGATAGCGGCGATGGCGGCGGCGATGGTGGTGGTGGAGACGACGGCGGCGCGGGGCCGTCGCCGTCGCTCGCACCGCGGCCGCCGACGCTGACACTGACGCGGCAGCGCGGCGCTGCAACCGGCAGCCATCGCCAACAGCACTCTCATCCCCAGGCACAGCCGCCTATCCACCAGCTGCTGCTTGGGCCGCCACTGCCGCAGCCTCCCCCGCGGCCGCCGTCGCCGCAACGGCAGCAGCAGCAGCAACCGTTTTCGCCGTCTCCTTACGAGCTGCTGCTGCCGCCGCCCTCCTGGGAGCAGCAGCAGCAGCAGCAGCAGCAGCAGTCGCCCCCGGCGCAGCCGCCGCGGCGTCATCGAGCCCTGCACAGGACCACGGCATTTCGGTACGGCCGTCCGACATTGGACGAACCGAGCGCGCCAACGCCTGGGAAAGTGACCCATGGGGCCGGCGGCGGCGGTGCCGCTGGCGGAGCCCTGCCGGCCGACGGACCGGCCCATGGGTCACTCCATATCGCCTGCGGGGCCGCCTTGCCGGGCTTTCCGGCCGCAGATCACCTGGGCTCAATGTCGTACCGCGTACGGCACTCATTGCAGGCCGAGGAGCAGCAGCTCTCGCCGACAGGGGCAGGTTTCGGAGGCCCCAGCAGGTCCAGGGAGGGGGCCGGCGGAGGCGCTGGCGGCGGCGGCGGCAGCTTTGGCTTTGGCGGCAGCGGCAACGAGGGAGATGACGAGGGGATGCAGGGCGCGCGGCACGGCGGCCGCGGCGGCGCCACCGCCGTCGCCGCCGCCGCCGCCGCCGCCGGCAGCTCCGGCTATGCCTCCGACGTCGCCCTGAGCAGCAGCGGCAGTAGCGCGCCTTCCGGCAGCTGCCTGCAGGACACGGGATCCACGTGGCTGCCGTACGACCTCCGAAACCTCCTGCAGCCGCCGCCGCCGCCGCCGCTACAACCGCTCTCGCCGCGGCCGTCATTACTGCAGCCGCGGCAGGAGCTGCCGCTGCCGCCGCCGCCGGTGGGCTCGCCGCCGGGAAGCACCCGCCAGCGGCACCGTCGAAGCCAGCGGCACTGCCTCAACCACGCGGCTGGAACGGGGCGGGCCGGCCGAGGCGGCGGCGGCGGCGGCGGCTCGGTCGTCGGCGATGTCCCTGGGGGGGTAAGTGGCTCGCCCTAGTACGCGAAAGCTAGCCCTTGCGAACGGAGGTGGTAAGGGAACTGCGAGGGAACTGTATCAGTGGGTAAGGGGACGGTGGCGGTGGCGGTGCGTCGGGGTGCAGAGCGAACCGCAAGGAGCCTGAGAAATAAACCGGGACCGGCGCAATGAGAAGGTGGATGGGAAGGGTGGATCCCCGGGTGTCATGAGTCATGGGTGGTTTTAAGGGTTTTTAAAACTTAACGGTAGGGCGGTGGGTTGTGAGCAAATCGGGGGCTGCCCGCCGTCTGCCCCGCCGCCAACCCACAGGCCGCCGCGCCGCCGCCGGACCCAATGGACACAGACGAGGCGGCTGTCGCGCCCGCGGACGACCCAATGGAGCAAACGGACTCAACCGACAACCGACAACTGTCGCCACAACAGCCGACCACAGCCGTCGCCAGGCGCGGCCGGCGGTCTGGTGGCGGCGGTGAAGGCAGCGCCGGCGGCGGCGCCGCCGCCGCCGGGGCTGCACCGCCGCCGCGGCGGCGATCACCGCCCCAGATGGCTGCGGCTGCGGCTGCGCCGCCGGCGGCGGCGGTTGCACGCGGCGGCGCGCCGCCTGACCGCCGCCGTCGCCGCATGCCCTCCGCCGACGCGCCGGCGGACGACGAAGCAACGCCCGACGGCGGCGGCGGCGGCGCCGGCGGTACCGCCAACCCGCAGTGCAGCAAGCGCAGCCGACAAAGCGAACTTCCGACAGCCCTGTCTCCGGTATACGGCGCCGTCGACAATCGTACTGCCGCCGTTGCCACCAGCGCATTGGCCCAGTACATTCGCGCCCTGAGCTTGAACACGCGTCCGTCAGCGGCGGCGGCGGCGGCGCCGCCGCCGCCGTTGTCGCCCCCCTTCTGGCAGCAGCCCCTGCCGCAGCCGCAGCTACAGATGCCGCCGCAACTGCCGCCGCCGTCACTGCAGCGCAAGCGGCCCCAGGACGCACCATCAGCGGCACCTGTCATACCGGCGGCTGCCGCACCTGTCGTACCGGCGGCGGCGGCGGTCAAACTGCTCTCATCAGACCATCAGGTGCCCCCGGTGTCGATCGGGTGGGGAGCTGCAGGGCTGCCGCTGGCGGCAGCGTCTGCGTTCGGGTTACGGTACGGCACGTTCGTACTGCCGCCGACCTCGCCGGTGGCGGCAGCGGTGACGGCAGCGGCGACGGCAGCGCAGGGTAGCCTGTTTGCTGCGGCCGAGGCGTCGGCACCGCCGCCGGCGCCAGCTGCACCTGACGCCGCCGCCGTCACAGCGGCGGCAGCGGGTGCAGGTACACCCGCTGGCGGCAGCGGCGGCGGCGGCGGCACAAACCCGCAGTGTGGCACGCTGTTACGCCGCCACGCGGTTCATGGAATGTGCCTTACGGCTCCGGCAACGTCGGCGGGCGCGCCAGCGCCAGCGGCGTGCCGGAGGGCGTCGCCGCCACCGTCACCGCCACTGTCACCGCCTCCGGCGCCGCCGACGTTAGCAGCGGTCGCCGCTGCCGCCGAGGAGGCGGCGCAACTGGCTGGAGTCAGCGGCCTCCCCCTGTGCTATGACATCTCTCCGCCGGCCGCCGTCGGCACCGCTGCAGCGACATCGAACGCGGCTGCGGCGGCGGCTGCGAGCAACGCGCTGGCGGCGGCGATCCTGTACGGCGATCCGCCGCCGCTGCCGCCCGAGTACGGCGGCACGCCGCAGCTGCAGCAGCTCGAGGCGGCCTGGCAGCAGCAGATGCTGCTACAGCAGATACAGCAGCAACAGCTGCAACAGCGGCAGCAACAGCTGCAGCAGCGGACGGACACGACGCTCACTGCCGGCGGCTCTCAAGCGCAGCAACAGCAACAGAGCGGGGGCACAGCAGCCATATATGAGATCACCGGCGGCGGCCTGACGTTGAATGAGGAGCGACAAAACGACCACCCGCAGCAGCAGCCACGGCCGTCGCCCTCGCCACCGCCGCTGCCGCAACAGCCGCAGCAGGCAGCAGCGGCGGCGCCGCCGGCCGGCACGCAGGGAGCCGGAAGGCAGCAAGCGGTGCTGGGCGGCGGCGGCGAGCCGCCGTGTCCCGGCGACCTGCCACCGGCACAGCTGGGCCCTATACCGTCCGCTGAGGTTTTGGATTCGGAGCTGCTTCCCTCCCTGGCGGAGCGCCGCAGCGACTCCATTCAGGCGGTCGGGACGCGGCGGAAGCCGATGGGACTGGCGGCGGATGGGACCGGCGGTGGCGGCGGCGGCGACCCGCGGGTCGGTTGGAAGTAGTGCGGAGAGCGGTGGTGCAGGCAGCGGCGCGCGCGGGGTCCGCGGGCGGGCTCGGCGATGAGGGCAGTGGCTAGTGGGAGGGAGGGGCGCTGGGAGCAGCGGGGCAGGGGCAGGAGCAGGGGCTGGGTATAGATTCTGATACCGGACTACGGTACCGCCACTGATACCTGTGCTGTGCGGTGCTACTTATTATATCACAGTCTGGCTCAGCAGTCAGCACCGCGCACCTGTTCCGTTGCGGAGGCCGGGGGAAGGGGACGGGGGACGGGGGATGGGACCTCAAGGACAAGTAAGCGAGAGGCGGCGCCGCCGTCCGTGGGTAGATGGGTGGGTGAGGGGCCCAAGAAGCAAGAGACGCCAGGGGAAGTCTGCTGGCCGTTGGTGTTGAGGTGCCCTGCTACCTTCGGTACCGTTACGGTGGAGAATGTGGCTTATAAGTTCGGAGAGGGATCGCTGATGGGGATGAACCTGGATGGGTCGGCTCAATAGGGTGCGTTTGGTGTGCATGGTTTCGGAGCCACGCCGCCTGCGATCTGGGTCAGACGCGGACTGATTGACCGGAGCTGCTGGGCGTTGCAGGCGGTCGAGTTTTCAGTTGTAAGGAAGGAAAGAAGGAGGGAAGGCAGGAAGGAGGATGGGAGGATTGGGAAGGGTGGGTACCTGGGTATCCGCGTACCGTTCAGGCCGTTGCGAAGATCGCGAAAAGGTGCCGGGGCGTTAAAGCAAGAGGCGCAGTATAAACGGTGCAGTTGGTTTCTTCTCCAGGGCGCGAAAGCGCAAGGAGTGACAAAGGGACAGGGGATAGGCGACCTGTGGCTTTCACAGGGTTCGTGAAAGCAAGTGCTTTGGGTCAACGAATGGCAGCGCCACGACGCCATATGCCTGCTCGTCATGTGTAAAAAGGCATCTGGACGTAGGTTGCTCATGTTCTCGTGTATGGTTCATTCGTGCCTGGCCTGATATTACTGGGATACCGGCAACCCGGTAACGCCAACTGCCCGCTGCACGGCAGTCCACGGGGCAACTTCCCAAAACCTACCCTCGACAGTTGTAAGTGCAGGATTGCATCGTTGTAAACCCCGAAACAAGACGGTATTCGCCTTTACGCGATGATTTCCAGAGCGGTTCGCTGACGTGGGAAGGAACCAGGATTTTAGGGTCGCAGTCCTCCGGCGTTTTGAAACGCTTCTTGAGCGCTGCATCTTGTAAACAATATGGATGAGGCATCTTGCGCCTCGCTGGCCTACAAAAAGACTTCGCTCGCACTGTCGGTGTTTCCTGTGGCAATAGTTGTTCGACCGTGCGTGGGCTCGAATGGTAGTCATCTTGGATACCAGACGTTAGTATTTTCCAACAACAAGGACACGTTGTTTGGCAGCAACAGCCGCGGCTCAGTCATTTTCGAGCTCATTGGTGACGGCAACGATTCCACCGGGCAGTTTCGGCTGGCGGCTCAGGCCCTTGAGTTGAAGGTGCGAGCATAGAGTCCAAAAACGGACACGGCGGGTGGGGTTACGGGCTTAAGGCCGGTTGGGCCCCGTGGCAGGCACCTGGTGTCAGACCTGTGGTCATGTGCTGACTGCTGCCCCTGGCCTTGTCGAACTGGCCAATTTTATTGTCAACAAAAAATGTCGTCCATAAATTTTACCCTCATCCTGAAGTTTTAGATCGCGTGCACCTGCCACGGTGATTTAATGTCCCCTCTCAAAACCCCGCTTTTTGGGCCTGGCCGTAGTGGAAACCACACACGGCTCCTCAGCGTGGCCCCCTGTGTCCTCTAGGACCACACCACCGGTTCAGTCGCAGTGGGACGCCGGGCAGCGCGTTATATTCCGCGCCACGCCACTGCAGGCTCGCGCCAAACCACTACACCAGAGCGCTTTCCTGCCCGCGAACTAACAAAGCCCACGACATCAGGCCCAATCCCATGGCTACCCAGGAGACGCACCGCCTGGCCCTGTGTCCAGGGCATTGAGGGTTGCTTCCGGGCAGGGTGGGTTTGAGCAAACGGGTCATCGAACCCCACAACCCCACCCCGTTGACCACCCGTTGGCCCTGCCACCCCACCCCCACTTCTCACACCCCCTCAAACCATACAATTCCCCATCCCTGTTGCTTCCCTCCACCCCCCGCTCTCTGCGCCCCACATCATCCCCCGCCGCCCTCCACCCCAACCGCCCGTCGTACCAATACGAACGCTTTGTTGTACGACAGGAGCGCGGTCCAGATGGCGAGCTCCGGCCTTACTCGTGCCAAGTAGCGCTCCACCGGGCGGTGTACGACTCGTACACCAAGGCGGTCTACTTCGTCGAGGGTGAGCTGCGGCACCAGCTTTAGCCGTGTGGGCTGTTTGGGACCAGTGCCTTGACAACGGTGCTAAGCGGGGTCGGGGGGCCTGGGGGCGGTTTAGCCAGCGTGGCTGGGCACCGAGGCAGGTGCCGAAGGGTGTCGACTCCGTTCCCCGTTCCACATTCCCCTTTCCCCTCCGGGGTCTGGCTACTGCAGCCAGACCCAGATCCAAACCCAGACCCAGATCCAGATCCAGACCAAGATCCAGATCCAAACCCAGACCCAGACCCAGATCCAGACCCAGATCCAGATCCAACGACGCACTGCACTCTCAATCGTCCCCTCTCCCCCATCCCCCGTCGCCCCCCTGCCTCCCCCCCCGCCCTCCCCCCGCCCTCCCCCCCTCCCCCGCCTCCTCCCCCGCTTCAGGCCGCGCGCTGATGCGTCTGGGTCCCGACAACGTGGTCTCCCCCCTGGCTGGCCACCGGGAGACCTGCGGAGCCAATGACGGCCCCGGACCCTCGGCCCGCTTCCAACTGCCGCACTCACTGGTCAGCGACGGAGCGGGCTGCCTCTACGTCGCCGACTGCGGAGCGGTGCGGAGGGTGGCGCTGCCGCAACCGACGGCGAAGGCGGCGACGGCGGCAAAGGAGAAGGCGGTGGCGACGGCAGGGCCACAGGGCGGCAGCCAGGGGCAGGAGCAGGAGGAGCAGGAGCAGGGGCAGGCGGTGGTGACGACGATGTGGGTGTAGGGTGGGGGTGGGTGCCGAGGGGTGGGTCGTTGGACCGTGGGAGGAGGGGGCGTTTGGGGGCTGGGGGTGGGAGAGGAGGTGCAGGCACCCGTGCAGAGGCTGCTGCAGAGCCACCTGGCGTTCCCTCTCCTCCTCCTCCTCCTCCTCCTCCCCCGGCCTATACGTGGAGAACCCCCCAACCCCAACCCCAACCGAAACCCGCACAGGTACGGCGGCCCCGGCAGCTTCGTCGACGTGGCGTACGACATCCTCAACCGCCGGCTGTACGCCGCCACCATCTCGGCGGTTTACCACATGCCGGACGACGGCCGCGTGCCGGTACGGATAGCGGGCTGGGAGGCAGCGCCGGGCGGGGGCGCGGGCGCGGCCTCCGCCACCTCCGGACCCGCTGGCGGCGGCGGCGGCGGCGGCGTGGTGCACGCCGCCACCGCGGCAGCGCTGGGGACGAGGTCCTACGGTGGCGTAGCCGCCTCTGCCGCCGGCAGCAGCGGCGGCGTGGACGGCTTTCGCCGCTTCTCCTACATCAGTGGTTTGGTGGCGGATGGTGACGGGGGGTTGCTGATTGCGGACCGGCACCAGATGTTTCGGTTGGAGGCGGACGGAGGGCCCGAGTCGGTGATCTGCCTGGGCAAGAGCGACACGTCCTGGGGTGCAGTGGGTGAGTGGGGGGAGCGGAGGGGGGGGTTGGGTGGGTGGCTAGGGTTGTGGGTGGGTGGGTGGGTGGGGTGCGCGTAGGTATGTGTGGGTGCGCGTGTGCGTGGGCGAGAAGACAAAGGCCGCATTCACCTTTACCCTCCCGCACCCCGACAACCCTCCCTCCCTCCCTCCCTTACCCTCCTCCCTCCTCCGTCTCCACCCCTCCCTCCCTCCCTCCCTCAGGCTGCTATCCGGCCATTCTGCCCAACGGCTGGTTGGCTCTCTGCCAGTACCACGACCGCCGCCTGCTGCTGCTGCAGCTCGGCCTGCGCTGCAGCTCCGGAACCGGCTCCGGAACCGGCTCCGGTCTGGCGCCGTACCCCCGGCCCCCCTGGCAGTTGCACCAGGAGGGGGTGGTGGGGCTGCTGGGCGACCTGGCCTCACTGCTGACGTGTCCGGATGAGCTGGGCTACGATGACGTGGAGGTGGCGGTGGGTGGTCGGCGGTTTCGGTGCCACCGGCTGATCTTGTCGGCCAGGTGCCTTTACTTCCGGCGGCTGTTCGCGGGGGGCTTTGCGGACAGTGGCGCACGGCAGGTGGTGCTGCAGGTAGGGGGTGGGTGGGGGTGGGTAGGGGGAGGGGGAGGGGGTGTGGTGGGAGCGGGAGGGTAGGGGGGCTGTGCTCAGATCGGGCGGTGTGCGGGAGTGAGGGATCACTATTGGGGGGATTACCAACATGGGTGTGTCCACAGTTGGGCCCAGTGCGGCGCCCAATGTGTGCGGAAGGTGCGCCCGCCGTCGCCCCTCCCCCCCTGCGGTCTTCCGCCTTTCTCCACCCGGCACCCCTCCACCGTCCACACCCCTCCACCCGCTTCCCACCCCTCTCCACCCCCTTCCCGCCCTCCACCCCTTCCAGGACGCCGATCCTGACGCCTTCGAGCTGCTTCTCCGCTACATGTACACGGGGGACATGGCCTTCCCGCCGCACCTGATGAGGGCGGTGGCGGAGCTGGCAGACAGACTGCTGCTACCCAAGGTACACATTCCCACATCCCTCTCTATCCTTTTCTTGGCCTCTCCAGCCGCCCTCGCCCCGTCTTCTCACCCCCCAAACCTGCATTCCCCATTCCACTCTAACACGCCCCTCTCCGTCACCCGTCACCCTCGCTCTTCTTGCAAGTCCCATTGATTCGTGTACCGCTACGTTTATCAGCGCTTCATCAGCGCTTTATCAGCGCTTTGTCAGCTCATGCCGCTTTGGACCCCCATGCTTCACCCCTCCCCTCCCCTCCTCCCTCCCCTGTCCAGGTGGTCCACCACGTTCACCGGCGCCTGCTCGCTGCTGCCCAGCCCGCCGGGGTGGTGGCTGACATGCTGTGGGCGCACCAACAGGGCTTCCAGGAGCTGCTGGGGGGGCTCAAGGTGGGAGGGGGGCGGGGGGGGGGGGATGTAGGTGGAGGAGGGAGCTGGGGGGTTGGGTGGAACGGGGTTTGGGGTGGTTGGTGCTTTGATGTGCCGTTGGCAGTGCTCGCTGGTGTTGCTCTCGAGCTCTCAGCGCACTGCCGCTCTGATGCCGCTCTGATGCCGCTCTGATGCGGTGCGTCATCTGTTTGAAATGCAGACAGACAGAAGAAGAAGAAGAAGCCTTGTGATGCGTGTTTGACCGGCGCCACACCCCCTTCAGGCTGTGTTTCTCAGTTCGAACTGTCTCACTTCCCCCTCAACCCCCCCCCACCCCCCCCTCCCCTGCCGCCCTCTCAGGACTGGTATCTGAGGCACCAGGCGGAGGTCCTGGCGGCCGCCGAGGACAGCGTAAAGCAGCTGTTTGTGGCTGCACCGAGCCTCATGTACGACCTGCACTGCGCCACCGTACGGCAGGCCGACCGCAGGCGGTAGGCCATAGGCGAGTACCGTCTCCGAGAAGTAGAGGCCCCCAACCCCCTCCTCCCCCTCTGCCTCCCCCTCCTCCCCCTGCCTCCCCCTCTGCCTGGCGCCCTCGTCCTCCTCCATTCCTAGCCCTCATCCTCCTCTTCCTCCTCCTTCCTCCGCCCCATCACTCGGCCCGCTGAAGTCCCCGATCCGCGCTACGTCACCCCCTGCCTCCCCCCTGCCGCCAATGTCCGATCTCCACACCACACGTCCCCCCTGCCCCGCTTCCTCAAGCATTAACCCAAATCCCTGCCTAAGCCCTAACCCTCCCCGCCCCCGGCCCCCGACCCCGGCCCCCGACCCCGGCCCCCGCCCCCGGCCCCCACCCCCGCCCCCGCCTTCGCAGCCCCTCTGGCGCACATCGGGATTACGTCGCCGCCACCGTCGCCGCCATCACCACCACCTCGGCCCCCATCCTTGCGGGCAACCGTGCCCCAGCGGGCACCCCCGCTCGCGCCTCCGCGGATGCCGTACATCGGCGGGAGGCCCGGGAGCGGGAGTGGCGGCGGGAGCGGCGGCGGCCGGGGTGGCAGCGGGAGGCGCGGCGGCGCCTGGCGGTCGCGGCTGGCTGGTGCTCTGCAATGCTGTTTGGGCGGGAGGAGGAGGAGGAGGCGGACGGGGAGGGGGAGGAGCAGCGCCAGGTATGGGCAGGATGGGGGTGGCGTGTCGCTCCGTGAACTCGCTCGGCGACAGGCGGCTTCGGAGGTTGAGGATGAGGGTGGGCGGCCCGATGTTTTTGCTGTGTGGATTGCCGTGTGTTTGGTCGTTGGCGCTGTTTTTTGGGGGGGCCACGAAGGTGTGCGTGGAGTGTTTTAGGGTGGGTCTGGATGGGTTCATATACATATATATGGATCTGGATCTGGAGTTTTGAATTTTTGAATTTTGGAGTCTGGGGGTCGTGGACAGCTGCACACGAGAGCAGGGGCATGGATGGCGCCGGCGGCGGGCGGGAGGCACGGGTGCGCCATTGCTGGGTTTTGTGCCTGGCGTTCCCCTCCCCTGGCCGCCCCTGCCCCTCCTCCCTCCCTGGCCCACAACACACGGGGGCTCCTCTGGCGGCGAGTCCTTGTGGCTGTCGCCGCTCCCTGCATCCATCAAATTCATTTTGCAAAACAGAACAGGCCGAGGAAACGCTTTGCTGCGGAAACCCCCCTAGGAAAGTCATTCCGCGTGTGTTAGTGGCGCAGCCTCCTGCTGTGCGGTTGGATGCTGATGGGGGTGGTGGTGGTGGTGCAGGTGCTGGTGGTGGGAGTGTCTCATTACCCATCTAGGGCAACAAGCACAGGTAATAACGGCGCGGGGTTGCTCGCGGCGTCGGACTGTGCTCGCGGGGGGCTGCTGGGATGAAAGTGCTGAAGATTTCACATATAGTTGGTTGTCGTTGTTGTTGTTGTAATAGTCATTGTGGTTGGGCTAATCGGTTATGCCCAACTGTCCACGGGCATGCACGGGCACCGCTCGTGGACAAGCACCGCGAACGTTTTCCAATCCTCGCGGAAGCAAGCGATGGGCGAGGCGCTGATGTGGCGTTCGAGGACTCACTGACCCATGGGTCAGCAGCGGCGCAAATGGTACTCCGGCGGCAGCGGCGGCAGCGGCCCTTCCCCCCTCCCCTTCCCCACCTGCCTGGGGTTTGCCACGCCTGGATGCGTCCAGCCGCCGCAGCCAGGATTGTCCTCCACGCCTCCAGTATCTTTTGCCCGAGGCAGTGAATGTTTTCTTTCCTTTTAGTTTGTTTGACGTTTTCCCGCTTTGTCGGATAGATGCCATCCGTCGGTCGGCGAATGAATCGTCTTGGGTTCATGTTTATTAGTTTGCGGTTGGTTGGTAGCGATGGTCGGTTTACGTTTTTCGATGAGTCTGCAGGTGGTGGGGAATTGCGGTGGGCAGTGTCGTCGTAGGATGCCGTCGTGGGATGCCTGCTGCAGCGTGGATGTTGTACTGCAGTACTGCACTTGGTGGGATGTGTGTTTGTGTTTGTGGCGGGTGGGGGCCCAGAGGGGTCCGGAGTCGGTGCGCCTGCCGTTACCTGCGGCGGGTCGTCAGGGCTGAAGGTGTACGGCGGTCTGTGTCGTATACACGCGTCCGGCATCAGGCACAGCGCGAAGAGCGGGGGGAGGGTGCACTCCCTTCCCTTTCAGAGCGACCTTGCGAACCTGATTTGATCTGGATTGGTCTGATCTGACCTGACCTGATCTTTATCTGATCTGATCTGACCTGACCCATCATCCTTACCACCACCACCGCCACGCACCACCACCACCACCACATCACGAAGGCGTGTCACCAGCAGCGCCGGATGTACGGCAATGTGGATGCATGGACAGCGCAGCAGCAGGGGCCGCTTTCACGGCCGGTAGGTGCAGTAGTGCCCATTCCTACCTCTTGAGTGCCGCAGTGCGACCCGGGCTGGCTGGCGAGGCTGGCGAGGCACCCCGGTGGCATCGTGCTGCTTGACGACTGACTGGCTGGCTGGCTGGCTATCGAAGGCCGCCATGCGACGATGACGGCGGGGGCTGCTGGGAGGGTGGTCCGTGGACGGGACGGGTGACACGCGCTCCCCGCAGTATTGGGACCTGCTGGAACCGCGATAGAAAATCTTTTCCTAATCATCCAAGAATGAAGCTGTTGGTTGATTGTGGCTGTGGGGTTGTGTCCTGCAAAGGTTGGAAGCTAGTGGGTTCGTTGTGGTTTGCGGTTTGATCTTCTGACCATGCATCAACATCTCAAGAGGTTGATTTGTGCCCTAAGTCTATACCGGAGCGGGTATAACACGCAGCCAGCGCCGATATAGGGTGGCTGATGTGCGTTACGTTATGCACCATCCAACGGAACGATTGCGGAGGCGGCAGGCAAGCAGCGGTGGTGACTGGTGAGAGGGAGCTGCCCTGCCGGCGTACCATTGCGCTCCTCGGTGCCGGGGAAGGGCTGCAGCAGCTGGAGGGAGGGAGGGAGGGAGGGAAGGGGCTCTGGATGTTGTTTTTTTGCTAGCCTTTTTTTCGGCCGCGACACACGAAACGCTGGGGGGTGGGGGAAGACATCAAGGCTAAGACCGGTTGTGCGAACGAGCATGCATGGTTCTTTTGCGCGGTGGTGGTGGCTGTGCGTGGGGGAAGAAGCATATGGGGTCGGCAGTGCGCATTGCCTGATTGGTCGGCTCGGAAGAACGGCGATGGCGGCGATGAAGCGAACGGTCGGTCTTGTCGCTGCACTCGTAAAGAGAAAAACACAGCGGCGGCTTTTGTTTCTTTCGAGTGCTATTTGATTGCCGCTTTCGGTCTCCCCGTTTCCGCTGTAGGGGCCGCCCTCGACTGTGTTACTCATGATTGCGGCGGGCTTTGCGAAATGAGGGGGCGGCCTGAGTCGTCGCTGCTGCTGGTTAGCGCCATGCTGTGGTATGTAGTAGTGATAGCTAGTACGGCACCATACTGTGCTTCACTGTCTTTTGCGAACTGCTGCCGGGGTGAGCCGGGTGGCGCCAGAAGCTGGTCGGTTGGTTGGAAAGGCGCTACCTACGTTACAATTTTACAACATTTTGACGATATTCATGCCCGTTTGTCATTGATGGTCTTGGATTGTTTACGACATTTGCCCAAATTCATTGCGCAACACCGACAAAACTTGGAGACGGTATTTGCTGCTGAGTCGTGAATGGCCCTCCGCCTTATTAAGGCCGGTCACTGCGTCTGCAATTTGCTCGTAGTTACTGCTGCTGGTGCTCTCTCTTTGATTGCGCGTCCATCGGTGGGCGCCAGCGGTGAATGCCCGGAGGGGGTTCTGTGCGTGTGAAGACTGAAACGGAAAGAAACACCCCGAAATACGTACTCAATGCACAAGCAAGCAAATCAAGAAACGTGCGTAATGTCGAGCAGGAGTGAGGCGGCTCGGCGTGCGTTCCTTAACTCCCTGTCCTTTGCACGGCACGTATGTAAAGGGGGGAAGGGGCCGGGGATTCGCCGATCGATCCGGGGATTCGCTGGTGGTATCGTCGTTTCTGCAATCGGCTCCCGATTCATCCGCGAAAGGAAGGGGGCCAGCCAGCAGCTAGCGGGCTAGCTACTGGACATGCACTGGCGGTTGCATTCGTCAAGAAGACGAACGGCGCAGTGCAGTCGTGTTGGCCGCAACGCACACCGTCGGGGAGTCCGTCCGTCTCAGGAAGTGGAGGAAGTAGATTGGAAGTGCAGAACATGCGGGATGTGGTTGCTGGCAGCAGCCTGGGGGAGGTTAGGGGGTACGTACCAGCTCCTCCTAAGAGGGCACCCCGCACCTCTCGTAACTTGAGGCAGCAGAACCCTACAATGGAGATGACTGCACCAACACGCACCCAAAACCACACCATGCACTTGACGACCAGCCGAGCGAGTGGGCGATTAAGCGGTCAAGAAGCGCGGGACACAAAGAAGGACGGAGGTTCACGCTGTTATAGTCGCTGGTATTAATAGTGGCTGGTGTGCGCATCGGTTAGGACTCACGCACAGAAGCGCAGCCATTGCACATACCCTGTTCCTACAGAAACACAAATATTTGAGAGAACGTTTTACAACAGGGCAGTTTTACAAAGGCAGAGTACCGTACGTAATGCCGCACCACTCTCTGGCGGCACAGAGCTGCGGCACAGAAAGTGTGAATGCGTAAAATGTAAGCTTTAAATCTCATAATGATCACGGCCAAAGCCGCACACTCTGGCCGCACGCCCCCTGAGGCTCTCCTCACCTCGCTCGGACCCAGTCACGTGGAGATGCTATTGGTGAAACGTCTCAACACGAAGCCATCCGTGCGTGGTTTGGTTGATCATGCATCGCGCAGGCCAATGTCCAAAATGTTGTCGTACGGATCCCAAATTGCGTCCGGACGCCCTCTTGGCCTCGTTGGGACAAGATTGATTACAATAAACTCATAACGTCTTTGAGGAAACTGCTTGCCGCTGTCTAAGACGACTTCGAGGCTCCGGATACGTGTTCAGACGTTCAGACGTTCACAGCCCGTTCGCAGCCCAAGTAGACGAGCGCTGCAGATTTCACGAAACAGCCGCAGCGTCATGCTGCTTTAGCCTTAAGAACGGTTGCCACCAAACAAAACTTCGGGCCGGCAACGTTGCACGCACGCACAGGCAATTTCGGAGGGCTGAGCGAGCTGCGGCTCGCGGCTTTCGCCTCGCGCGGCCTCGTTGATTGGCCGTTTCAGCAAGCAAAGTCCACAACAGATGGAAGCGAAGAAACCAGTGCCGGACTTGAAGCGGCGCCGAGGTGATGACGGGACCAGCAGCGGCGGTTCGGAAGGGGAGCGCCCGCAGCTCCTGGACGCGGAGGGGGAGCCGCCCGGAGGAGAAGCAGATGCAGACGCAGATCAGCGCCGACTCAGACGTCGATTTACTGCCAACGCAGCCGCCTCCCCCGCCGAGCGCAGTGATGCCGGTAACGCTGGCGGTGGCAGCGGCAGGGGCAGTCAGCGGTGGACGGCGCAAGGCGACAGCGGCGGAGTGGGTGCTGGTGGTGGGCTCACTGATGCTGCCGGCGCCGGCGCCTCCGACCAGCCCGGCGGCAGTGGCAGCGACAACGGCAATAGTGGCAGCGGCTTGGGGCATGGGGGTGCTGCCGGTGGTGGCATTGGGTCGGATGACCCCGCCTCGTTCCCCGAGCTGTTCCTGCTGCCGTGTAGCAGCAGCAAGATCAGCGGCTCACTGGCACTCCAGCGCATGTTCCCGACTGAGGTCAAGAAAATCAGCGATAAGAAGGTTGAGAGCGCCCCAGTGCAACTCTTCTGTATGGTCGGTGGCAAAGAACAGAGATATGACCTTAAATTACGGAGGGACAGACGCGGCTTCTACCTGGGGGCCGGCAACACACAGCTGAGAAACGACCTGGACCTCAAGTCTGGCGACAAGCTGCGTGTCGCTGTCTTGCCCAGTGGCCGCAAGGTCATCATTGCGGCAAATGGTGCTGCGGCAGGGAGGTACTGCTGCAGGGTGCGCCTGAATGCAAGCGATATTGGGTCTGAAGGACACACCCAGGTACCTGTCTTCCAGGTGGAGGGGCTGCTGGGGCCCGCTATTGCTAGACAGCCGAAGAGGCGCTTCAAGGTGCAGCTGGGCCCGCGGGCAGTGGCAGCAGCAGCAGCCAAAGAGGACGCCGACCTGCAGGGCGCCGTGTTGGTCAGCAGGGAGGCTAAGAAAAACGAGGAGGACAGCAATCGGGCTCCCATGTGGCAGGTTTACAAGCTGGGCTCATGGCTGGAGCGGCAGGGTGCTGTACCGGGTGACTTCGTGCGGCTGTGGGTGGTGCGGCCAGTTGCGGTGGAGGGGTCGACTGGAACGCAGCAGCAGCAAGGGGACCAGCAGCAGCAGCAGGAGGGGGAGGGGGAGGAGGGGCAGGAGGAGCAGCGGCTGGTCATTCATTTCCGCCTGGAAAAGGCTGCAGAGAATGGCCCCGATGGAGGAGCTCACACAGCCGAGGCAGGGGCCACCACGGCCACCGCTGCTGCTGGTGCTGGAGGGGGTGCAGCGGCTGGGGACTCAGCCGCTGGACAGCCGCCACCGCAGCAGCAGCAGCAGCAGCAGCAGCAGGGACAGCGGCGACGGCAACCGGCACGGCAGCGACAGCAGCAGCAGCAGCAGCAGCAGCAGCAGCAGCAGCAGCCACAACAAACGCAGGATCAGCCACCGCCCCCAGAAACATATTGGATGCGGCTGCTGGAGTCCCTGCGGGCCGAGATCCGGATCCGGAGGGTGCCGCCACCGCCGCCTGCCAGCACTGGTGCAGCCGCTGCTGCTGCTGCTGGTGCCAGCACTGCCGCTGCAACCCAAGCGGATCAGGTGCACACAGCTGCAGGTGGGCAAGCCGACGCTGCGCCTGCTGGTTCGCTGATGAACGACTTGCCAGCAGGCCAGCAGGCAGCAGTGCTCGGCGTGAAGCGGGAGCCGCCGGTGAGGGAGGAGCCGCCTGGAGTCCACCAGTGGGCCGCTGGAGGCACTGGAGCCGCGGCAGCAGCAGCAATGACAGCAGCAGCAGCAGTGGTGGGAGCAGCTGCAGTACCCGCAACATCAGCCCCAGTACAGCCGCAGAGCCAGCAGCAGCAGCAGCAACATCCGGGTGGCTCAGTGCCAGCTGTGACGGTTGTGGCCCTGGGTGCGGCTTGTGCAGCAAGGGCACCGGCAGGGGCTGATGGTGGCTTGCGGCCGGTGGCCCTGGATGCGGCGTGTGGAGTGGCGGCCGGCGGCGGGCAGCGGGAAGTCATTGATCTCGCTGATGACAGTGCTGATGAGGGGGAACAGCAGCAGCAGCAGCAGCCGGTCAATCAGTCAGGCCCATCAGGGGCGGAGATGTTGCCACCACCACCGCTGCCCCTGCTGCCCCTGCCGCTGCCGCTGCCCACGTCACAGCCTCCGCAGCAGCAGCAGCAGTGGCCATCACATCTGCAGGTGGACCTGTTGCCACTCCACTCACAACCACAGCAGGCCCAGCAGCTACGGCAGCAGTCCCAGAAACAGCAGCCACAACCGCAGCTGCAGCGGTCACAACCACCACTGCAGGCACCGCAGCCTCAGCCACTGCTGCAGCAGTCACAACCACCACTGCAGGCACCGCAGCCGCAGCCGCTGCTGCAGCGGTCACAACCACCACTGCAGGCTCCACAGCCTCAGCCACTGCTGCAGCAGTCACAACCACCACTGCAGGCACCGCAGCCTCAGCCGCAGCTGCAGCGGTCACAACCACCACTGCAGGCACCGCAGCCTCAGCCACTGCTGCAGCAGTCACAACCACCACTGCAGGCACCGCAGCCTCAGCCGCAGCTGCAGCGGTCACAACCACCACTGCAGGCACCGCAGCCTCAGCCACTGCTGCAGCAGTCACAACCACCACTGCAGGCACCGCAGCCTCAGCCGCAGCTGCAGCGGTCACAACCACCACTGCAGGCACCGCAGCCTCAGCCGCAGCTGCAGCGGTCACAACCACCACTGCAGGCACCGCAGCCTCAGCCACTGCTGCAGCAGTCACAACCACCACTGCAGGCACCGCAGCCTCAGCCGCAGCTGCAGCAGTCACAACCACCACTGCAGGCACCGCAGCCTCAGCCGCAGCTGCAGCGGTCACAACCACCACTGCAGGCACCGCAGCCGCAGCCGCTGCTGCAGCGGTCACAACCACCACTGCAGGCACCGCAGCCGCAGCCGCAGCTGCAGCGGTCACAACCACCACTGCAGGCACCGCAGCCGCAGCCGCAGCTGCAGCGGTCACAACCACCACTGCAGGCACCGCAGCCTCAGCCACTGCTGCAGCGGTCACAACCACCACTGCAGGCACCGCAGCCGCAGCCGCTGCTGCAGCGGTCACAACCACCGCTGCAGGCTCCACAGCCTCAGCCACTGCTGCAGCAGTCACAACCACCACTGCAGGCACCGCAGCCTCAGCCGCAGCTGCAGCGGTCACAACCACCACTGCAGGCACCGCAGCCTCAGCCACTGCTGCAGCAGTCACAACCACCACTGCAGGCACCGCAGCCGCAGCCGCTGCTGCAGCGGTCACAACCACCACTGCAGGCTCCACAGCCTCAGCCACTGCTGCAGCAGTCACAACCACCACTGCAGGCACCGCAGCCTCAGCCGCAGCTGTAGCGGTCACAACCACCACTGCAGGCACCGCAGCCTCAGCCACTGCTGCAGCAGTCACAACCACCACTGCAGGCACCGCAGCCTCAGCCGCAGCTGCAGCGGTCACAACCACCACTGCAGGCACCGCAGCCTCAGCCACTGCTGCAGCAGTCACAACCACCACTGCAGGCACCGCAGCCTCAGCCGCAGCTGCAGCGGTCACAACCACCACTGCAGGCACCGCAGCCTCAGCCGCAGCTGCAGCGGTCACAACCACCACTGCAGGCACCGCAGCCTCAGCCACTGCTGCAGCAGTCACAACCACCACTGCAGGCACCGCAGCCTCAGCCGCAGCTGCAGCAGTCACAACCACCACTGCAGGCACCGCAGCCTCAGCCGCAGCTGCAGCGGTCACAACCACCACTGCAGGCACCGCAGCCGCAGCCGCTGCTGCAGCGGTCACAACCACCACTGCAGGCACCGCAGCCGCAGCCGCAGCTGCAGCGGTCACAACCACCACTGCAGGCACCGCAGCCGCAGCCGCAGCTGCAGCGGTCACAACCACCACTGCAGGCACCGCAGCCTCAGCCACTGCTGCAGCGGTCACAACCACCACTGCAGGCACCGCAGCCGCAGCCGCTGCTGCAGCGGTCACAACCACCGCTGCAGGCTCCACAGCCTCAGCCACTGCTGCAGCAGTCACAACCACCACTGCAGGCACCGCAGCCTCAGCCGCAGCTGCAGCGGTCACAACCACCACTGCAGGCACCGCAGCCTCAGGCACTGCTGCAGCAGTCACAACCACCACTGCAGGCACCGCAGCCTCAGCCGCAGCTGCAGCGGTCACAACCACCACTGCAGGCACCGCAGCCTCAGCCACTGCTGCAGCAGTCACAACCACCACTGCAGGCACCGCAGCCTCAGCCGCAGCTGCAGCAGTCACAACCACCACTGCAGGCACCGCAGCCTCAGCCGCAGCTGCAGCGGTCACAACCACCACTGCAGGCACCGCAGCCGCAGCCGCTGCTGCAGCGGTCACAACCACCACTGCAGGCACCGCAGCCGCAGCCGCAGCTGCAGCGGTCACAACCACCACTGCAGGCACCGCAGCCTCAGCCGCAGCTGCAGCGGTCACAACCACCACTGCAGGCACCGCAGCCTCAGCCACTGCTGCAGCGGTCACAACCACCACTGCAGGCACCGCAGCCTCAGCCGCTGCTGCAGCAGTCACAACCACCACTGCAGGCACCGCAGCCTCAGCCGCAGCTGCTGCGGTCACAACCACCACTGCAGGCACCGCAGCCTCAGCCGCAGCTGCAGCAGTCACAAGCACCACTGCAGGCACCGCAGCCTCAGCTGCAGCTGCTGCGGTCACAACCACCACTGCAGGCTCCGCAGCCTCAGCCACTGCTGCAGCAGTCACAACCACCACTGCAGGCACCGCAGCCTCAGCCGCAGCTGCAGCAGTCACAACCACCACTGCAGGCACCGCAGCCGCAGCCGCTGCTGCTGAGCTCACAGTTGCAGCTACCACATCACATTTCGCAGCAGGTGCAGCAGTGTGCGCCACAGCCAGCCCAGCAGGTGCAGCAGTCACAGCAGCGACAACAGCAGCAGCAACAACAGGTGCGGCTGCAGACACCGCGGAACGGAGCAGCTGTGCGCAATGCGGCTGCTGGCACTGCAGCAGCTGCAGCTCATCAGGTGGCTAATCAGGATACGGCTGCTGCTGCGACTGCGGCTGCTGCGGGCGGGGAGGCGCCCAACACAGCACAGGTGCATCACCGGTCGCCACCGCCGAACCTGCAGCAGCTGTCCATGGCACTCGTCAAGGTGGAGCTTGCTGCTGTGCCCCAGGACCCCACTGGAGGTGCGGGAACGACAGCCGCAACAGGGGCTCAAGGGCCACAGCTGCTGGCGCCAATACCGTGACAGCCACAGCAGCAGCAGCAGCAGCCACAGCAGCAGGAGGTGGAGCAGCAGCAACTGGACGTGGAGCAGCAGCAGCAGGAGGTGGAGCAGCAGCAGCAGGAGGTGGAGCAGCAGCAGCAGCCACAGCAGCAGCAGCAGCAGCCACAGCAGCAGCAGCCACAGCAGCAGCAGGCGCCTCGACATCTGCTGCCCGGTGCATCCGCCGGAGAGGTCCCTGCTGCTGCCGCCACGTCCTTGGAGCACCAAGAGGGGGTGGTGGGGCTGCTGGGCGACCTGGCCTCACTGCTGACGTGTCCGGATGAGCTGGGCTACGATGACGTGGAGGTGGCGGTGGGGGGTCGGCGGTTTCGGTGCCACCGGCTCATCTTGTCGGCCAGGTGCCTGCACTTCCGGCGGCTGTTTGCGGACAGCAGCGCGCGGCAGGTGGTGCTGCAGGTAGAGGGGGGGGAGGGAGGGGGGGTGGGGGTGGGAGGGTGGAGGGGTAGGGAGGATGAGGGGAGCGGGAGGGGGCTGGAGTACAACAGCCCAATAATCAGGCAAGCGGGAGAGGACGGGCGGGGCGGGGGTTGGGGTCCGGGTATGGATGCGGGCACGGGTGAGGTCGGGGTTGTGTGTGGCCGTGTGGCCTCCCATGCACTGCAGGGGTGGGGGCGGGGGCGGGGGGCTGCGCCCGAATCGGTCGGTGTGCTGGAGTGAGGGATCACTACTGGGGGGGATCACCCACATGGGTGTGTCCCTGTGGATGGGTGAGCCCCTGTTGGGTACGGTGTGGCTCCCACTGTGTGGAAGGTGCGCACCATCACCCCCCCTGCGGTCCTTATTTCTCCACCGTCCCCCCCCTTCCCGCCCTCCACCCCCCCCCAGGACGCCGACCCTGACGCCTTCGAGCTGCTTCTCCGCTACATGTACACGGGGGACATGACCTTCCCGCCACACCTGATGAGGGCGGTGGCGGAGCTGGCGAACAAACTGCTGCTACCCAAGGTACTTGCTTGACCGCTGTATGTCTGGGTCCACTCGGATGATGTATGGGGGTGGGGGTGGGGTGGGAGAGGTTCTGGCGAGAGACCGAAACACAGCCCAGGCACCAGGGGTTGTGAGGGTGGCGGGGGGTAGGGGGGTGTGAAACGTGTTTGTGGAACGTGCGTGTGCCATGCGGTGCGGTGCGATGGTCACAGGTTGGGTGTGTCTGTGTATGTGTGTATGTGTTCCCAGAGGAGAGCGGAGAGCCTGCACCCACAGTCCTCTTGCATCGGTCCATGGAGGCGCCCGGCCGCACGATCGCGTGCACGCTCACGCCGCTGCCCCCGTCCGCATTCCCACATTCCCACATCCCTCCCTCTCTCTACTCGTCTTTTCTCGCCCTCGCTCTCCACCCGCCCTCGCCCCGCCTTCTCACCCCCCCAAACCTGCATTTCACATTCCCCTCCAAACCCGTCACCCTCGCTCTTCTTGCAAGTCCCATTGATTCGTGTACCGCTACGTTTGCCAGCCCTTTGTCAGCCCTTTCCCTCCCCTCCCCTCCCCTCCTCCCTCCCCTGTCAGGTGGTCCACCATGTTCACCGGCGCCTGCTCGCTGCTGCCCAGCCCGCCGGTGTGGTGGCTGACATGCTGTGGGCGCACCAGCAGGGCTTCCAGGAGCTGCTGGGGGGGCTCAAGGTGGGAGGGGCGGGCTGGGGGGTGTGGAGGGAATGGGGGGGGTGAGGGGAACGGGGTTGGGGTGGTTTATAAACTTTGATGCGGTCGTTGGTACTGCTTGCCGGTGTTGCTCTCGTGCTCTCAGCGCACTGCCGCTCTGATGTTGCACTGCCGCTGTGCGTCGTCTTTGATAACAGACAGAGAGCTAGGGCACTGATGAATTGGTGGCCGTGAGGACACCAGTTCGATCCCGTCCTCCGCAGAGGGCTGGGTGACCGGCAGGCAAAAGGTGAAGTTGCCTTGTGATGCGTGTTTGAACCCCACCACAACCCCTTCGGATTGTGGTTCTCTGTTCGGGCTGTCCCACTTCCCGCCCCCTGCCCCTTGCCCTCTCAACCCCCCCCCCCTCCCTCCCCACCCCTCCCCTGCCGCCCCCTCAGGACTGGTATCTGAGGCACCAGGCGGAGGTCCTGGCGGCCGCCGAGGACAGCGTACGGCAGCTGTCTGTGGCTGCGCCGAGCCTCATGTACGACCTGCACTGCGCCACCGTACGGCAGGCCGACCGCAGGCAGTAGGCCATAGGCGAGTACCGTCTCCGGGAAGTAAGGGCCCCCCCGGCGACCCGCCCTCCCCCTGCCTCGCCCTGCCTCGCCCTCTGCCTGGCTCCCGCTTTCCTCCCCCTCCACTCCTAATCCTCCTCCACTCCCTCCCACTCCTTCTCCTTCCTCCGCCCCATCACTCGACCCGCTGAAGTCCCCGATCCGCGCTACCTCACCCCCTGCCCCGCCCCTGCCACCAATATCCCGATTTCCACACCACACGCCCCCCGCCCCGCTTCCTCAAGCACCAGCCCAAATCCCTACCTTTGCCCTAACCCTCCCCGCCACCGCCACCGCCGCCGCCCCCGCCTTCACAGCCCCTCTGGCGCACATCGGGATTACGTCGCCGCCACCGTCGCCGCCATCACCACCATCTCGGCCCCCATCCTTGCGGGCAACCCCGCCCCCGCGGGCACCCCCGCTCGCGCCTCCGCGGATGCCGTACATCGGCGGGAGTCCCGGGAGCGGGAGTGGCGGCGGGAGCGGCGGCGGCCGGGGTGGCAGAGGATTGTCCTTCACGCCTCCAATATCTTATGCCCGAGGCAGTGAATGTTTTCTTTCCTTTAGTTTGTTTGACGTTTTCCCGCTTTGTCGGATAGATGCCATCCGTCGGTCGGCGAATGAATCGTCTTGGGTTCATGTCAGTTTGCGGTTGGTTGGTTGGTTGGTTGGTGACGATGGTCGTTTTACTTTTTTTGTAGAGTCTTCTGGTGGTGGCGAATTGCGGTGGGCGGTGTCGTCGTAGGATGCCGTCTGCCGTGTGGATGTTCGGATCTGATCTGAGATGATCGGACCTGACCCATCATCCTTACCACCACCACCACCACAACCACCACCACCGGATGGACGGCAATGCGGATGGACAGCGCAGCAGCAGGGGTCGCTTCCACGGCCGGTAGGTGCAGGGGGCTGCTGGGTGGGCGGACCTTGGACGGGACGGGGGACACACGCTCACCGCAGTAATGGGAACTGCTGGAAAGTGCCCACTCGTACCCCTTCAGTGCGGCCGTGCGACCCGGGCTGGAGGGGCTGGCGAGGCACCTCGGTGGCACCCCGGGCTGCTGCTGCTGCCACCGTAAGTGCTTGAGGACTGGCTGACTGGATGGCTGGATTTCGAAGGCCGCCATGTGACGGTGACGGTGGGGGCTGCTGAGTGGCTGCAACCGGAACTGGTGACACGCGCTCCCCGCAGTATTGGGGACTGCGAACCGGCGACTGGAACCGTGAGGAAAAATCTTTTCCCTAATCATCTAATATAAGCCGTTGATTGATTGTGGCTGTGCGTGGGGGTTGTGTCCTGCGAAGGTTGGTAGCTAGTGGGTTTGGGGTTTTAGGGTTTGATCTTTTGACTCTCGACGTCTCACGGGGTTGGCTTTTTGCAAGTTTAGTACAGCGGGGGTATAATAGCCATCCAGCGCCGATGTACCGGTCGGCTGGATGCTGCACGGTGCACGATACGTAGCTAGTGACGGAAGGAGTGCGGAGGCGACTGGGCGAGGCTGGTTAGCGCCATGCTGTGGTAGCTAGTAGTGATAGTACGGCACCATACTGTGCTTCACTGTCTTTTGCGAACTGCTGCCGGGGTGGGCCGGGTGGCGCCAGAAGCTGATCGGTTGGTTGGTTGGAAAGGCGCTACCTACGTTACAATTTGACGACAATTTGACGAAATGCATGCCCGTTTGTCATTGATTGGTCTTTGATTGCTTACGACATTTGCCCAAATTCATTGCGCGACACCGACAATAATTGGATACGGTATTTGCTGCTGAGTCGTGAATGGCCCTCCGCCTTAAGTGCGGTCACTGTGTCTGCTTTTTGCTGGCAGCTGCTGCTGGCACAGTGGTGCTCCCTCTTTGATTGCGCGTCCGTCGGTGGGCGCCAGCAGTGAATGCCCGGAGGAGGTTCTCTCTTCTGTGCGCGTGAAGACTAAAACGGAAAAAATACCCCCGAAATACGTACCCAATGCACAAGCAAGCAAATAAAGAAACGTGTGTCGAGCAGGAGCGAGGCGGCTCGGCGGCTCGGCGTTCGTTCCTTAGTCCCCCTGTCCTTTGCACGGCGCGTATGTAAAGGGGAAGGGGGCCGGGGGCGCCGATCGATCCAGGGACTCGCTGTAGTCATGTTGGGCGCAACACACACCGTCGGGGAGTCCGTCCATCTCAGGAAGTGGAGGAAGTGGAGGTGCGGAATGTGAGAAATGCGGTTGCTGGCAGCTGGGGCTGCGGCGCCCGCCGCATCTACATACGGTACGCAGCTACGCACGGTGTCGCCCTGCCTGACGATCTATCTAATTAACAAGGTTGAGGTGGATTGGTGCCACCCCGCCGGAGTGAGCTCTGATCCCCTCCCTGTCCTGTCTGCTGAATGCTGACCCCTGCTGACCGAAACCTATCACCTATGGCGATGACCGCTGGCTGGCTGGCGGGTCGGCCATCTACACGCGCTCGCCAACTGAATACTGTAGCGCTCGCTACAGGTGGCCCGTCCGCTATCATATTAGTGGCGGCCCGGCTTCCGGGAGCGAGACACGGAGTGCAAGGGAAGCTGGACCACCCACCCGCCCGCCCAGGGCTCGGGTGCGACACTGTGACCCATGGGTCATCACGGCAACGTGAGCTATACATATGCAGCCCGCGTCCACTTTGATTCGTTGGGACGACCTTGCTCCGCGTCAGGGCATTGGAAGATTCGCAAAATCGTGTCGTACGGAACCCAAATTGCCGCCCGTCCGGACGCCCTCTTGGCCTGGTTGGGACACCATTGAGAACAATAAACTCATAGCGTCTTTGATGAAACGTCTTGCGGCGCGCTGTCCGTCCAAGGCGAGGTTCCGGATACGTGTTCGTTCGGACGTTCCGACATCATCAAGTGGGCAACCCAGCAGGTAGGCGGCGCCAAACAGCCGCAGCGTCTTGCTGCTTTTGCCTCCACAACGGTTGCCACCAAACAAGGTTCGGGCCGGCAACGTCGTGTGCGCGCACAGGCAGTTTCGGAGGGCGGCGCGAGCTGCGGCGACTCGCGGCTTTCACCTCGTGCGGCCTTGATCGGCCGAAGGGCGGTCGCGTGCATCTACCTATCTTCGACGGATCTGCAAACAATTTTAAGCAAGCAAGGGCCAATGGAAGCGGAGCAACCAGTGCCGCGCTTTAAGCGGCAACGAGGTGACGACGACGGGACCAGCAGCGGCGGCTCGGAAGGGGAGCGCCCACAGCTCCTGGACGCGGAGCGGGAGCCGCCCGGAGGAGCAGAAGCAGACGCAGACACAGATCAGCGCCGACTCAGACGTCGATTAAGTGCGAACGCAGCCGCCTCCCCCGCCGAGCACAACGCTGCCGGCGACGCTGGCGGTGGCAGCGGCAGCGGCAGTCAGCGGTGGGCGGCGCAAGGCGTCAGCGGTGCAGCAGGCGCTGGTGGTGGGCCCACTGCTGCTGCCGGTGCCGGCGCTTCCGACCAGCCCGGCGGCAGTGGCAGCGACCGCGGCAATGGTGGCAGCGGCTTGGGGCGTGCGGGTGCTGCCGGTGGTGGCATTGGGTCGGATGACCCCGCCTCGTTCCCCGAGCTGTTACTGCTGTCGTGCAGCAGCAAGAAGATCACCGGCTCACGGGCACTCAAGCGCATGTTCCCGACGGTGGTCCATACAATGCGCGAGGAGGGGGCTGAGAGCGCCACCGTGCAACTCTTCCGTAAGGTCGGCGGCGAAGAACAGAGCTATGACCTGAAACTACGGAGAGGGGCACAAGGCGACCTCTGTCTCGGGGCCGGCGGCATGCAGCTCCGAAACGACCTGGGCCTCAAGGATGGCGACACACTGCGTGTCGCTGTCTTGCCCAGTGGCCGCAACGTCATCATTGCGGCAAATGGTGCTGCGGCAGCGGGTTACTGCAGCAGGGTGTGCCTGACTGCAAGCGATATTAGTTCTGCAGCAGGACCCTTCCAGGCGCCCTTATTCCAGATGCAGGGGCTGCTGGGGCCCCACATCGCTTCTCAGCCGGAGAAGCGCTTCAAGGTGCAGCTGGACCCGCCAGCAGCAGCAGCAGCGGCCAAAGAGGACTCCGACCTGCAGGGTGCCGAGTTGTACAGCAGCGAGTTTACAAATCGGGCGCTCACGTGGCGTGTCTCCAAGCTGGCCCCATGGCTGGAGCGGCAGGGTGCTGTACCGGGTGACTTCGTGCGGCTGTGGGTGGTGCAGCAGCAGCCGCAGCAGCGGGAGGAGGGGCAGGAGCAGCCGCTGGTCATTTACTTCCGTCACGAAAGGGCTGCAGAGAATAATGGCCCCGATGGCACGGCCACCACTGCCGCTGGTGCTGGAGGGGGTGCAGCAGCTGCTGGGGACTCAGCCGCTGGACAGCCGCCACCGCAGCAGCAGCAGCGGCAGCAGGGGCAGCAGCAGCCGACCAGTCAGTCGGCGGGCCCATCAGGGGTGGGGATGCTGCCACCACCGCCACCACAGCCACAGCTGCAGCCGTCCATGGCACCCGTCAAGGTGGAGCCTGCTGGGCCCCTGTGCCCCACTGGAGGTGCGGGAATGACAGCCACAACAGGGGCTCTCGGGCCACAGCTGCTGGCGCCAATACCGCGACAGCCGCAGCAGCAGCAGCAGCAGCCACAGCAGCAGGAGGTGGAGCAGCAGCAGCAGGAGGTAGAGCAGCAGCAACAGGAGGTGGAGCAGCAGCAGCAGGAGGTGGAGCAGCAGCAGCAGCCACAGCAGCAGCAGGTGCCTCAACATCTGCTGCCCAGTGCATCCGCCGGAGAGGTCCCTGCTGCTGCCGCCACGTCCTTGGAGCACCAGGAGGGGGTGGTGGGGCTGCTGGGCGACCTGGCCTCACTGCTGACGTGTCCGAATGAGCTGGGCTACGATGATGTGGAGGTGGCGGTGGGGGTCCGGCGGTTTCGGTGCCACCGGCTCATCTTGTCAGCCAGGTGCCTGTACTTCCGGCGGCTGTTCACGGGGGGCTCTGCGGACAGCGGCGCGAGGCAGGTGGTGCTGCAGGTAGGGGCGGGGGAGGGAGGGGGAGGGAGGGAGGGTGGGAGGGTGGGGGGGGGTGGGGGAGGGAGGGGGGGGAGGGGGGGGAGGGGGGGAGCTGGAAGGGCTGGAGTACAACAGCCCAATCAGGCAAGCGGGAGAGGATGGGCGGGGCGGGGGTGAAGGTGAAGGTGCAGATGCGGGTACGGGTGAGGTCGGGGTTGCACGTGGCCATGTGGCCTCCTATGTGATCTGCAGGGGCGGGGGCGGGGGCGGGGCGCGGGGGGGGGGGGCTGCGCCCAGATCGGTTGGTGTGCTGGAATGAGGTATTACTACTGGGGGTGAGCCCCTGTTGGGTACGGTGTGGCTCCCACTGTGTGGAAGGTGCGCACCATCACCCCCCCTGCGGTCCTTATTTCTCCACCGTCCCCCCCCTTCCCGCCCCTCCACCCCCCCCCCAGGACGCCGACCCCGACGCCTTCGAGCTGCTTCTCCGCTACATGTACACGGGGGACATGACCTTCCCGCCACACCTGATGAGGGCGGTGGCGGAGCTGGCGAACAAACTGCTGCTGCCCAAGGTACACACTCCCACATGAGCCACATCCCTCTCTCTCTCCCTCTCTCTCTCTACTCGTCTTTTCTCGCCCTCGCTCTCCACCCGCCCTCGCCCCGCCTTCTCACCCCCCCAAACATGCATTTCACATTCCCCTCCAAACCCGTCACCCTCGCTCTTCTTGCAAGTCCCATTGATTCGTGTACCGCTACGCTTGTCAGCCCTTTGTCAGCAATTTGTCAGCCAGCCCTTTGTCAGCTCTTTCCCTCCCCTCCCCCTCTCTCCCCCTGTCAGGTGGTCCACCACGTTCACCGGCGCCTGCTCGCTGCTGCCCAGCCCGCCGGGGTGGTGGCCGACATGCTGTGGGCGCACCAACAGGGCTTCCAGGAGCTGCTGGGGGGGCTCAAGGTGGGAGGGGGGCGGGATGTGTGTGTAGGTGGAGGGAATTGGGGGGTTGAGGGGAGTGGGGGTGGGGTGGTTGGTACTTGATGCGGTCGTTGGTAGTGCTCGCTGGTGTTGCTCTCGTGCTCTCAGTGCACTGCCGCTAGGATGCCGCACTGCCGCTGTGCGTCGTCTTTGATAACAGACAGAAGAAGATGAATTTCCTAGGAAGTGCCTGAGAGCTAGGGCACTGAATTGGTGGCCGTGAGGACACCAATTCGATCCCGTCCTCCGCAAAGGGCTGGGTGACCGATAGCCAGAACATGAAGTTGCCTTGTGATGCGTGTTTGAACCCCACCACAACCCCTTCGGATTGTGGTTCTCTGTTCGGGCTGTCCCACTTCCCGCCCCCTGCCCCTTGCCCTCTCAACCCCCCCCCCCTCCCCACCCCTCCCCTGCCGCCCCCTCAGGACTGGTATCTGAGGCACCAGGCGGAGGTCCTGGCGGCCGCCGAGGACAGCGTACGGCAGCTGTCTGTGGCTGCGCCGAGCCTCATGTACGACCTGCACTGCGCCACCGTACGGCAGGCCGACCGCAGGCAGTAGGCCATAGGCGAGTACCGTCTCCGGGAAGTAAGGGCCCCCCCGGCGACCCGCCCTCCCCCTGCCTCGCCCTGCCTTCCCCTGCCTTCCCCTCTGCCTTGCTCCCGCTTTCCTCCCCCTCCACTCCTAATCCTCCTCCACTCCCTCCCACTCCTTCTCCTTCCTCCGCCCCATCACTCGACCCGCTGAAGTCCCCGATCCGCGCTACCTCACCCCCTGCCCCGCCCCTGCCGCCAATATCCCGATTTCCACACCACACGCCCCCCGCCCCGCTTCCTCAAGCACCAGCCCAAATCCCTACCTTTGCCCTAACCCTCCCCGCCCCCGCCCCCACCACCGCCTGCGCAGCCCCTCTGGCGCACATCGGGATTACGTCGCCGCCACCGTCGCCGCCATCACCACCACCTCGGCCCCCATCCTTGCGGGTAACCGCGCCCCCGCGGGCACCCCCGCTCGCGCCTCCGCGGATGCCGTACATCGGCGGGAGGCCCGGGAGCGGGAGTGGCGGCGGGAGCGGCGGCGGCCGGGGTGGCAGCGGGAGGCGCGGCGGCGCCTGGCGGTCGCGGCTGGCTGGTGCTCTGCAGTGCTGTTTGGGCGGGAGGAGGAGGCGGAGGGGGAGGGGGAGGAGGAGGAGCGGCGCCAGGTATGGGCGGGATGGGGGTGGCGTGTCGCGCCGTGAACTCGCTCGGCGACTGGCGGCTTCAGGAGGTTGAGGATGAGGATGGGCGGCCCGAAGATTTTTGCTGTGTGGTTTGACGTGTGTCTGATAGTTGGCGCTGTGTTTTTGGGGCGGGGGGCCGCACGAAGGTGTGCGCTGAGGTTTAGGGTGGGTCTGGATGGGTTCATATACATAGATATGGATCTGGATCTGGATCTGGAGTTTTGAGTTTTGGAGTTTGGGGGTCGTGGACAGCTGCTCACGAGGTCGGTGGGCAGTGGATGCTGAGGGCAGGGGCATGGATGGCGCCGGCGGCGGGCGGGAGGCACGGGTTCGCCATTGCTGGGTTATTAGTGCCTGGCGTCCCCACCCCCCTGCCCCTCCTCCCTCCCTGCCCCACAACACACGGGGGCTCTGCTGGCGGCGAGTCGTTGTGGCTTTCGCCGCTCCCTGCATCCGTTCAAAATTCATTTTGCAAAACAGAACAGACCGAGAGAACGCTTTGCTGGCGGAAACCCCCCCTAGGGACGGAAGTCTTTTCCGCGTGTGTTAGTAGCGCAGCCGCCTGCTGTGCGGTTGGGTGGGGGTGGGGGTGGCGGTGGTGGTGGGAGTGTCTTATTATCTACCTAGGGCAACAAGCACAGTGATAAAGGCGCGGGGTTGCACGCGGCGTCGGACTGTGCTCGTGGGGGGCTGCTGGGATGAAAGCGCTGAAGGTTTCGCATATACCGGTAGTTGGTTGTTGTTGTTGTTGTTGTGGTTGTTATGATTACGGTTGGGCTAATCGGTTGTGCCCAACTGTCCACGGGCACTGCAGGGGCACCGCCCGTGGACAAGCACCGCGGACGTTTTCCAATCCGCGGAAGCAAGCGATGGGTGAGGTGTTTGAGGACTCACTGACCCATGGGTCAGCAGCGGCGCAAAAGGTACTCCGGAGGCGGCGGCGGCGGCGGCAGCGGTGGCCAGGTGGGCGGTTGCACGGCCGCGAGCGCGTGCGGTGTGCTACGGCAACTGCAGGTGGTATTTTGAGGGGGTGGCACGGCCCCCCCCCCTACCCTTCCCGACCTGCCTGGGGTTTGCCACGCCTGGATGCATCCAGCCGCCGCAGCCAGGATTGTCCTCCACGCCTCCAGCAGTATCTTTTGCCCAAGGCAGTGAATGTTTTCTTTTGTTCAGTTTGTTTGACCGGGTCCCTCTTTGCCGGATAGATGCCATACGTCGGACGGCGAATGAATCGTGTTCGGTTCGTGTCAGTTTGCGGTTGGTTGGTTGGTTGGTTGGTGACGATGTTCGTTTTACGTTTTTCGATGAGTCTGCAGGTGGTGCGTAAATGCGGTGGGCAGTGTCGTCGTAGGATGCCGTCGTAGGATGCCGGCTGGCGCGTGGATGTTGTACTGCAGTACTGCACTTGGTGGGATGGGAGTGTGTGTGTTTGTGTGTGTTTGTGTCTGTGAGGGGGGAGTCGTGTACCGCAGTGCGACCCGGGCTGGAGAGGCTGGAGAAGCGCGTAGGTGGTATCGTGCTGCTTGAAGACTGACTGGCTGGCTGACTGGCTGACTGGCTGTCGAAGGCCGCCATGTGACGATGACGGCGGGGGCTGCTGGGAGGGTGGTCCGTCATGCTCCTCGCAGTATTGGGAACTGCTGGAAACGCGAAAATTTTTCCCTAATCATCCAAGAAGTTGTTGATTGATTGTGGCTAAGGGGCTGTGTCCTGCAAAGGTTGGTAGCTAGCGGGTTTGGGGTTTTAGGGTTTGATCTTCAACCTTTGGTGCCAACCTTTGGTGCGGGTATAACATGCAACCAGCGCCGTAGGGTGGCTGATGTGCGTTACGTTGTGCACCACTCGACGGAACGATTGCGGAGGCAGCCGGGCAAGCAGCGGTGGTGACAGGTGAGACGTGAGAGGGAGCTGCCCTGCCGGCGTACCATTGTGCTCCTCGGTGCCGGGGAAGGGCTGCAGCAGCTGGAGGGAGGGAGGGAAGGGGCTCTATTTGGATGATGTTTTTTGCCGGCCTGTTTTTCGGCCGCGACACACGAAACGCTGGGGGGGGTGGAGAAGGCAGGAAAGAGACATTACGAGGCTAGGACTGGTTGTGCGAACGGGCATGCATGGTTCTTTGCGCGGTGGTGGTGGCTGTGCGTGGGGGGAGAAGCATATGGGGTCGGCAGTGCGCATTGCCTGATTGGTCGGCTCGGAAGAACGGCGACGGCGGCGATGAAGCGAAAGGTCGGTCTTGTCGCTGCACTCGTAAAGAGAAAAACACAGCGGCGGCTTTTGTTTCTTTCGAGTGCTATTTGATTGCCGCTTTCGGTCTCCCCGTTTCCGCTGTAGGGGCCGCCCTCGACTGTGTTACTCATCATGATTGCGGCGGGCTTTGCGAAATGAGGGGGCGGCCTGAGTCGTCGCTGCTGGTTGGCGCCATGCTGTGGTATGTAGTAGTGCTAGCTAGTACGGCACCATACTGTGCTACACTGTCTTTTGCGAACTGCTGCCGGGGTGGGCCGGGTGGCGCCAGAAGCTGGTCGGTTGGTTGGTTGGAAAGGCGCTACATACGTTACAATTTGACGACAATTGACGAAATGCATGCCCGTTTGTCATTGATGGTCTTTGATTGTTTACGACATTTGCCAAATTCATTGCGTGACACCGACAAAAAATGGTTACGGTATTTGCTGCTGAGTCGTGAATGGCCCTCCGCCTGACGGCCGGTCACTGCGTCTGCGTTTTGCTGGCAGCTGCTGCTGGCATGGTGGTGCTCCCTCTTTGATTGCGCGTCCGTGGGTGCCAGCAGTGAATGCCCGGAGGGGGTTCTCTCTTCTGTGCGCGTGAAGACTGAAACGGAAAAAAATACCCCGAAATACGTACCCAATGCACAAGCAAGCAAATAAAGACACGTGTGAGATGTCGAGCAGGAGCGAGGCGGCTCGGCGGCTCGGCGTGCGTTCCTTAGCCCCCCTGTCCTTTGCACGGCGCGTATGTAAAGGGGAAGGGGGCCGGGGGCGCCGATCGATCCAGGGACTCGCTGTAGTCATGTTGGGCGCAACACACACCGTCGGGGAGTCCGTCCATCTCAGGAAGTGGAGGAAGTGGAGGTGCGGAATGTGAGAAATGCGGTTGCTGGCAGCTGGGGCTGCGGCACCCGCCGCATCTACATACGGTACGCAGCTACGCACGATGTCGCCCTGCCTGACGATCTATCTAATTAACAAGGTTAAGGATGATTGGCGCCACCCCGCCGGAGTGAGCTCTTATCCCCTCCCCGTCCTGTCTGCTGACCCCTGCTGACCGAACCTACCAACTTGGCTGTGCTTGCTTGCTGGCTGGCAGGTCGGCCATCCACATGCGTGCGCCAAGCTATAGCACTCGATACGGGCGGCCCGTCCGCTATCATATTAGTGGCGGCCCGGCTTCCGGGAGCGAGAGACGGAGTGCAAGGGAAGCTGGACCACCCACCCGCCCGCCCAGGGCTCGGGTGCGACACTGCGACCCATGGGTCATCACGGTGACGTGAGCCATACATATGCAGCCCGTATCCACTTTGATTCGTTGGGACGACCTTGCTCCGCGTCAGGGCATTGGAAGATTCGCAAAATCGTGTCGTACGGAACCCAAATTGCCGCCCGTCCGGACGCCCTCTTGGCCTGGTTGGGACACCATTGAGAACAATAAACTCATAGCGTCTTTGATGAAACGTCTTGCCGCGCGCTGTCCGTCCAAGGCGAGGTTCCGGATACGTGTTCGTTCGGACGTTCCGACATCATCAAGTGGGCAACCCAGCAGGTAGGCGGCGCCAAACAGCCGCAGCGTCTTGCTGCTTTTGCCTCCACAACGATTGCCACCAAACAAGGTTCGGGCCGGCAACGTCACGTGCGCGCGCAGGCAGTTCCGGAGGGTGGCCCGAGCTGCGGCGACTCGCGGCTTCACGCGGCTTTCACCTCGTGCGGCCTTGATCGGCCCAAGGGCGGTCGCGCGCATCTACCTATCTTCGACGGATCTGCAACTCATTAGCAGCAAGGAAAGTCAACATCAGATGGACGCGGAGCAACCAGTTCCGGGCTTAAAGCGGCAACGAGGTGACGACGACGGGACCAGCAGCAGCGGCGGTTCGGAAGGGGAGCGCCCGCAGCTCCTGGACGCGGAGCGGGAGCCGCCCGGAGGAGCAGATGCAGACGCAGACGCAGCAGATCAGCCCCGACTCAGACGTCGATTAAGTGCGAACGCAGCCGCCTCCCCCGCCGAGCACAACGCTGCCGGCGACGCTGGCGGTGGCAGCGGCAGCGGCAGTCAGCGGTTTGCGGTGCAAGGCGTCAGCAGTGCAGCAGGCACTGGTGGTGGGCCCACTGCTGCTGCCGGTGCCGGCGCTTCCGACCAGCCCGGCGGCAGTGGCAGCGACCGCGGCAATGGTGGCAGCGGCTTGGGGCGTGCGGGTGCTGCCGGTGGTGGCATTGGGTCGGATGACCCCACCTCGTTCCTCGAGCTGTTACTGCTGTCGTGCAGCAGCAAGAAGATCACCGGCTCACGGGCACTCAAGCGCATGTTCCCGACGGTGGTCCATACAATGCGCGAGGAGGGGGCTAACAGCGCCACGGTGCAACTCTTCCGTAAGGTCGGCGGCGAAGAACAGAGCTATGACCTGAAACTACGGAGAGGGGCACAAGGCGACCTCTGTCTCGGGGCCGGCGGCATGCAGCTCCGAAACGACCTGGGCCTCAAGGATGGCGACACACTGCGTGTCGCTGTCTTGCCCAGTGGCCGCAACGTCATCATTGCGGCAAATGGTGCTGCGGCAGCGGGTTACTGCAGCAGGGTGTGCCTGACTGCAAGCGATATTAGTTCTGCAGCAGGACAGTTCCAGGCGCCCTTCTTCCAGATGCAGGGGCTGCTGGGGCCCCACATCGCTTCTCAGCCGGAGAAGCGCTTCAAGGTGCAGCTGGACCCGCCGGCAGCAGCAGCAGCAGCCAAAGAGGACATCGACCTGCAGGGTGCCGAGTTGTACAGCAGCGAGTTTACAAATCGGGCGCTCACGTGGCGTGTCTCCAAGCTGGCCCCATGGCTGGAGCGGCAGGGTGCTGTACCGGGTGACTTCGTGCGGCTGTGGGTGGTGCAGCAGCAGCCGCAGCAGCGGGAGGAGGGGCAGGAGCAGCCGCTGGTCATTTACTTCCGTCACGAAAGGGCTGCAGAGAATAATGGCCCCGATGGCACGGCCACCACTGCCGCTGGTGCTGGAGGGGGTGCAGCAGCTGCTGGGGACTCAGCCGCTGGACAGCCGCCACCGCAGCAGCAGCAGCGGCAGCAGGGGCAGCAGCAGCCGACCAGTCAGTCGGCGGGCCCATCAGGGGTGGGGATGCTGCCACCACCGCCACCACAGCCACAGCTGCAGCCGTCCATGGCACCCGTCAAGGTGGAGCCTGCTGGGCCCCTGGGCCCCACTGGAGGCGCGGGAACGACAGCCGCAACAGGGGCTCTCGGGCCACAGCTGCTTGCGCCAATACCACAACAGCCGCCGCCACCGCCGCCGCCGCCGCAGCAGCAACAGGAGGCGGAGCAGCAGCAGCAGCAGCAGGTGCCTCAACATCTGCTGCCCAGTGCATCCGCCGGAGAGGTCCCTGCTGCTGCCGCCACGTTCTTGGAGCACCAGGAGGGGGTGGTGGGGCTGATGGGCGACATGGCCTCACTGCTGACGTGTCCGGATGAGCTGGGCTACGATGATGTGGAGGTGGCGGTGGGGGTCCGGCGGTTTCGGTGCCACCGGCTCATCTTGTCAGCCAGGTGCCTGTACTTCCGGCGGCTGTTCACGGGGGGCTCTGCGGACAGCGGCGCGAGGCAGGTGGTGCTGCAGGTAGGGGCGGGGGAGGGAGGGGGAGGGAGGGAGGGTGGGAGGGTGGGGTGGGGTGGGGGAGGGAGGGGGGGAGGGGGAGGGACGGGGGGTGCTGGAAGGGCTGGAGTACAACAGCCCAATCAGGCAAGCGGGAGAGGATGGGCGGGGCGGGGGTGAAGGTGAAGGTGCGGATGCGGGTACGGGTGAGGTCGGGGTTGCACGTGGCCATGTGGCCTCCTATGTGATCTGCAGGGGCGGGGGCGGGGCGGGGCGCGGGGGGGGGGGCTGCGCCCGGATCGGTTGGTGTGCTGGAATGAGGTATTACTGCTGGGGGTGAGCCCCTGTTGGGTACGGTGTGGCTCCCACTGTGTGGAAGGTGCGCACCATCACCCCCCCTGCGGTCCTTATTTCTCCACCCGGCACCCCTCCACCCCCTTCCCGCCCCTCCCCCCCCCCCCCCAGGACGCCGACCCCGACGCCTTCGAGCTGCTTCTCCGCTACATGTACACGGGGGACATGACCTTCCCGCCGCACCTGATGAGGGCGGTGGCGGAGCTGGCGAACAGACTGCTGCTACCCAAGGTACTCACTCCCACATCCCTCCCTCTCTACCCTCCTTTTCTCGCCCTCTCCAGCCGCCCTCGCCCCGTCTTCTCACCCCCCAAACCTGCATTCCCCATTCCACTCTAACACGCCCCTCTTCGTCACCCGTCACCCTCGCTCTTCTTGCAAGTCCCATTGATTCGTGTACCGCTACGTTTATCAGCGCTTTATCAGCGCTTTGTCAGCCAGCCCTTTGTCAGCTCTTTCCCTCCCCTCCCCCTCTCTCCCCCCGGTCAGGTGGTCCACCACGTTCACCGGCGCCTGCTCGCAGCTGCCCAGCCCGCCGGTGTGGTGGCCGACATGCTGTGGGCGCACCAACAGGGCTTCCAGGAGCTCCTGGGGGGGCTCAAGGTGGGAGGGGGGCGGGATGTGTGTGTAGGTGGAGGGAATTGGGGGGTTGAGGGGAGTGGGGGTGGGGTGGTTGGTACTTGATGCGGTCGTTGGTAGTGCTCGCTGGTGTTGCTCTCGTGCTCTCAGTGCACTGCCGCTAGGATGCCGCACTGCCGCTGTGCGTCGTCTTTGATAACAGACAGAAGAAGATGAATTTCCTAGGAAGTGCCTGAGAGCTAGGGCACTGAATTGGTGGCCGTGTTTGAACCCCACCACAACCCCTTCGGATTGTGGTTCTCTGTTCGGGCTGTCCCACTTCCCCCCCCCCCCTGCCCCTTGCCCTCATCCTATTCCCCCTCTCCCCCCCTCATTCCCCCCCCCCTCCTCCCCCCTGCCGCCCTCTCAGGACTGGTATCTGGGGCACCAGGCGGAGGTCCTGGCGGCCGCCGGGGACAGCGTACGGCAGCTGTCTGTGGCTGCGCCGAGCCTAATGTACGACCTGCACTGCGCCACCGTACGGCAGGCCGACCGCAGGCAGTAGGCCATAGGCGAGTACCGTCTCCGGGAAGTAAGGGCCCCCCCGGCGACCCGCCCTCCCCCTGCCTCCCCCTGCCTCGCCCTCTGCCTTGCTCCCGCTTTCCTCCCCCTCCACTCCTAATCCTCATCGACTCCCTCCCACTCCTTCTCCTTCCTCCGCCCCATCACTCGACCCGCTGAAGTCCCCGATCCGCGCTACCTCACCCCCTGCCCCGCCCCTGCCGCCAATATCCCGATTTCCACACCACACGCCCCCCGCCCCGCTTCCTCAAGCATTAACCCAAATCCCTACCTTTGCCCTAACCCTCCCCGCCACCGCCACCGCCCCCGCCCCCGCCTGCGCAGCCCCTCTGGCGCACATCGGGATTACGTCGCCGCCACCGTCGCCGCCATCACCACCACCTCGGCCCCCATCCTTGCGGGCAACCCCGCCCCCGCGGGCACCCCCGCTCGCGCCTCCGCGGATGCCTCGGCGGGAGTCCCGGGAGCGGGAGTGGCGGCGGGAGCGGCGGCGGCCGGGGTGGCAGCGGGAGGCGCGGCGGCGCCTGGCGGTCGCGGCTGGCTGGTGCTCTGCAGTGCTGTTTGGGCGGGAGGAGGAGGCGGAGGCGGAGGGGGAGGGGGAGGAGCAGCGCCAGGTATGGGCGGGATGGGGGTGGCGTGTCGCGCCGTGAACTCGCTCGGCGACTGGCGGCTTCAGGAAGTTGAGGATGAGGATGGGGGTCTTGGACAGCTGCTCACGAGGTGGGTGGGCAGGGGCATGGATGGCGCCGGCGGCGGGCGGGAGGCACGGGTGCGCCATTGCTGGGTTAGTGCCTGGCGTTCCCCTCCCCCCTGCCCCTCCTCCCTCCCTGCCCCACAACACACGGGGGCTCTGCTGGCGGCGAGTCGTTGTGGCTTTCGCCGCTCCCTGCATCCGTTAAAAATTCATTTTGCAAAACAGAACAGACCGAGAGAACGCTTTGCTGGCGGAAACCCCCCCTAGGGACGGAAGTCTTTTCCGCGTGTGTTAGTAGCGCAGCCGCCTGCTGTGCGGTTGGGTGGGGGTGGGGGTGGCGGTGGGGGCGGCACGGCCCTTCCCCCCTCCCCTTCCCGACCTGCCTGGGGTTTGCCACGCCTGGATGCGTCCAGCCGCCGCAGCCAGGATTGTCCTCCACGCCTCCAGCAGTATCTTTTGCCCAAGGCAGTGAATGTTTTCTTTTGTTCAGTTTGTTTGACCGGGTCCCTCTTTGCCGGATAGATGCCATACGTCGGACGGCGAATGAATCGTGTTCGGTTCGTGTCAGTTTGCGGTTGGTTGGTTGGTTGGTTGGTGGCGATGTTCGTTTTACGTTTTTCGATGAGTCTGCAGGTGGTGCGTAAATGCGGTGGGCAGTGTCGTCGTAGGATGCCGTCGTAGGATGCCTGCTGCCGCGTGGATGTTGTACTGCAGTACTGCACTTGGTGGGATGGGAGTGTATGTGTTTGTGTGTGTTTGTGTTTGTGAGGGGGGAGTCGTGTACCGCAGTGCGACCCGGGCTGGAGAGGCTGGAGAAGCGCGTAGGTGGTATCGTGCTGCTTGAAGACTGACTGGCTGACTGACTGGCTGGCTATCGAAGGCCGTCATGTGACGGTGACGGCGGGGGCTGCTGAGTGGGTGGACTGTCATGCTTCCCGCAGTATTGGGAACTGCTGGAAACGCGATTTTTTTCCCTAATCATCCAAGAAGTTGTTGATTGATTGTGGCTAATAAGGGGCTGTGTCCTGCAAAGGTTGGTAGCTAGCGGGTTTGGGGTTTTAGGGTTTGATCTTCAACCTTTGGTGCCAAAGTTATAACAGCGCGGGTATAACATGCAACCAGCGCCGATGTAGGGTGGCTGATGTGCGTTATGTTATGCTCCACCCGACGGAACGATTGCGGAGGCAGCCGGGCAAGCAGCGGTGGTGACAGGTAAGACGTGAGAGGGAGCTGCCCTGCCGGCGTACCGTTGCGCTCCTCGGTGCCGGGGAAGGGCTGCAGCAGCTGGAGGGAGGGAGGGAAGGGGCTCTATTTGGATGATGTTTTTTGCCGGCCTGTTTTTCGGCCGCGACACACGAAACGCTGGGGGGGGGTGGAGAAGGCAGGAAAGAGACATTACGAGGCTAGGACTGGTTGTGCGAACGGGCATGCATGGTTCTTTGCGCGGTGGTGGTGGCTGTGCGTGGGGGGAGAAGCATATGGGGTCGGCAGTGCGCATTGCCTGATTGGTCGGCTCGGAAGAACGGCGACGGCGGCGATGAAGCGAAAGGTCGGTCTTGTCGCTGCACTCGTAAAGAAAAACACACAGCGGCGGCTTTTGTTTCTTTCGAGTGCTATTTGATTGCCGCTTTCGGTCTCCCCGTTTCCGCTGTAGGGGCCGCCCTCGACTGCATTACTCATGATTGCGGCGGGCTTTGCGAAATGAAGGTGTGGCATGAGTCGTCGCTGCTGCTGGTTAGCGCCATGCTGTGGTATGTAGTAGTGATAGCTAGTACGGCACCATACTGTGCTTCACTGTCTTTTGCGAACTGCTGCCGGGGTGGGCCGGGTGGCGCCAGAAGCTGGTCGGTTGGTTGGAAAGGCGCTACATACGTTACAATTTTACGACAAATTGACGAAATGCATGCCCGTTTGTCATTGATGGTCTTTGATTGTTTACGACATTTGCCAAATTCATTGCGTGACACCGACAAAAAATGGTTACGGTATTTGCTGCTGAGTCGTGAATGGCCCTCCGCCTGACGGCCGGTCACTGCGTCTGCGTTTTGCTGGCAGCTGCTGCTGGCATGGTGGTGCTCCCTCTTTGATTGCGCGTCCGTGGGTGCCAGCAGTGAATGCCCGGAGGGGGTTCTCTCTTCTGTGCGCGTGAAGACTGAAACGGAAAAAAAATACCCCGAAATACGTACCCAATGCACAAGCAAGCAAATAAAGACACGTGTGAGATGTCGAGCAGGAGCGAGGCGGCTCGGCGGCTCGGCGTGCGTTCCTTAGCCCCCCTGTCCTTTGCACGGCGCGTATGTAAAGGGGAAGGGGGCCGGGGGCGCCGATCGATCCAGGGACTCGCTGTAGTCATGTTGGGCGCAACACACACCGTCGGGGAGTCCGTCCATCTCAGGAAGTGGAGGAAGTGGAGGTGCGGAATGTGAGAAATGCGGTTGCTGGCAGCTGGGGCTGCGGCGCCCGCCGCATCTACATACGGTACGCAGCTACGCACGATGTCGCCCTGCCTGACGATCTATCTAATTAACAAGGTTAAGGATGATTGGCGCCACCCCGCCGGAGTGAGCTCTTATCCCCTCCCCGTCCTGTCTGCTGACCCCTGCTGACCGAACCTACCAACTTGGCTGTGCTTGCTGGCTGGCTGGCAGGTCGGCCATCCACATGCGTGCGCCAAGCTATAGCACTCGATACGGGCGGCCCGTCCGCTATCATATTAGTGGCGGCCCGGCTTCCGGGAGCGAGAGACGGAGTGCAAGGGAAGCTGGACCATCCACCCGCCCGCCCAGGGCTCGGGTGCGACACTGCGACCCATGGGTCATCACGGTGGCGTGAGCCATACATATGCAGCCCGTATCCACTTTGATTCGGTGGGACGACCTTGCTCCGCGTCAGGGCATTGATTGGAAGGTACCCAAAACATTGGACAAGCAGCTGTATGTGCTGACTGGGACCGTCTCGGAAGGGAAGTGACGTGACGGGAATGATAGTTATCTAGCGCTTTTCCAGCAGCCCGGGGGAGCGGGGTTAGGGGTACCAGCTCCTGATGAGGTTGGGGGATACCCAGCACCTATCGTAACTTGAGGCAGCAGATAGAGCCCTGTACGGAAGATGACTGCACCACCACGCACCCATAACCACACCATGCACTTGACGACCAGCCGAGCGAGTGGGCGATCAACGAAGCGGTCAAGAAGCGTGGGCGCAAAGGATGGGAGGACGGAGGCAGGTTCGCTCGCTCCGTAATAGTGGCTGATGTGCGCATAGAAGCGCACAGGTCCCACGCATAGAAGAGTAACGCACCTTTCGTTGCGTCCTGCCATCAATGGTGTTGGAGATATTATTGGAAAAACGCCGAAAAGTGGCGGAGCCAGCCCTTCGTGCGTGATTCGTCATGCATCGCGTGCGCGCGCTGGCAAATTCTACCAACTCGCAAAATCGTGTCGTACGGAGCTCAAATTGCCGCCCGTCCGGACGCCCACTTGGCCTGGTTGGGACAACAAGGAGAACAATAAACGCGTAGCGTCTTTGATAAAACGTCTTGCCGCGCGCTGTCCGTCCAAGGCGAGGTTCCGGATACGTGTTCGTTCGGACGTTCCGACATCATCAAGTGGGCAACCCAGCAGGTAGGCGGCGCCAAACAGCCGCGGCGTCTTGCTGATTTTGCCTCCACAACGATTGCCACCAAACAATGTTCGGGCCGGCGACATCGCGTGCGCGCGCAGGCAGCAGTTTCGGAGGGCGGCCCGAGCTGCGGCGACTCGCGGCTTTCACCTCGTGCGGCCTTGATCGGCCGAAGGGCGGTCGCGCGCATCTACCTATTTTCGACGGATCTGCAAACTAATTTCAGCAAGCAAAGTTCAATGGAAGCTGAGCAACCAGTGCCGCGCTTGAAGCGGCGCCGAGGTAATGACGGGACCAGCAGCGGCGGTTCGGAAGGGGAGCGCCCGCAGTTAATTAATTAATTAATTAATTAATTAATTAATTAATTAATTAATTAATTAATTAATTAATTAATTAATTAATTAATTACGCGGAGACAGACTCTCGCGTGTGTTTAGGGGACCGGGCCTAGGGAGTAATTTCTTCTCCGTTCGGCGCGATCACCAGGGTGAATCAGACCTGACGGGCGGACTGATTGATCTGGGACATTTTCTCGAGCACCCCTGCACGATCCGGAGTTTAGCGGGCCGGACTCACCGTTATTCACCCTGGCTAATGCCAGGGGCCAGCGGTGGGATTCGAACCCACATCTACCCATTACCAATTCGTCCAAGCATGGGATCGATCCCATGACCACCGAATTGACAAGCGAGTGCTCTACCAATTGAGCTACGCTGACCTCCTTACAGATCGTCACCAGGGGTTCGCACGTGGTCCCCCACCGTACTACTGATCTGGCCCAATGGTGCTTACGTGCCCAGTGCTGAGCGCCCGCAGCTCCTGGACGCGGAGGGGGAGCCGCCAGGAGGAGGAGCAGATGCAGACGCAACAGATGAGCGCCGACTCAGACGTCGATTAATGGCGAACGCAGCCGCCTCCCCCGCCGAGCACAACGCTGCCGGTGATGCTGGCGGTGGCAGCAGCAGCGGCAGTCAGCGGTGGGCGGCGCAAGGCGGCAGTGGTGGAGCGGGCGGCGGCGCAGCAGCAGGCGCTGGAGGTGGGCTCACTGCTGCTGTCGGTGCCGGCGCCGCCGACCAGCCTGGCGGCAGCGGCAGCGACAGCGGCAATGGTGGCAGCGGCTTGGGGGGTGCTGCCGGTGGTGGCGTTGGGTCGGATGACCCCGCCACGTTCCCCGAGCTGTTCCTGCTGTCGTGCAGCGGGGACAGGAGCCAGGGTGGACAACTCATCACCGGCTCGCTGGCACTCAGGCGCATGTTCCCGATGGAGGCCGATAAATTCCGCAAGGAGGGGGCTAAGAGTGCCGCCGTGCAACTCTTCCGTAAGGTCGGTGGTGAAGAAAATAGATATGACCTGACACTACGGAGTTGGACACGCGGCGGCCTATGCCTGGGGGCCGGCAGCACACAGCTCAGAAACGACCTGGGCCTCAAGGATGGCGACACACTGCGTGTCGCTGTCTTGCCCAGCGGCCGCAAGGTCGTTGTGGCTGATGGTGCTGCGGCAGGGAGGTACTGCAGCAGGGTGCGCCTGACTGCAAGCGATATTGGTTCGGAACGACACTTCTATGTGCCCTTCTTTCTGGTGGAGGGGCTGCTGGGGCCCCACATCGCCGGTCAGCCGGGGAAGCACTTCGAGGTGCAGCTGGACCCGCAGGCAGTGGCAGCGGCAGCAGCCAAAGAGGACTTTGACCTGCAGGGCGCCCAGTTGTACAGCATCAGCAGGTCTAGCAATTGGGCGCCCACGTGGCGCGTCTTCAAGCTGGCCTCATGGCTGAAGTCGCAGGGTGCTGTACCGGGTGACTTCGTGCGGCTGTGGGTGGTGCGGCCAGCAGTGGCGGTGGAGGGTTCGACTGCGAACCAGCAGCAACAGCAGCAGCAGCAGGAGGAGGAGGGGGAGGAGGGGGAGGAGGAGCAGCCGCTGGTCATTCACTTCCGCCTAGAAAGGGCTGCAGAGAATGGCCCCGACGGCACGGCCACCACTGCTGCTGGTGCTGGAGGGGGTGCAGCAGCCGCTGGGGACTCAGCCGCTGGACAGTCACCACTGCAGCAGCAGCAGCGGCAGCAGGGGCAGGGGCAGCGGCGAAGGCAACCGGCGCGACAGCGGCAGCAGCAGCAGCCACCACAGCAAGGGCAGCAGCACCAGCAGCCGCCCCCAGAAACATATTGGATGCGGCTGCTGGAGTCCCTGCGGGCCCAGATGCGGATCCGGAGGGTGCCGCCACCGCCGCCTGCCAGCACTGCTGCAGCCGCTGATGCAGCCGCTGCTGCTGGTGCAACCCAAGCAGGCCAGCAGGCAGCAGTGCTCGGCGTGAAGCGGGAGCCGCTGCCGGTGAGGGAGGGGTCACCGGAGGTCCACCAGTGGGCCGCTGGGGGTACTGGAGCCGCGGCAGCAGCAGCAATGACAGCAGCAGCAGCGGGAGCAGCTGCAGCACCCGCAGCAACATCAGCCCCAGTACAGCCGCAGACGCAGACGCAGAGCCCGCAGCAGCAGCAACAGCAGCCGGGTGGCTCAGTGCCAGCTGTGACGGTTCCGGCCCTGGGTGCGGCTCGTGCAGCAAGGGCACCGGCAGCGGCTCGTGGTGGCTGGCGGCCGGTGGCCCTGGATGTGGCGTGTGGAGTGGCGGCCGGCGGCGGGCATCGGGAGGTCATCGATCTCGCTGCTGACAGTGCTGATGAGGGGGAGCCGCCGCCGCCACAGCAGCAGCAGCCGACCAGTCAGTCGGGCCCATCAGGGGCGGGGATGCTGCCACCACCGCCACCACAGCCACAGCAGCAGCCGCCCATGGCACTCGTCAAGATGGAGCCTGCTGGGCCCCAGGACCCCACTGGGGGTGCGGGAACGACAGCCGCAACAGGGGCTCGGGGGCCACAGCTGCTGGCGCCAATACCACGACAGCCACAGCAGCAGCAGCAGCTACAGCAGCAGGAGGTGCAGCAGCAGCAACAGCAGCCGCAGCCACAGCAGCAGCAACAGCCACAGCAGCAGCAGGCGCCTCGACATCTGCTGCCCGTTGCATCCGCCGGAGTGGTCCCTGTTGCTGCCGCCACGATTCGGCACCTGCACGGCTGTGCACCGCAGGGCCAACACACCCCACCATCACCGCCGATTGAGCTGCAGGTGGCCGGGGTCAAGTTCCTCTCCGGCCTCGGCGTCCGTCAGCGCATGGAGCAGTGGGTGGCGTCACAGACCGAGCGGTTGCAAGACATGATGCCAGCACGGAAGCAGCTGAGCATTCCCCTGCCGGAGGAAGGGGCCATGGACCCACCGCCGCTGCCCTGGGCTGCCGCCTTCCGGGCCCACCGCCTGAACCCGCACCCCATCTGCTTCGACCTCAGTGTGAAGCTGGGCCTGGTGAATCCTAAGCTCTGGGGCGCACCGCTGCCGTCTGAGCCCCTGGAGCCCGTGGGGGTGGAGGTGCGGCAGGACAGCCGCGGCCGGGGGCTGGGGCTGTTCACGACGCAGCCCATCCGCGCCAACACCGTCATCTGTGTCATGGGCGGCCTGATGATGGCGCAGAAGCCCGATGGCGCAGTGTTCGTGGATAGGGGGTACTGCAGCCTCCCACCCACGATGAAGCAGCAGCTGCAGGAGCGTGTCGCGGGCAGCAGCGCACCACCCGACGCTGAGGAGCAGCTGTGCTGGGAATTCCTGGCAGGGTCCTTCCGGATGGCCTTTCCGGCGGGCCACGAGGACGGCCGGGCGGGCTGCCCAGAAGGTGGGTGGAGGGCGGCGAGTGTTGCTCTAACGCGTCATTGCGGCGAATGTAACGCAGCTAGAACCGAATTTATATGTTGCATAATATGCATAAATTCGTCACAGGTCTTTGTTACAAGTTGCAATGTTGCAATTAAACCTTTTCGCTGCCAACTGCTGCATGACTCTGTGTCCTCGCGTTATGGCCCGCCCCTTCAGGGCTTCCCCCCCTGGAGCTACAGATGCTGGGCCACGGAGGGTTGGCTGCATACATCAACGACCCGCGGGTCGGTGCCGGCTGCTCCAGGGGGGCAGCCGCGGGGGGCCAGGGGCAGCAGCAGCAGCAGCTGGGTGACGACACCGACACTGCCAACTGCCTGGTGAGTTTGGGGGTTGGGTTGTTCCGGTGGGAAAAAGGGAAGGATGCACGGCGGCAGCAGGGCTTATTACGTGCGTACGGCATGTATGTCATGACAGCCATGGGGAAGCTTTGGAGGATTATGCTAGGTACCTGTGCTGCAGCATGGCGCGCAGAGTGTGTTGCAATTCATTCATTCCGGGATACATGCATGCATGACACCGTTATTAATTGTGGTTGGATCAGCAAAAGGATGCGACAGCGGGGAATGACGGGAGAAGGTCGGGCAACGATAATACCGACGCAATTTTTTTGCGATTAAGTAACTGTTTGGGGCGGGCCTCGCAAAGTGTCAAAAAAAACTCGAAAGGGTCCCTCGCAAATATTTAAATTTCAACAAAAACTCCCAAGGCATCTCGCAAGATCTTCTCGCAAAAATAAGTATTTGCCGCGTGCTGCGGGTGGTGGGGGCCGGCGGGGAAGGGCCACCGGCGCTATGGCGGGCAGGGCCCGTTGAGGACGGAGTAGAGGCGGCGACGGCGGCGGAGCCAACGGGGGCCGGCCCGTCTCAACCGGCAAGGGGCCGTGGCAGGAGGGAAGGGCAGCACGGGGAGCGGGTGGGCAGGCTGCTGCACGGGTCAGGGGGGCCGGGAACGCGGGAAGGCCGCTAGCTGTGAAAGGCAAGCAGCCCAAGGCCAAGCCCGTGGCTGTGGGGCGGATGGGTGGTGTGAAGTAGATATGGCACCCGGTATGTCCAGTTTCTTCAGTATAATACGATGCCTTTGCGTTGACGATACGATGCGAGTTCGCAAACTTGTGTATACGGCTTACGAGCTCGCAAATTCCAAACATTTATTAGGGATTACCTATTCGTACCGCCGGCGCCTCCCAAAACAGTAGCGTTCAAAGTAGCTTCCAAAGGGGACCCCGCGAGACGAATCTTGCTTACAAAGGCGACCCCGCGAGACTAATCTTGCTTACAAAGGGGACCCCACAACATCAAGCTCGAGTGCACAGCAGATTTATCTAGCTTTCGCAGGCGACCCCGCTCCGGTAATCTCGAGTGCACAGCACATTTAGTGAGCTTACGCAGGCGACCCCGCTACAGCAAGCTATCTTACTCAGGCGACCCCGCAAGAATAAGCTGTGCGACATGTCGCCAGGGTAATCTTTCCCCGATCCTACCCTCCTGCCCACAGCAGCAGCAGTGTGTTTGCCGTATCTATGGAGAGCTCGACCAGGATTTGCTTTGATTTGCATCGTCGGCGCTATCCATCACCTTTTTTCTTCCCATTAAACCTTGAGAGACCTCGATCTATCCCACCCGGTCTGTAAATAAAAATTGTACGACAGGTCGTACCGGTGTTCGTCCGCGGCGTGCCGCTGCCGGTGCTGGTGGCTCTTCGCGACATCGCTCCGGGGGAGCAGCTCCTGCGGGAGTACGGCAACGACTGGTGGAGCAGCCAGGAGGGATGGCTGGAGACGCTCAAGATGTACGACATCAGCCCCGATGCCGTACTGCACGGTCCGCCCGCCGCCGCCGCAGGTGGCGCCATCCCGTAATCTTCGGGCGCTGCCGATCCCACTTCCGCTGAGAAGCGCTGAGAGCGAGCCGACAGCAGCTGTCGAAACTGCTGTATGTCGACCAGTAGCTAGGTGGGTGGGTGGCTGGAGGCCTGGAGCACGTACGGCGGCGGCAGCTCGTTTGGTGCATTACCGGTAATAAGCGACAACCAACTGCCGTGTATGTATGACTGTATGCATCATCAGCAGTGAGATCGATTGGTTGGTTGCTGGGGGGACTCGTTGGTTGGTTGTTCGATTATTCCTACAGCATTGGCAACCCTATGCTATCTACCGGCCGGACAGCAGCTAGTTGGGTACCGGCGGTATGAGCGGATGCATGTGGATGGTTGCACTTAGGGTTTTGGATCGATGGGGGTTGGTAGGGTAGGGTCGGATAGGGTAGGTGATTGGATGCATGCCGGTTGGTCGGTCGGCCGGTCGGTCGGTCGGCCGGTCGGTCCGCTGGGCTGGTTGGGTTGGATAGAGCTGACGACGATGCTGATGATGAGATCATGACGACGACGACCTGCTGCTGCTGAATGATGGCGCCGGGGGATATTTTGTTGACCGCGCGCTTATTAGGCCTTCATTCCGCGAGATGCGACGGAAGGCAGTTAATAAGATACCGGTAGCAGGCCGGTAGTGGTGGAAATCGAACCAAGTGAGGCCGCGCGAATGCACATTTGACCTACCGGCATTATTTCGGGCCGTCCGCAGATGAATCGTTTGATTGACGATTCGACGTTGTTTGGACTTTGCGGTTTCAAAGGAAGGAAGCAGCCAACCTCCCTGGCCTGCGCTGACCGACCCTCCCGCTATCTGCCGCCGCGAGCGACACGCCCCTTCCCCTGCTTAGTAAAGCAGGTAGGATGAACAACTAACGAGGGCTAGCGAGCTACGCCGGACGACGTTGTGCAGTCCGGTAAATAAACGTTTGGACGAGCGACCCGATACCGGATAGGCTAGCTGAGACCTACCGTTGCTCTCAACGCTAGGGTCTATCTTGGTGTCTAGTCTGTGTGCGTATGGGTGCGCTTTCCATTCTTTGCCCCGCCCTTTTTTCCGAGTGGGGGTCTGGCGCCCACTGTAGATAGCAGCCGCAACACACACAAAACAACAACTAGGGTTCTTTTGGGTCCACTAAGAATCCTTCCATTGATTAGGGCTGCAGTCGTGCAGTGAACTGGCTAGTGTGCGGGAGCAGGGCGGAGCCCACGCACAGCACTTGCTCGTCCAGCTTGGAGTCCTGCGAAAGGTGCGAAAGGAGCTTCAATCAAGAGCATTAACAATCCTAGGTGGGCAAGAAAGATGAAACCGCAGCGATGGCGGGCAAGACGAACTGCTTGTGGGGTAGCGGCGCATAGGAGGATTGCACAATGGGGACAGAGGGGACGACTGGGTTGATTGTGGGGGCCACGCCTGGCCACGCACACGGCTTCGTTTGCAGCAGGGGGCGGGCGTTGCAGCCATTGTCGTCCTGCGTGCATGGGAAGCGGATGGTTGTGGCGCGTGTTGCAGACATATAACTAGGTGCCACAGCGGGACCGCGACGGAAACGTAGAGCCAGCAGTAGGCCGGCCGGCGGAAGTCCTCCTGCCTCCTCCATCGGGCGTACGGGTACGGCGTGAGAGTTACGGCAAGCACGACAGGTAGTAATTTAGTTGCTGTTCGCCAGGTATCGCGTTGCGACTGGTTACGACTTCTGCAATCGCAGTTTGCCCTAGATTTGACCGTTCTTGGATTTTAAAGGATAAAACGACGACGAGAAGCAGGGGCTGCCTGCGTACAAGCAGCAACCGACAGCTTTGCAGCTTAGCAATTACAGTAGCAGTGATTTTAATGACAAGTGTAATGATGAGCGCAGTGGGCTTGGGAATGGTTTCGAGCAGCCATTTCGTCCGTCGGACGATGGCGTCCAAGCAGTGGTCAGCAGTGGCAGGTCACCGACGCCATTGTAAACATTTGCTTGCGCAACGGAGGTCGCGAACATCGCGACTTGCCCAGATGCAAGACAGCACGTCAGTCGTCGACGCCAGCACACAAGCGGAAACGCAAAAGCGATACAGTGTAAGGCCATGAACACCTGTTCTCCAATGAAAGCATAAACAGTTACAATTGAATTGAACGGGTTCTTGTGTAGGTGTTGCTCGCTCTTGTGGCGCATTTATTATCGAAGTTTGACAAACAGCAATTGCACAATTTCCTCACGGCCAAGCCGGAAGCTGTGTCGATCCCTTTCCTCTCATGGCTTGCTGACCAAGAAGCAAACGCTGTGGGCGAGCAAAAGATGGTGAGCCGTTGGGGTTACCGTTTGTTCCGGTAGGGAGACACTGACTAACTGCTTTCTTGACTCTTCGTCCGAAGGTGTTGGCGGGCATCTGCGAGGAGCTGGTGCGCCTTCGCGAACAGCTCGGTGAGAAGCAGACGCGTGACGTATAAAATTTGCGTTGCCTGATTTCGTCAACAAACACGCACACGAGATGCAGCCCCAAGGCTTCCCCAAGGCACGGAACGGCAACTGAAGAGCCTGCCGAGTGCCGACCCTATGCCACAAACCAATCTAACCAACACAGCTTTGTGACCGCACAACCTAAAAGCGCGCCAACCAAGGAGCTGGTCGCGTGTGGGTGTTTGGGTGCAGAGAGCGACCGAATGGGCGAGCTGTACGCTGCCACGCTGGTCTCCCTCACGGAGGCGGACCCGGGCGCGGCCGCCCTGGCGCTGGCGGCAAAGCCCGAGCAGTACGCGGCCAAGCTGGCGCAGCGCGTCACCGGCAGTCCCGTAGTGACGGATGGCTTCGACCCGGTGTACGACATATTACTCAAGGTGGCGCCGCCGGCGGCCCTCACACCGGAAGGCGTGGCGAAGGGGCACGAACAGGTGAGTGAGCAACTGCGCAGTGGACCAAAGGTGCCATTTAAGAGCTCTTAGGTGCGGTGAAGCAAAAATAAAAACAAGTCGGGGAGGCTGTCGTCGGTGCTGTGCTGTTGCGCGCATCTGAAGTACGGTACTGCAAGTACGGCAGCTTGAAGGAGGTTGTTGAAGGAGGTTTCAACCGAGGTGCAGGACCGGTCCCACGGCCCGCCATACATGCTACCGGTACCGGTGTACAACGGTTCTACCGACATACCGTTGTGTCAGGTGCTGCTGCTGCTGCGTCTTCGAGGCACGCGGTAAACGCTCCCAACCTCGCCCTGCTGCCGTGCCATGCCTGCCCTGTCAGGCTCGGGAGCTTGCCGTCGACCTCCGTGCGCGCCGGAAGCGGTCGGTGCAGTCCATGATTGGCCGCGCGCAGCTGACTCCGGAGCAGGCGGATAAGCTCCTGGCGGGGTCGAATGCGGTGAGTTGACAGGCTTTTCTTTTCGAGCGGGCGTAGGAGGTAGGAGGAAGGGCCCCGTTGAATGAACCCTGTTTAATAGTGGACCCAAAGTCGCCTGTGCCGTGCGGCTGCGGTGGGGTGGTGCAACGACCCTAAGTGAAAAGAACTGCACGGGTGCTTCCAGCTGATTAAAAACAGCTGGTCCTTGGGACACCGTATCGGGCTGGTAGAGCCATCCCGCTTCCTGCCCTCAGGCTCCCTACGTCCCTAGTAACTATGTAACACGAACGCAGGCAGGCACGCGCAGGCGGGCCTTTGATCCGGCGTCGGTGCACCGATCGGTTCGATGCTCCCATGGCAGGCCATGTCCAGCCATCCCGCAACTCGCGCAGCTCACTCACTCCCAGCCTGCCTGTGCGCCCTCCCTCCCTCCCTCCCTCCCTCCCTCCCTCCCGTCATGACCTTCACGCGACAACACCCGTTCCGGCGGTCCCTTTGCTTCGCTTTGCTTCGCTTCTCTTCCGGCGGCTTCTCTCAGTCGCGCATCCTGGACATGCTCCTGACGCTGCCGTCAAGCGCGGACCGCCTGGCGTGCCTGCCGGACTGCTTCCAGCCGCCGGACGACGACGCTGCAGCGGCGGCAGCGGCGGCGGCAGGCGGCGCCGATGCCGATGGCGAAAGCGATGGCGACGGCAGGTCTCCGGCCGCCATGGCGGCTCCCTCCCTGGAGTCGGACGCGGAGGAGCTTGTGTGGTGCACCCCTTCGCAGCTGTTGGTGGAGTTGGAAGCGCGGCTGCAGAGGTTGGAGGGCCGGGGGCCGCGGCCGGCGCCGGTTGGGGAGGCCGGGCCGCAGCTCCTGGCGGCGCCGGGAGTGCACTCCCTGACGGGGGAGGCGCTGCTTGGGGAGCTGCGGCTGCTGCGGGAGGAGGTGCGGCGCAGGTGGCTGGACTCGCTGGAAGCCAAGTAGAGGCGTTTGTATCAAGTTGTAGAGCAAGTTGTTGATGTAGAGCAAGTCGTGAGGTCTGGGTGGACCCCCAAGGTGCCGTATAAGAGGAGGTCGCAGTCAGCAGCGGTCTGCGGTTGGGGGGTGTCCGAACCTACCCAGCAGGTGGGGGAGTCGAAGGCGGAAGACGGAGACGACCACGGCAAACGTGCGATGGTTGAAATTTCGGGGGTTTGGCGGCTGTGGGCATCCCGGGGGATGGACTCACACGAGCAGAATGTGCTATAGCTGAGCAACTGTCGACGCGGGAAGACGCGGAAAGACGCACATTGGGTACCCACCACACCAGCGGCTGGGCGCGTGGAACCGTTTGCGGTCGAGCTGTTCGCCTGCCTGTCTCCGACGGGCATTTCCGGCGAGGCCTTGTTGGTACAGTTCCATTACACGCCGGGGAGGCCGGCTTCCTAAGACCTACGGTAGATGCCGATTGCATTGAAGCAGTGATTACCGCAGTTGTCGCGCCGAGCCCTGTTCATTCGCCAAAACCCCCATTGCGCCGCTCTACGGCGACTCTGGGACGGGACTTGGGCTCTCGATCTACGGCCCGGAAGGGGACCTGCCTGTCTCATGTTTGTTAGCCCACGTTAGCCGCAAGAAGACCACAACGCCAGCACCGCTCTGCAAACAGTACTTCAGGAGCAGCAACAACCCAACCAACCTGGCGGCTCCGGCACGCCTTTCCAGGATGACGACAGCGCATTCACACGTATCTACAATTCTACATACCTGCAGGACAACTGCACACCCCCGTACTTCGGTGACCACCTCACGTTGCCGTGCACACACCGTGTCATCACACTCCCAGCAGCCAGCACAGGTATGGGCCATATATCTCACCTGCCATTCAATCGGAAGGCCTCCACGGGGCCACCAAGTAACAACCTTGGGCCAACTTTTGTTGATTCCATTCCCCCTCCCTTCCACCGCCGCAACACCAGCCAAGCTGCCTGCCTGCTATCCTGCTGTTTCTGCGCCCTCTTGGCCTGTCTCCTTCAGACTCTCTTCTGAAGTTCTGAGTCTGTCTCTTCTCTTCCTGCCCTATCTCCTTCAGAGACTCCCTCCTAAAGTTCTAAGTCTGTATCTTCCCTACCTCCCCTGCTGTCTCCTTCAGACTCTCTCCCAAAGCTCAGACTTCTAGAAGCTTTCTGCAACATCAGTATCTCACTGCCACCAGAGCCTCTCCCTACAGCTCCGAGTCGCTCGCGCGCACGTACGACAGCGGCCCCGAGTGGGGCACCTGCCAGGAAACCTCGCCGCTGCGCTGGTTGAAGAAGTAGGAGGAGGCACCGTCGGTGTCATTGACGCGAGTCCAGGCGAGCTCCTCGGGCGCCTCCCAAACGCTCTCGCCCGTCTCGATGTTGAAGAAGAACGGCTGCTCCGAGGCTGCGTGATGCCAATAGGGTCGAGGAAGGGCAGGTCAGGTCTGGGCAGGGCGGGGCAGAGGCCGTGTGAGGGCCATATCGCAGTCACCGGCCAGATCCCCGCGCAACCATCCCCGCTCGTCCCTGCCCCTCCCGAAGCCAGATCCCCGCGCGGCTGCATCATTGCGGTGCTGCGGTCTCGTCTTTGTTACGTTACCCCGCGCCGCCGCCGCTGCCCCCCTGTTGCGGTCTCGTCGCGCCGCCGCTCTCACCCTTGCCCCTCCCTTCCGTACCTTCGTCCTTGAGTTCCCTCCAAGCGGTGGAGTAGGCGGGGTCGGTGTAGCTGTACTGGCGCGTGGCGGGGTTGTACCAGCGCGCGTTGACGGTGCGGGACAGCTCCGAAGCCATCTCGGCGGGCAGCTCCGCAGGAGTGGATTGGGAGGAGACGTTGACGGCGAAATTCAGCCAGAGCTCAAGCTCGTCTGCGCCGCGGATCTTTGCCCAGGCCAGCGCGGGCGGCACGCTGGTCAGCTGCTGCCCGGTCACCGAGTTGATGTACCTGCGCGCGGGTGAAGAGAGGGCGGTGGGGGGAGGGGGCGCGGGAGCGGGATGGTGAAAACGAATACGACACCGCAGCGGAGGGACGTAGGCGGCCCGAGAACGGGAGCGCGGGTAGGGCGAGGTCTCTAAAGACGGGATACTTCCGTTGGACACAAAACCGTTTAGGACGACAAAAGGGTGGATGTTTTCGAAGGAGGAAGGGAGTGGCGGAGGGGACACGAACAGCCCTCCTTCCCCATACGAATGAAACCCTTCCTGCCCCTCCGAATCCTGCCCACTTTTCCACTCCTTGCGCTGCTTCCACAGACTCCCCAAAAGCGGCCAGTCCCTTTCTCGTTGCGGCCGGTCCGGTCCATATTTCCCCCTCAGGCCTCAGCCGTCAGCCCCTCCCACAGACCCGCTGCTCGCTCACTTGATGGGGTGTCCCTGCACCGTGATCCGCTGCCAGGCGCAGCTGGGCGGGGGGGTCCAGCGGGACTCCCCAGTGGCGGGCGACCAGAAGTAGGTGGCGCCCTTGCGCTCCTCCTTGAGCCACTCCCCGGGCGCGGACTCGAAAGCCAGCGGCCCGTTCTTGTCGTACAGCGCTACCAGCTCCCCCACGTCCTTGCTGGAGGAGACACTGCGGGCAGCGGCTCCAGACTTGTCCTTCTGCGCGCAGGAAGCAAGACGAGGAAAGGGGATGCGACAACATGGCGTGATGATAGGGGCCAGGGGGTCCCGGCAGAGGCTGCACCAGGCACGGGAAATGGTGGAGCCAGCGGGCTGGCGTGTCGGTGCACGCGCACGGCTATCTATAAATTATTGGTAGCCATGACAACAACTCACGGCGTTGGGGTCGGCTCCATGTGCCAGCAGGGCGCGGGCGATGTTGAGCAGGTTGCCCTGGAACGCCAGGTGCAGCGGAGTGACTCCGGAGGCGGGCTCGTGGGACTTGGCCAGCGCGCCTTGCTCCAGGAGGGCCAAAACGGCGCGCTGGTCGCGGGAGCGGACCGCCTCCACCAGCGGCAGCCGCCGGGACGAGTCGGGCGCGTTGACGTCCAGGCCCTTCACCTTGAGCTCGTCCATGAAGGTGGCCATGTTACGCTGTTGCGAAAGTGAGCAGTGACCAGCAGGTCCGATATTTTATCAGTTAGTATTTTTTTTGGTGTGAGCTGGCGCTGGCAGAAGGGCGGGCTTTGATGGTGCATCTTTGTCGGGGAGGTCGGGCGAGGCGGGCGAGGCAACGTTCAGATCACAAGGCGTCCAATTACGTCAGGCAGAAAATTGAGGATTTTGTAAAGTTACAGTCTCGTTGTGTAGCTGTAGAGCGTTTACATCGGTCTTGTGTAGATGAAACATGGTGTCAAAGTGGCTCGTTTAACCTCTCGGCAACTACCAAACCGTTCGGCAACAGCGGCAACGTACCTTTCGCAAGGCATTCACGAGCCGATCCGTAGTTGGTGCCGCGGCTGCAGCAGCAGCACCGCTAACGAATAGGATGGTAACGAGAAGAGCGACCGGAAGGCGCGCCATCTCAAATGTGGAAAATCACCGACTCCAAAGAAGGGCTTGCCTCTTGGCAAAAAGCCAACTATATATATTACAAGTTTCAGCACATGTAATTTTGCGTCTTATGTAGTTTGCAGGAGCCCTAACGGATTGTAATGGCTCCGAAACCTCCCGACTGTTCACCTGCCCGAAGTTACTCCGCCAGGCACGGGGGACAGGGTGCCCTGGAAACTGTTATGACGTCTATTTACAACTGTGAGAGGGTTGGACTGCCCCGCAAGTTGCATCTCAATCAAACCCACAAATCCGCTGCGGCCTGCAACCCTAGCAACGACCCGCAGCAAGGGACATACGGTTGCGCCGATGACGCGCGGTTGCAAGCTTGCGTGCATCCTTGCACCGGCCTCTCTGGCCCTTGCTGTTTTCGGATTTCTGGGGTCTGCATTGAGCGAATCTGCAGTTAAATGCAGGTAGCAGCTTCCGCATATCCGCATTACGTGAAGCTCCCCGGCGCCCCCGTCGAGTGCGTTACCGGTAACTGAGGTGGCGCCAGCTGCCCCCGGTGATCTGCTCAGTCGGGCGCTCGGGCCGCCATTTCTCGCCGACTACCTTCAGCTGCGCCGGCTGCGCTAGCTCCTGTCCCCATCCTTCATGCGCCTCCACATTGCCCTAGCTAGCAGAACACTCCATGAGTGATCCGTCTACCGTATCGTCTTACGTTGCAGCACCCGGAGTACGGTATCGAACGCCAGCACATACCGCACATGGCCGTCAGCTCTGCCGAAGTGCAGAGCTTGTTCCTAAATGTACATCACGCAGACCCAGACTCTTCCCGGGTAATGCCGGCCCGGGGACCCCGGGACCCCGGGTAATGCCGGCCCGGGGAGCCCGGGACCCAGGGGAGCAGCGAACCGCCGACCTGGTTCAAAATTGCCTAGTGGGCCGCCATGCGCACCCAACACCTATCAATCAACTATTTGCACTGAAACGCCGCAGTCCAGCCCCCGCCACGACGCTCAAAAGTCTCGGGGACCCGCGAACCGCCGGTGGCGCCGGTGTGAAGTACCGTAAAACGCCACTCGAACTGCCGGGGCCCGGATGCGCGAGACACGCGCACCGGCGGGACAACAAGGGGTTGGTGTCGGCTTCCTTGAAGCCGGAAAAAGGGCGGGGCCCCACTAAATCCGTACGGGTTAAGTTGAGTGCTAGGGCAGCGAGGGCGTGAAGTGTGAGAGTGTCGACATTCCTGCTGATAGACAGCCAGAGCTGTTTCCCGAAATGCCTGCTAGCCGAGTCGTTAGCAAGGCCTGTCGGCGCCGCGCGAAGCGCGTCATCCCGTCGGGTGCATGAGCGCATGTGCGCATCGACCGAAATACGGCATTTCCAAAGCGAGCGGCGAGGGCGCCAACTGTGAGAGTGTCGACATTCCTGCTGATAGGCAGCCAGAGCTTTATAGCTGAAATGCCTGCGGCTTCAGCAATCCGACCCATGTTTAGCATCGCGCGCCGTCTCGGCACTGTGCAACTCTTCCGGCCAGCGCATTGGCTGAAGTTACATGACAGTAGACATGGAGTGTATGGAGTGTATCATTTACACATGACGCAGGCTGACTTGCCAATAGAAGGACAGCGGAACTGTTTGCGAGGGTTGCGACGACGTGCAGTTGCCGACGAGAGTGCACAGGCTTCGCTACTGAGGTATTCACCGTAGAGGAGGCTTGAGTGCTTTAACATTAGGACAGGGAACGTAGAAGTCCATCCCCTAGGTTGCCGACTGGACTTGTTGGGCGGCCCGCAGAAGACCGCTGCATCGTGCGTGCATTGGCGGCTTGGCGTCCAACAACCAGCAGTTGGCACCTCATGGTTTGCTCCTTGCAACCTTTGTAATAGTAATATGCGTCAAGACGATCGGACCGGCAAGCAGAGCTGCTGTGGTGTGGTCGCGGGAAGAATGTTCGCAATGCAAACATAGTTTGTTGCCGAAACGAAGATTCATTTCACGCCGTCATGTCAGAATTCCACTTTGAGGAACGATGAATCTTCTGGAATTAATTATAGGCCGAGAGGTGTTGGTTTGACCTCGGCCTCGGTCCATGGAGACTGCCAAACTGGTTGGGTTCCTAAACGAGGTTGGGTTCCAATAATAAATTTACCGTGCAATAAAGAATGTAATCTTTTACTTATGCAGCCTTTCCGATGGCCGAGATTCTTGACTTCCCCTATTACTTCACATACACGCATGCACGCACGGACAAGCGCGCGCCCTTTGGGCCGCGGGCTGCCGTAGCGCCCCTTGCGGATGCGGATGCGACGCGACGCGATGCGATGCGACGCTATGCTCCATTACGATTCGCTACGCAACGCTATGCTACACTACGCTATGCTAGACTACATGACGCGATGCGACGCAACGCGACGCGACGCTACACCGTGTTACGTGACGCGACGTGATGCTATGCTACGCTCCGCGATGCTCCATGCTACACTCCGCTACGCTCCATTACGATCCGCTACGCAACGCTATGCTACACTATGCTACACTATGCTACGCTAGGCTACATGACGCGACGACGCGACGTCGTGTTAGTTGCGTTGTGTAGCATTGCAATGTGATCGTGCATGCTGCGCTGCACTACACGATGCGACGCGACGCTGCGCGACGCGACGTGACGCGACACGACGCGACGTGACGTGACACGACGCGACGTAACACGACACGACACGACGCGACGCAACATGACGCGACGCGACACGCATGACACGACGCGACGCGACGCAACGCGACGGCTACACTACGTTACATGACGCGATGCGACGCTATGCTACGCTCCGTGATGCTCCACACTATGCTCCGCTATGCTCCATTACGATCCGCTACGCAATGCTATGCTACGCTACGCTATGCTAGGCTACATGACGCGACGACGCGACGTCGTGTTGCGTTGCGTAGCATTGCAATGCGATCGTGCATGCTGCGCTGCACTACGGGACGCGACGCGATGCGATGCGACGCGACGCGACACGATGCTCCACTACACTATGCTCCGCGGGAAGGCGTGTGCGCGACTTCAATCGTGCACGTTGAAATGTGACGTGCGATTTACGATCGTTCACGCTGCACTACGCTACGCTACGCTACGCTACGCTACGCTACGCTACGCTACGCTACGCGGCGGTGAGCGGCGGCAAGCGGCAACGAATAACGAGCGGCGACGACGCGAGCCACGACGAGCCGCGACGAGGCGACAGGCGCGCACGACTTTATGCTCCGCGATACGCTCCGCTATGCTTCGTTACGCTCCGCTACGCAACGCTATGCAACGCTATGCAGCATCCTAAGTAGCGCGAGTGCACGATCGCATTTTCCTCGCAAATCGCAAGGCAACTAACTTTGACAAGCCTAACGCTATGATATCGCACATAAATGATTTCTATGATATATCTATATGTGAGCAGCACATCCCGCGACGCAAAAACAATTTACGCACTTTACGCGTCGGGGTTTCGGAGCCGATTTACGATCGTGCGCGCTGCACTACACTATGGTACGCGACGCGACGCTACGCTACGCTACGTTACGCTACGCTACGCCACGCGGCGGTGAGCGGCGGCGAGCTGCAACGAATAACGAGCGGCGACGACGCGACCCGCGACGAGCCGCGACGAGCGGCGACTAACTTTGAGCCGAGCGCAGCGGAGCGTGCGCGGCTTTAATCGCCGACTTGCGTTAAAGCGATGAAACCGAGCGAGCGAGCGAGCGAGCGACAGCGTAACGAAGCGCAGCAGAACGCAGCGGAGCGCTGCGCAGGCGCGCACGACTTTATTCGCCGACTACACGACGCGACGCTATGCTCCGCGATACGCTCCGCTATGCTTCGTTACGATCCGCTACGCAAAGCTACGCTACGCTACGCTACGCTACGCTACGCTACGCTACGCTACGCTATGCTATGCAGCATCCTAAGTAGCGCGAGTGCACGATCGCATTTTCCTCGCAAATCGCAAGGCGACTAACTTTGACAAGCGTAACGCTATGATATCGCACATAAATGATTTCTATGATATATCTATATGCGAGCAGCACATCCCGCGACGCAAAAAAAATTTACGCACTTTACGCGTCGGGGTTTCGGAGCCGAGCAATTATACTTCACGATAGCAATACGATTCACATCGCGCCGCCATGTCACAATTCCATTATGAAACGTTGGATAGCGATTGCGATGATTTCCCGGCGCGGAGGCGCTCATGTGACTTCGGCCGCGATCAGCGGAAACTAACACAAACTCAAACATGGCTGAACATGCGTACGGATGCATATCCCGAAATACAGAATGTAATATGCGATGAGAAATGCCGAAACGAAAAGCGAAAAGCCCAAAAAAAGGCATTACATCGGACGGACTACATTTCAGTCGGAGTAAGGCCTCCGCTTCTCTAGCTACGCTAGAGGCGCTACGGCGACATGGGCAATCCTACAAGCGCGCGCCCTTTGGGCCGCGGGCTGCCGTAGCGCCCCTTGCGGATGCGGATGCGGACGCGACGCCACGCGACGCTACGCTACGCTACGCTATGCTCCATTACGATTCGCTACGCAACGCTATGCTGCACTACGCTATGCTAGGCTACATGACGCGATGCGACACGACACGATTCGACGCTACACCATCTTACGTGACGCAACGTGACGCTATGCTACGCTCCGCGATGCTCCACACTATGCTCCGCTACGCTCCATTACGATCCGCTACGCAACGCTATGCTACGCTACGCTACGCTAGGCTACATGACGCGACGACGCGACGTCGTGTTGCATTGTGTAGCATTGCAATGCGATCGTGCATGCTGCGCTGCACTACACGATGCGACGCGACGCTACACGACGCGACGTGACGCAACGCGACGCATCGTGACGTGACACGGCGCGACGTAACACGACACGACGCAACGTGACGCAACATGACGCGACGCGACGTGACACAACACGATGCGACGCGACGCACGCGATGCTACAGTACGTTACATGACGCAACGTGACGCTATGCTACGCTCCGCGATGCTCCACACTATGCTCCGCTACGCTCCATTACGATCCGCTACGCAACGCTATGCTACGCTACGCTACGCTAGGCTACATGACGCGACGACGCGACGTCGTGTTGCATTGTGTAGCATTGCAATGCGATCGTGCATGCTGCGCTGCACTACACGATGCGACGCGACGCTACACGACGCGACGTGACGCAACGCGACGCATCGTGACGTGACACGACGCGACGTAACACGACACGACGCAACGTGACGCAACATGACGCGACGCGACGTGACACAACACGATGCGACGCGACGCACGCGATGCTACAGTACGTTACATGACGCGATGTGACGCTATGCTACGCTCCGCGATGCTCCACACTATGCTCCGCTACGCTCCATTACGATCCGCTACGCAACGCTATGCTACGCTACGCTACGCTAGGCTACATGACGCGACGACGCGACGTCGTGTTGCGTTGTGTAGCATTGCAATGCAATCGTGCATGTTGCGCTGCACTACACGATGCGACGCGATGCTACGCTACGCTACGCTACGCTACGCTACGCTACGCTACGCTACGCGGCGGTGAGCGCCGGCGAGCGGCAACGACTAACGAGCGGCGACGATGCGAACCGCAACGAGCCGCGACGAGCGACGACTAACTTTGAGCCAAGCGCAGCGGAGCGTGCGCGGCTTTAATCGCCGACTTGCGTTAAAGCGATGAAACCGAGCGAGCGAGCGAGCGACAGCGTAACGAAGTGTAGCAGAACGTAGCGGACACGACACGACACGACGCTACAGCACGCTACTCTACGCTACACTATGCTACGCTACGCTATGCTATGCTACGCTACGCTACACTACGTTATGCTACGTTACGATTCACTAAGCTAGTCTACGCTCCGCTACGAAACGCAAAATTTTAAAAGTATCCCTTTACGGCGATGCTACGCAACGCGAGTATGCGACACGACGCGATGCGACACGACGCGACGCGACACGACGCGATGCTGCGTTACGCTATGCTACACTGCAGTATGCTTCGTTACGCTCCACTAAACAATGGTATGCAACGGTACGCAACGTTTTGCAACGCTACGCGACGCCCTGAGAAGCCATGTGCACGATCGCATTTTCCTTCACAAATCGCAAGTCACAATTTCAACACTACGCAACACTATGTTTCACCATGTGGTGCACGTGAGGAGCATCACGCAACACGCTACACTACACTACACTACGCTACGCTACGCTACACTTCGCTACCCGACACTACGCTACGCTACGATTCACTATGCTACGCTATGCTACGCTACGCTACGCTACGCTACGCTACGATTCACTGTGCTAGTCTACGTTCCGTTACGAAACCCTACGGTTCACTATGCTACGCTACGAAACGCTACGGTCCGCTACATACACTCCGAAAATGCGATCGTGCACGCTGTGCTGTAACCGAGCGCAGCGGAGCGCGTGCGACTTTAATTGCCGATTAGCGTTAAAGCGATGAAACTGAGCGAGCGAGCGAACGAGCGAGCGAGCGACAGCGCAGCAAAGCGCAGCAGGCGCGCACGACTTTAATCGCCGACGCGACGCGACGCTATGCTTCGCGATACGTTCCGGTTTGCTTCGTTACGATCCGCTACGCAACGCTATGCAGCGCTCCGCTACGCTCCGCTATGCGCGCGTGCACGATCGCATTTTCCTCGCAAATCGCAAGGCGACTAACTTTGACAAGTCTAACGCTATGATATCGCACATGAATGATATGTATGATACATCTATATGCGAGCAGCACATTCAGCGACGCAAAAACAATTTACGCACTTTACGCGTCGGGGTTTCGGAGCCGAGCAATTCCACTTCGCGATAGCAATGCGATTCACATCGCGCCGCCATGTCACAATTCAATTATAATTTTTTGGACAGCGATTGCGACGATTTCCACGCGCGGACACGTTGATGCGACCTCGGCCGCGATTAGCGGAATCTATCACAAACTCAAACATGGCTGAACATGCGTACGGATGCATATCCTGCAATACAGAATGTAATATGCGATGAGAAATGCCGAAACGAAAAGCGAAAAGCCCAAAAAAAGGCATTACATCGGACGGACGGACACCATTCCAGTGGGGTAAGGCCTCCGCTTCTCTAGCTACGCTAGAGGCGCTACGGCTACAGGGCGGGGCCCCCCTGGGCGCTTCGCGCTGGGGCCCCGCCCAAAAAAGGCCACGCACGCGCTATCACCGCACGTATTCCCATCCGCACACTCTCACGCGCGCTCTGCGGCAGCCCCCGAACAACCCTATCACCGCCGCGCTCTTCCCCCAGCCATAAAGCAATGTGTGTCAGCCGCAGGTACCGCACCACCCGCACCATTCAGCCACCCGGTTGGTGAGTAATCTGCCACCCCGAATGCACGACCAGGAATGTGTCGAGAGGTGCTTGAAACCCGGGCAAAAATATTGTCGTTTAGTCAAAAGATGATAGTGGCACAGGTAAGCGCACAGGTACGGTAGATGATAGTGGCACAGGTAGGCGCACAGGTAGATGATAGTGCACAGGTAGGCGCACGACAAAGGACGGCGATGCGACAGGGTGCGCGAAAGGGTTACTTCGTCTTTAGTACGGACACCGCGCCACGCAGGAACCGCCACGCACGGCACGCTACACGCCTCTCGACGGACTCTTCAAACGATCGCTCAAAGGGGCGCTCACAGAATATCGAGTTGGGAGTCTCCCGAAACGAATGGCGCACGACACACGATAGCGACCGCAAAAGCGAGCGGAAGCCCTGGTCCCGGACTTGGCAGATGCCATGGCCCGCAAAAATCGAAACTGTTGCACCGCCCTGTCGGCAAGTAAAACCTCAAATAACTAACATCAGCGATGCCTTCCCCCAAGAGGCCCGTGTTGATGCATAAATTTCGTCTCTTGTAAATTCCTGCACAATCCTCTCAATTGTATTTCTCCCTGCACAAACTCAACTGCACGACACGACACCCGGCACAGACCTAATGACACGTGTTAACGAGGCGACCGTCCTAGATGACATGATTCGCCGCCGATATGCACGCGATTAAAACCGCAAAACTCTAAATGCTACCGAAAGAGTAGGTGCGGCGGCAACAGCCACAGCCAGTCACAGCAGCAGCAGCAGGCCCCCCGCCCGAGTCCAGAATGTGCGCACGACTCAGCGGCCGTCCTGCCTGGCACTGGATCGGGACGGGCGCACCCCTCACAGGATTGCTAGCAGCGTCAGGCCGGCAGGATCAGGCAGCGCCTGGCCAAACACAACACGCGCGGGCGCGCGTGTGCCCCTGCCGCGCCGTGCTGCGCCGCTGCAGAGCGGCCAGTTGAGCGCCAGACCGGCTCCGGCTCTAACCCGTATCGAGACTCTGGATTCGCCCTTTCTCTCGAACCCCCTCCAAAGCAACTTTGCGGCGCCTGTCCAGGCCGCTCAATATCGCAAGCGAGGCGCCTCGCGTCACCCTCGCCGCTGCCGCTGCCGCTCCCCCACTTGCCCACGAGTCCAGAACGCCACCGCACGCAACAGTCCGGGGCATGAGTCCCGCCAGCCTCTCGCACGTGTGCAGCGTTCTGTTCTCCCGCCCGGCTTCCCATCCTCTCCCACCACAGGCACCCTTGGCAACTGATCAAACCTTTCCGTCCGAGAGATCGACCGGCAACTCCTTCCTCGCCCGCTTTCCCCTCTAGCACGGGTACCACATGCACGCGCCTCCCCCTGCGCAACCTCCCGGAGCCCCAACACACAACGCCACGGGCCACGGACCCGACCAGCCGGGCCGGACGTCCGATGCCCTCTCCTCCCCGCCTTTTCGCTCGCCTCCCCCCCCCCCGCTTCGCGCTCGCCCTCCCTCCTCCCTCCTCCCGCCTTCCGGCCCCGTTCTCCTTCACGCAAAACCGATCACAATGGGCATCGCCACCTCCCCCACTCCAGCCTTGCGGGCGCGGGAGGGCGCCGTCCACAGGCGGTGCGATACAAGCGCCAGGCTCAGTGGCGCGAAAACCACATTGTAGGCCTGAGGGTTGAGTTAGGCAGGGGTTACGGTGTGGAAAGCAGGTGCGTCAATGACAAGTGGCGTATTGAGGGGGTGATGCATGCAGGTGTTGCCGAGTGGAAAAGTGGGGGAGGTGGCAAATGGGCCAGCATGGAATGAGGGGATGAGGTGAGAGGCGGATTGGCGCATGCGTGTGAGGCGCGTGTGGTGGTGGTGCTCGGGGGGGACCACGTATAGGCCGGAGCCCGTGAACGGGGGGGGACCATGAAGGCGACAGCGACGTGAGGTGCCAAGCCGACTACCGTACGCAGCATGGGTGAAGTAGGGGGTGTAAAAGAGCACGAGGGAAAGGAGGAGCCCGCCTCAGAGATGCGCATTGCCCAGAAGACGGAGCAAGGCGTTGGCCATTGTGTGTGTGCGTGCGTGTGCGTCTGTAAGAAGAGCAATAGGGTAAACGAGACGACCAGATCAATCGGGATGGGTGCTGCTGCTGATGATGCTGCTGATGCTGCACGCAGGGCAGGCCGGAGGGAGTTTGGACAAAGTAAAACGGGGCGAAGGGACCCACCGACACATGCGCGGTCGACCGACCCGCGGGTCATCCAGTCTGCTCCAAACCCTTCACCCTCCGCCATCACCCCCCAATTTTGCCTCACCGTGAATACCAGCCAGTTGATCCACATCTTGTCCTCCATGGTGCCGAAGAAGATGGTCCGGAAGCCGCGGACGCCGTAGAAGAACGGCAGACCCTGGCGGGTTTTTGGTTTCGGAGGACCAGTGTCGAGTTTGGGGTCAGGACATCAGGACAAGGGGAGGGCCGGGACATGAGGGGGCATGGGGACGCGGCACTCCTAGCTACTACCGGTAGCACAGCAGTCGCATTGCCTCACGTTCCTTGTTCTACCTCACTATCTCACTACCTCAACTCCTCTTTGTTATCCCCTTGCCCTTCTACACTCCCCCAAACCCCCGCCCCCACAACCCCTCCTGCCCCCCCCCCGGGACGCCGCGCCCACAGCCCCACTCCCGCAGCGCAGCGCAGCGCATCTCCAGGTCATCCCCCGTTCCTCATCATGCCGATGCATTAGAACCTGTCCGAGAGCTCCAAAACCCTAAGACCCTAGAACAATAAAGCCTTCACATGCGACATCCCCCGTTCCCCTCACCTTGCCAATGTAGAAGAACCTGTTTGAGAGCTCCACTGACAAGATGCCGGACGCGGAGGTGAGCTGCAAGATGAGCAGCAGGGCGGTCATGGAGGAGAAGCGCTCGATGCCGATGACGTGAAGCAGCACCGCGTTGATGTAGATGAAGGACCAGGACATGTACCTGCGGGGGAGGGAGGGGGAGGGGGACAAAGGGGAGAGGGGGAGAGGGGGAGAAAGGGGTTGGTGTCTGGGGGCGAGGGAGGGGATAAGAGACAGTCCAAAGGGGCCCGCTGGCAGACTAAACTGGCAGACGCAGTGAAAAGGAGGCAAACATAAATAGGGTACTGGAAGGGTGAGGACGACGTTGGCGTGTAGATCGAAGCAACGGCGAAGGGCAAGGGATGAGGTTACGTTGTTCGTCATGCGCCCAGCCGTAAACACACAATACGGTAGGTTAACTGCTCACAAGTGCAGCGCGCGTCGGAGCTCACCTTGGCGCCACCCTGGACCCGAAGTGCCCTACCCATTTTGCCGCACCCGAACCCTTCTTCTCCAAACCCCCTCCCTCCCTCCCTCCCTCCCTCATATCCCTGCTGCCCTGCCTCCGCCCTGCTCCCTCCCTCCCTCACCATCCAAAGGCAATGGCGTATCCGGGGTTGTAGTACCACTGCTCGTTGCCGCCCCCCAGAGCCCAAAGCACCGCGCACAGCAGCACCATCTGCGGTGCGGTGCGAGGCAGGAGCGGTGAGCGGAGAGCGGGAGAGCGGGAGAGCGGGAGAGCGGGAGAGCGGGAGAGCGGGAGAGCGGGAGAGCGGGAGAGCGCAATGGCAATGGCTTTGGCTATGGCAGGGTTATCTTTCCAGTGCAATGCCGTATTGACATTGGTTGCAGCGACCCGCCACCTACCGGTAGATAGCCTAGCCGTGGAAGTCCAACGACTTTGCGCCATGGCCGCCTTTGGCCTTCGGCCTTGGTGCAGTGTCGACCAAAGAGCAACAAAAGGTGCCTGCCAAAACATGCATACGATGCCCCATACGGCATGGCACGCCATACCGCACATGCCATACCGCAGTGACAACAGCCCCGACCACTCCCTCTGCCCATACCATCCCCCGTCAGCAAAGCCGAGTGGCACGCAGCCGAGCGCTGACTCGTTCATCAGCCACCCATACGCCGCCGCGGAGCATCCGCCGGAGAGTCGTCCAGACGGCATCGTTGAGACCGCAATCTTCTTCGCGCCATCTTCCCCTCCCCAGCCACTCCCCAGCCGCTCCCTTCCAACCTCCGCCCCCATCCTCTTCCCCACCCACCAGCACAAACATCAAGAGCGACGCGATGAGCGCTTTGATCAGCAACTCCCACGCCAGCTCGCTCCACCGAACCGTGATTCCGTTACTCGCCGGCGCCGCTGATTCGCCACCACCGCTGCCGTCGCTGGGCTTGGCCGCCGGGGAGATGCTCTGCCCCTGCCTCTTGGTTCGCGGGTCCAGCAGCGCCGACTCGGCCGGCAGCTTGAACTGGTAGCTGCTCACAACCTGATTGCGGAGGGGTGATGGATGGGAGAGTCAAAGTGCACCGCAACAGTTCAATTTAATCCCATTGGAAGATAGCAGAAGATACCGTAGCAAAATATCCGGATGGCATCAGCGCATCACACATCCCAGCAGCTCCCGCTTGCTGGCTTCTTGGGTTCTTCATTCCTTGAGGGTGCTCGATTCTAATTGAAGCTGGTTGCTGCAGCCGCATTTGGTCCCCGGCCCGCCGCCGCTCCTCCGCGTGGCCCCACCACCGGCCCTGTTCCCCACCATTCCTCGTTCCCCGGTCCTCACCACGAACGAGCTCCCCAGCCACATCAGCACGCAGAAGATGTAGGACGCAAAGTGCTGACCGAAGTTCCTGACGGGCGCCAGGTCCACCCCCTGAACCGAAATGCCTGAGTGGCGTGGCGGGGCGGGGCGTTGCGCGGCGTGGCGGGTAGGGAGGGGGGTCATTACGATCATGCCGCAGCGATGGACGATGGAAGGGAGGCGGGGCGGTGTAGGGCATGACAGTCGCAAGAGGCGGACTGGAGGTGGGATGACGGCCCGCTGTGTGTGTGGGGGGGGGGGGCGGGCGGGCGCGGGTCTGCGTCCCGGGCTCTGCGTTCGGGAATGCGGGAGGCCGGTAGGAAACCGCCCGCCTCGCCTCGCTTCGCCTCCTTTCTGGCACATCCCCATCCCCATCCCCATCCCCATCCCCACCTGTAGCCAGGAAGACCGGCGATAAGAGGCTCATGATCTGCGGGTTGGACGCCAGTGCCGTGGTTACGGAGCGGCTGAGGCCGGGCATGAGGTTGCTGAGGATGATCGCGCCCAGATAGGTGTAGGTGGAGTAGTCGCGGCCGCGGGCGTACACGTACTGCGCCACGGGTTGCTGCGCGGGGCGGGGGGCAGGGGGCGGGGTAGGATGGGGCAGGGAGTGGTGCGGGGCGCCACGGACAAACACGGAGACTTTGGGTGACGAAGCTGGTGAAAACGAGACGAATCGCAAGCGAAGGAATGGGGAGGGCGACGGGGGGAGGGTTAAATCAACAAGAGTTGGCGTGGAATGAAGCGGAAAAGTTGAGCTGTGCAAAGAGGGAGGGCAGGGAGGATGGGTGGATAGATGGGTGGATGGATGGGTGGATGGATGGGTGCTGAGGCGGGTGGGGGGCATTTGCATAGCACCGCGTGCCGTACTACCGTTGGGTGCTGTCCGTGCCGCTGTTCGACGCCGTACGTGATGCTCTACTGTGAATTGCTGCAGTACACAATGTCGTACCTGGTACAGCGGTGTAATGCCCGAGCGGGGGTACCAGCTAAGATAGGAGCCGGTGAAGTTGGAGGAAAAGTACAGCAGGCCCCAGGACTCTCCCTGCCGTACATCGTCCGAAAGCGCCTGCGCGTGCAATGTGGGTCTGGTGGTCAGATCGTGCTGGCGCGACGGGGCAGGCGCGACGGGACATCATGCGCGCCGCGCATGCACGCCATTCAATCTTTCAAAACCAACAACCCCCGCCTCCGCACGGCCCCGCAGCCCGCACCCTCGACACCCGGACATGCCGCCGCACACCGACACACTACCGATACCGCTAGTGCCCCAAGTGCCCTCACCCTAGAATGGGCCCAGAAAGCCCCCCACACTGTAACATACATACGTGCATACATACGTACGATACCGCTTACCCCAACGAACACGCGCCATCGCACATAATACAACCCACGGCGCAAGGCACTCCACGATCGGCACGACACGCACGACAGCACCACCGGGTCGCCCCTCATTCCCTCCGCCCTCCCGCGACTCACCGCCACGCACGCCGCCTCCTCCGCGACCGACCCGCAGCGGCCCCCCTTCCCCGCCCTCGGACAGCTCGCCCGCTTCCAGTGCAGCGTCTTAGAGACCAAACTGGACTGGTTCCACACCGTCGCGGCCAGCATACCCGAGGCCAGCGGAGCGGGCACCTGCGCGCGGGGACGAGGGGGGGGGGGCCGGAAAGGCGGGCGCAACCTGTGATTCAAACCGAAATACTTGAATATGATAATCACGAGTCTTCCAGGCGGGTGCTGTTCTGCCGCAGGTACCGAAATGATGGCCGAGATGACGGAGGGGACCATGCGGTGTGTGCGTATATGTGTATATGTGTATGTCTGTACACATACATACATATGCAGTGTGTGTTTGGTGTACTTTTGTGTGTTTTGGGGTGCTTGTCTGGTGTGTGTTTGGTGTGTTTGCGTGTTTTTGGGGCACGGCTTGGGCAGGGCAGTGCTCCTGATGGAGGAGGAGCCGGTGGGGTCGAGTACGACATTCCAAAGAGGCAATCTGACAGGCCGAGGCAGATGGCGCGGCGCGTCACGCGGTTCCAGTACATGCCCCATGGGCGTGTTTACGGTACCCCCGCGCCCCCGGTCTTGGTTACGGAGGGATAACCCCGCTTCTAGTGCTATAGGGTTGCCGTCCCCGCGCGCGCGCGTGTGTGTGTGTGTTTGCGCTGTGCCGTGCCGTGCCGTGCTGTGCCGTGCCGTGACGTTTTCCTTACAATCTCCGGTCTTCCGGTTACATTCACTCCCAGGGCGTCATTTGCACCCGTGAAGCCCCCGCACACCCACCAGGCTTGGCAGCAGCGGCGCGAAGGTGGCGTTGAGGGAGGAGGCGGGGGGCACCATATCGCAGTCCAGTACGGTCATGTGCAGGTTCGTGAGCCGGGTCTGGGGGAACAGCAGCCGGAGAGAGAGAGGGGCGGGGAGAAAGGAGGCGCAAGGCGGGGTCGTGGGTTGGCAAGAGAAGCTTTCTAGCTCAGGGCTGGGCAGGGAAACGCCAAGTGCGATCGTCGGAGACTTGGGCAATGGAAGCGGGCGCTGAACAACGACACGATATGGTGCGGTAAGTGCATTTGCAGGCAAGTGGACCAATGTGGAGGGATGGAGGCGGAAGCCGGCTCGCACCGCGCCTCGGCCGTGATCTCCTGGCTAGGGGCTGTTGCGTCGGCAATCGACGCAAAAAGGAGCGCCGGGTGCATATCGGGTGCGTCCAAAGCCCCTTTTTGATACAGGACCCAAAGGCCGCACCGTTTCCGTGCGAGGGTCCAGCAACAAAGATACTCGGCCCAAAAAACCCACATCACGTTCACGCAGTAAACAGTCCCTTCGTAGTGCACGCCCCAGGGCCGAAGACGCCCCCAGCCCCGGGGCAAGGGCCACGCAAGGGCCACGCAAAGCCCACATGACGCGCCGCGAGTAGCCCCCGTCCCCATCCCTCCCCTGCGATGTGGGTCGGACCTGGATGCGAACTCGGAACGAGGGGCCCCCGACGGTGTTTTACCCCAGCCCTAGAACCATCATCCATACACAGGCCGGCCCAAAGCACACACATGTGCAGGCGGAGGCCTTCCAGACTTTCCAGTGAAGCCCGCACCGCTGAACCCGCACTCCCTGCCATCCTGTCCGCTCTCCAACCCCAACCACCTCCAGGGGGTATCTCACCGTTGGGTTCCAGAAGGCCCCGACATAGAGCCAGCAGAAAGCCCAAATCACTATAAGAGCTCCAATAGCCGTCACGAAGAAGGGGGGGGACCAATACGGCTGGAAGTATGGCGGCTCCTCCAAATCAGGTAGCTCGCAACGGTATGGCAACGCGTCGTCGCCGGGGCCGTCGCCTGGCTGAGACGGGGTTGGGCTGCCGGCTTTCTTTTGATCTTCGACGTCGACCATAGCCACAGAGATCACAGCCATCTGAGCGGCCCCAGGGGCCGCCGATTGCTGGGAGACGGCATCAGTGGACGGCGCTGACGCGGGTTGCGCAGAACTCATGTTGGCGCCGCGACCGGCCTCTTGCTGTGGGCTTTTCATGGACTCCAAGGTATCACGAGATGACAATCGGTTTGGGAGAGAGGTCATCTAGGTGTACTGCCTAGGGTGGTTGTAGGTGGTTCAAAGCCGTCGACAGACGAGCTGGAATGTCAGGACTGTGTTCAATGCCAACATGTTCAAGACAATTGGGACTTATTGGGACTTAGGGCAGTTTAACTACGTATATAGCCAATGCACGGCAAAGAATGGGACGATCCATGCAAGATGCAACGTTGAAATTCCTAATCCGGGCACAAATGTAGGCCGTCCAAAACACCCAGACAACACCTCCCAAAGTTATACCAGAGCAATCCTTAGCTGATGCGTAAGCGGTAAGCCGACTGAGCTTACCTAATTCCCGTAAATTCCCGTAAAAACCCCTTTCTACACCAGCTTCCTGCCAGCTGGCCAGGGCCAAAATTAAAACCACGATAGTGCTAACGCTCGAGTTGGTAATCAGACGATGATGCTGAAAGGCCGCTGGCATCCAAGTGCTGGTGGCGGCGAGCACGCCGCGGCCTTGACGCCCCAAGGCAAGTACCAGAAAGAATGCTGGCCGCCGTTTCCCATCGGCATGTTTGTCTACAGCAATATGCATGCAACGGTCTTTGGCATATGGCGTTTCAGCTTCTATCCAACCGTCTCGACCGTCTCGACCTCGAACGGCGCCGGACGTTTCTGTTTGGGGGCACTGAGTATCGGAGCGTCAGGCCACAATAGCTTTGAGCCACACGGGCCGTTGGCTGGTCTCCGCCTTCGCCTGGCGCCTTAAGCAAGTACGGACGGACGCACGCGAGTCCTCCCCCGTGGCTGTAAGCAAACCCCAGCGCCCCGAAACGCCTGGCAGCTGAAGTCTGTCCTGTCCAAGCCTCACGAATCAGCGGGCACACGGCTGTAAAGACGAAACCCAGAAAGCCGGCTCATTTTCCAGCGCGTCGCCACATCCCTTCAACACCACACCCCTGCAGGTTTTCCGGCGGCGCCGGTGCAGCGCCCCGCCAGCGCCGCCCCTCGCAGATCCCACTCCCTCACGCATCCGCAGCGGCGGCAGCAACAACCAGTCTCTGCAGCATCAGCGGCCCCCGGGACAGACGCGGTCTCGGAGCCAGGCGGCGGCGGCGGTGGCGGCGCCCAGGCGGTGTCTGCCGCCACGGCACCCGCGCCCGCCGCTGCCGACGCCGACGCTGTCCCCCGGGATCTCAGCTTGGAGCCGTTCCGGGTGAGGCTCCTGGGGGGGGCTCGGGTGAGGCTCCGGGGGGGGCTCTGGGGTGCTCGGGGGGGCCGTTGCTCTAACGGGTGGGTACTCGAAGAGCTGGGAGTGCATGCTCCCCTGCTCCGCAGGCTTTAGGACGAACCGTTAAGGCGGTTTAGGCGAGGTTAGCCCAATGGGCTGACATCGCAGCGCCGAAGGTGCGCCCGCCCGCCGCCACCCTCTGCTGGGCCGACGCAGGGGAGGGTTGGGAGGGGTCGGTCGAGGGTCTTTGATGCTGGCGCCGCGCTGTGTGTGCGCTGACTGCCTCCGCCGCCGCCGCCGCCGCCGCCGCCGCCGCTGCCGCTGCCGATCCCCCTCCCCCTATCACCACAACGCCTCAGTCTCTGGTGGCTGGGCGGCGCTTCCACTGCACCATGTGCGGCAAGTGCTGCACCGGTGACGGCGAGATTTGGGTTTCTCCGGAGGAGGCCGCTCGCATCGCCCGCCACCTCAACCTTTCGCTGCAGCGCTTCCTGGACTCCCACACAAAGCAGTACTCAAAGTACAAGGGCTGGCGCATGCTCAAGACGGCGGAGGGCTCGTCGGTGGGTCGGTGCGGTGTGGAGCGGTCGGCTGGGTGGGTGGGTGGGTGCGGTGCCGTATGGAGCGGTGTGGAGCTATCGGCTGGGGCAAGAACCACTAGACCGCAGCGGAGGGACATTGGCGACCTATTAACCCATGAATACTTACCAGGCATACCTGTTGGCTGGGGCGATGAGCTGGGAAGGGTTAATAGGGTAGTGCAGAGGCAGTGCGTCATTGGACCGGGTTGCAGCACCCACCGCCTTCTACATGACAAAGAGAGGTCCACTGAGGGGCAGGAGGGCGTGGAAATGCGTGAGGGAGGGTTTGTCATTAAGGTTGTCGGCAGCAGGGATGCGTGGGCGCGGGGCGTAGCAAACCGACTGGCGTTGTAGAGGCAGATCGGGAGGCAGATCGTCAAGCGCAGGGTGGGCGAGGGATGGGAGGGGTATCAAGGGTTATGTCCCAGCTATGTCCGCCCGCCCCGCTATCCCCTGTTCCGTTCCCCCATTGCGGTCTCATCTTTAGTTTACCCCCTCCCCGCCCGCTCCCCCCGCCCGCCCCCCTGCTCCCCTCCTGCTTCCCCCCTGCTCCCCCCAGTCGTGCATCTTCCTGGGGCAGGACAACAAGTGCTCCATCCACTCGGTGCGCCCCAGCCAGTGCTCCACCTACCCCTGGTGGCCTGAGCTGACGTTGGACAGCGAGTGGGAGTGGGAGAAGGTGCGGGAGGGAGGGGGAGCCGGAGGGAGGGAGGGAGACAGTGAGAGGGCTGAATGGGTGGTTGGGGGGTGGGGCTGTTGAGGTGCATTGAGGGTTACCGTATTGAGGTGGTGTGGGACTGGGAGAGGGCGTGGGGGTTCAAGCCACAGTGTGTGTGCGTTGGCTACTGGCGGCTATGGCGCCAAACGTATACGAAACGCATCAGCCAGGTACCCCCCGGGAGGTGACGATGGATGGTTTTGTCTCCTTTTTGTTTCGTCTCTTTACCTCCTTGCCCGCCCCACGCCCTTCCCGCACGCGCCCTCCCCGGGCCCCCACAGGCCAACATCTGCGAGGGTTTCGACCACCCGGAGGCGGGGCCGTTGGACGTGGACGAAGCCGCGCGGCAGCTGCGAGAAGCCAACAAGATGACGCAGGTACGGTAACGGCGCGAGAGCCGTACCTTCATTGCCGGTGCCCGTGTCCGGCTGCATGGCCTGGATTTGCGCGCGCGCGCATCTTGAAAAGAAGCACCCAAGTTATACGTCATACCGTACCGGCGCAAGCGGCACCTGGCACCCTTGTGCAGCTCTTGACCCGCCTCTGATCGAATCTGATCTGGATCTGATCTGATCCTGATCTGATCCTGATCGGATCTGACCTACCTCGCCTTGTTTCCACCCTTCACCTTCACCTTCCTCCCTCCCGCGTCCCGGAACGCGCACGCTGGCGGCCCGCACCTCCCCGGGGGCCTCGCCCTCTCCGCCTGCCTGCCAACCGGCCTGCCTGCCTCACTGCCTGCCCGTCCGTCCGTCTGCCCGTCTTTGCGCTGCGGCGGCTCGGCTTGGCTCGGCGGGCGCAGCTGCGGTTGTTGGCGTCCGAGGTGCGGATTACACCCAAGGTGAGCGAGGCGAGGGTCCTCCCGCGAGTTCATCGCTGCGGTTCGTGTACTTGTACCACCAGGGGGGGGGGCGGGGTCGGTGGGGTAAGGGGGCCCTAGCTATGCTATCCCTAGCGACGGCCACGGCCCACGCCCCACCGGGGGGCAGGAACGGTGGGGGGAGGGCGGAGGTCTTGCCATGTTCCTTAGGCACGTTCATGGGCCCCGGTGTATGTGTGATAAAGGGTTGACCTGGGTACAATTACCAACGGCAAGTACGGCAATCAGCCCTGGATACGCAACGGTGAAAGGCCCTGCGTGGTTTTGCGCCGTTGCCACCGGGACCGACACCATCGTCACCACCACCATAGCAAGTAGCTATGCTCGTCACTCTTCTTCGTGATTCCCTTCGCCTTCGCTGCTACCGTATTGTGGCTCTTCGCGCCTCCCTTTCCCACAATGACCTGTGCCTCTCTCCACGGCATATTGCCTCTCTCCACGGCATACCGGTATTGCCTCTCTCCACGGAACGTGGCCGGGGGCCTTATATGTGGGCGCTCCGCAGGTGGCGAGCTGGGCGGACCAGGTGCTGCTGTGGGACGAGGAGGTGGGCGGCGACGACGAAGGTGGCAGCGGCCGAGGCGGGGAGGCGCAGCAGCGAGGGCCGCAGGGGCCGCCAGGCGGCAAGGGCGGCAAAGGAAAGGGAGGAGGCGGTGGTGGCGGTGGTGGTGGCGGGAAAGGGAAAGGGACGTCGTCGATGGCAAGGTAGCCATGGCTGCTGGGGCCCGGAGCGGGTGGGAGGGAGATGCGGACGGGGCTGTGTCGGCCGATGAACGTCCGGGATGCGTTATGAGGGTCGCCTGATGCGGGTCTTACAAAAGTGCTGCTGGCCACGGCGTGGACAGGGCCGGGCGCACGGCACGTGCTTCAAGGCCCGCCGGATGCTCTGCTTTGCTTTGCTTCACGCCGCCGTTGCGTCGTTACATTATGTACACCGGAATACACAGGAGCATTACCGTACTGTGATTTCGTTGCCGTACTGGCATTGTTAGGGCACCGTACTTGTAACCGTACACACGGTGCTCGCTTTGGTGCCCCGCCAATTCAACGGGTGTATTGTAACGTTCCGATCATCTAACATGAAGGAGGCACGTAATGAGGCACGCAGGGCACTAGCAAAGCACGGAGGCAATGCCCCCCCGTTACCGTTCACGGGCTCCGGCCTATACGTGGATAACCCCCCTCTGGGCCCCAAAGGCCTTCACGTTTCATCACGTCTTTTTACCCACGTTATGCTCAACGGTGACAACACCCAAGCGACCCCATGCTTCGCGAAGCGGAAACCCACATTGGCAATCACAGCGGGGACAAACTGGCACAGGGTCCACAAGCCCAAAACCCCCACTGCGGCCGCGGCGGCGGCGGCCATGGCACTGGGGCACCGCGTGCACAACCCAGTTCCGCGGGGCTGACGGTCTGCACGGCCCGACGGACCCCGTTTCGCCTCGCCGCCCTCGCTTGCATGCGACTCACATACTTCGTCCCTTGCTGTTCTCTGTCTTTTACCCGGTTATCGGGGTGCTTTGGTGCCACTGACAATGCGGCTGTACCGCCCCGCTACCGGCCCACGTGTGTACTGGTCATCACATATTGAGCTCACAGCTCCGCCAGTGCTTAACCCTTCAAGGGTTGGTCTCAGGACCAATTACGGGTATAGCGCTGAGCCGCTCGCGGTAGTTTCTGCATGGTAAAAATTGGTAAAATTTAACGCGGTAGTTTAACGCGGTAGTTTAACGCGGTAGTTTCTGCATGGTAAAAATTGGTAAAATTTAACTCGATGTCGTTAGCGAACATGAGCGCGGGTGGGCGGGTGGGGCTCGCCCAGCAGAGCAGGGATAGTTCCGCAATAAATTACAGTCTATATACAACACCCTGTAATTTATGCGCAAATTGCCCCTCGTAGTAGTGGGCGCAAAAAGTTGGGTTTTCCGTAGTTAGGAAAGTGGGTGTCAGGGATTCGCGAACCTTCAAGAAAAAAGTCTGACAGGGACTGACCGCCTGCTTGAACGCGCGCGCGCCAGAAGCCAAGCGCGCCAGTTTTGGTAGACACACATGCATTCCACACTACACGGCACCTGCGCGCCTGCGCTGCAAATAAATAGTAACGCGGCGTACAAATGTAGCAGCTTCTGCCGTACCAAAACTGGCGTGCTTTCAAGACTTCTTGTGCTTAGCTGCGTTCCCGCAGGCGGTCACAGTACGCGAATCCCCATGGAATCCCCTACATTCCCCCCTGCGTAACACACGCACCGTCCAGGGTGCGAACCACGAACCACCAGCCGCTGCTTAGCGATATAGCTCCGTAAATCTGCCCACTTAATGGAAGGTTTCGATTTGGGGGTGGTGCAGACTGTGCGGGGTCCGGACGCGGCAAACCAGGCTGAGGAAGAGGAAATCAGGAGCTTGAGGGAGGGAGTGAGCCTGACTTGTGCGTGATGACCGGGTGTCAGTAACTAGGGGCAATTGTGATCCATGAACTGCCGCTCCGTGGGCGTGCGTTTTGGTGGGCGTGCGTTTTGGTGCGGGGCAGCGCCTCGGGCGACTCGCTCATTGTTCGTGCTCAGACCACCTTACCGCGCCTGACTGCCACTTAGCTTCTCGCGGGTCGCAGGTCGTGCTATCCAGGTGATGATGAATCCTTAGTAACACGTCCACAAGGGTCCACAATGTCAGGAGGCGAACCGGCATGAACCGGCGAACCCCGTGAAACGACACGCTGGCGCGTTTAATGCATTCTTGTTCAGGCGTATGAATTAAAGCATTATAATACTCTTCAGCACGGCTTGCGTTTGTTTTCATGAATATTGCCTTATGACAGTACACAGTACGGATGAGTAACAATGAGTAAGGCACAACCAGGCACAACTGGTTAGATCAGTTAGATCACAGTAACATTTCGGCTGCGAATCGGGGTTTTCTTGATTGGCGTAGATATCATATTTGATAAATGAAATCATCTGCTAGTATACTGACGATCTGAAATCAGTGGCTGTCTTGGTGGGGATGGTGTTAATCATGGCCATTTCGGTTGCGCCAGGAAGCGATAGACGATGGCCCTCACTGGCAAACGCATACTAAACGTACCCCAGCCTTAGTGCTCGCTTTGCCGGGTGCAGCATGAACGAGACGGCAGCTTGGTGCCGGGTGCGCCAGCGAAGTGTCGGCGATTGTTCCTTACACGGCAAATCTACCGGGAAATCGCCCTCTGTCAGCTACCTCGGCCTCGGCTTGATTTGTTCCAGTTTTGACAGTTGATTTATTTGGTGATTTGTGGCTGATGCATACACGGCCGGAAGGTACAGACTGCAGGGTGGAGCTGTAAATCGGCAGGAATGGGCCGGCTTCCTACAAAGCGTCCAACAAGCCACCTGCAACATTTAACTTTCCTTGTTTGTTACAGCCAATTTACATGACACGTTACGTTGCCTCACGTTTACATGTAAAGTGGCAGGCCCAAACGGATCCCAATTTACATGGGCTGTTTTGGGGACGTTATCTCTGTTGGCGCGAGGTCCGTAAGAGAGGGTAAGAGTTACACGCTCTGTTTTGAGGCGGTAACGTCAAAGCGCCCATGTCATATCACTTCAGCACGATGTTAAACCCTTAGGACGAAGCCTGCGAGCGTCGTTGCCCATAATGGAACCCGACGCGCCGAGGTCGGCCTCATCGCGCGAGAGCTCGTTCTCAGTGTACGCCAAACCCTCGATGGCGGTCTCATCGCGCTCATTGTTTGCATATTGATTATACTAAAGTTGTGCGGCGTCGGTGAGCGGCTGCGACCGCGGCCGGCCCTGCGCGGCGTCGGCATGGCTCTCGGAAGCTCGGCCTGACCGACCACTATGTCCTGTCGAGAAGCAGCAGCGTCTTGTCAAGATCCATGTTGACTTTATGCAGAACTAGCCGGCAGCGAAATTCATTCGGGAGTGCCGACCGTGGTGAGGGACCGGTGCGCTTGTAGGTCGTACTATTTTGGAAAATAGTACGGCACGCATTCTCCAGCGCTGTTCCCGCGCACTTATCATAAAAAGGTATTCACATAATTGCCTGGCCTTGTATCGGTTCGTTGTATGTGCCCCAGCAGCTTTGGTCACTTAGGCAGCTATTCATAAATGGACATGACCACGCAATTCTCTGAGCAAACACGCGTAGCACGGGATATAGCGTGATATAACACTCTTCGAGCTCGCGCGCTATGTCGCGGATTTGAAAGTCAATTCGGTGATAGTGTTGAGTGATGGCCGCCAGGCCAAGCCCCCAGCGAATGCTTCCCCGAATGCGATACTCAGCATGACACGTGGGAGCCTTGATTCCGGACACATGCCTGGCTTGAGCATAGTGCATAGGAGCAGTGCTCTGCTGCCGCTGCGCTTGTGCGGAGTTGCCCTTCGTCATGTAGTATGTTTGGCAGGGTTTGGCGAGAAGTTCGCAGTGGGAACGCGATGGAGATCGACGACGATACCATGTGTATGACATAACTGAACGATTGATCTTGAAGGAAATCAAAACTATGCTAAAATGAGGTTGTACTGGCTGTAACGGGGCGAGGGGTCAACGTTTGGTCAATTACACCCCCCCCCTGGGGCCACGTTAGACTTTTTGGCCACGTAACGTGTAACGGACCCGTTACCCCATGCGAACTGACCACGTCTCCTGTAAAGTGATAACGTAACGTGTCATTTAAATCCAGCATTACGGTTCCTACAGTTATTAGATCCGGACTGTAACGCCGAGGTTACAGTGTGCCGTACAAGCGGCTAGAATAAAGCCTAAGAAAGGCGTCGCACAGCATCTCGAGTAGCCTTTGCTCCGCCCAAGCACTACATTGGTATCGAGACCAGTACTGTCGTACAGTCTCTCAGAGGTCGACAGTTCGATCCCTGGTACCCGCGGAAAGGCTTCCACTCCAGAAAACCTTGCAAATTAAGGCTAGAGGCATGTATGCCGCGGCATGACCTGACTTGGGAAGTTGTCCACCCCAATGCCGAAGACTGTCTGGCTAAGACCCCAGGCATGCAAAGGTGGTGAAAGGCGGAGTGGACTGTGCACAGACACTGCGAGGACCGAGGACGTTCCCTTCAGAGGGGGGGGAATGTAACGCCGAGGTTACAGTGTGCCGTACAAGCGGCTAGCATAAAGCCTGAGAAAGGCGTCGCACAGCATCTCGAGTAGCCTTTGCTCCGCCCAAGCACTACAGCGGCGGCAGGATCGCTGCAGCCTACGCCATACGCTGATGACCAGGGCCCCCCTTTTGTTCCGCTCGTTATTGCGACCCAGAGTCGCAACAAACACTTGCCAATGAATGCCGCCTCAACGGCCATCAGGCCATGCAATGCTGCGGCTGAAGCGGCACGTAGCATCCTGCAGCCTGAGAGCCGCGGATGCTGCATCAGCACCGCCAGCAATGCGTCTCCAGCAATGCGTCTCCAGCAATGCGTCTCCAGCAGTACATACCCACCAATGCACCCCCAGCAATGCCAAGTGGAGAGAGGGGAGGGTTGTTGTCGCCCACCGGGCCGGAGCCCCAAAGAAAACACTGCCCTCCGAGCAGCCCTTGGTGGTTACGGAGCCTGACGGAGCACACTGTAACCACCATCTCTGCCACCCACCATCGCCTGGCACCCGTCTCCCAGGGGCTTGAGTGCTTTATGAAGCGCACTTCAACAAGTTTCGGGAGCCATGCGACCGACTGGCACGTTCTCCGAAACCACAGGGCTGCCTCAACAAGCCAATGGTGTCCTGCGCAAGGTGTTTAGGGGGCCGCTGGTGTACGAATATTTAATACGTGATGTGTGTAATCAACACAGCTGTATTGGTATCGGGTCAGTCTTTGCCAGCATGAGGGTTCGGCCGAGCAGTTCTGATGGGCCTGGCCGTCCGCAGGTACGGCATTCCAGGCAGGAAGAAATACGGCTGCTCTCCTGCCGGAGTTTGAGCGAGCCAGACCTCTTCCCGCGATACCGTCTGTCCAACTGACAGTGCCAGCCGATCGCCGGGAAGGTGCGCCAGGTCCGTTTAAGAGGCGACGAGCCAGCACAGGGGCCACCACCCACCACCCACACAGCGTACGAACGGCAGTTCGATGTAGGCTGTGCGTGGGGCCCCGAGGCCGGCGGCTTTAGATGGCCTTTCCGCGCATGCTTATAGGCAGTTAGTAAGGACTCTAACTGTCGGTCGACACTTCCGAGGGTCCGTGTAAGACGGGGATTCCGGACTTAGCGCGACGCGCGGGTCCGACCCGTTGGTCACGTAACAACGTGAACCTTCAAAGTAACAGAATCAGACATATTAATAATAAATATTAATATAGTCCAAAGACTAGTGTGGTGTGTCACTAGTTGGAGGAGTTCTCAGAGAGAACACAGAAGATACTTGATCTGTCGTATCACGATACGGCACGCGGCTTGGCGAGGGCCGTGAAGTAGAAAAGCTCGTCGGGCTAGGGCATGGTGCCATTGCTTACACACTGCGGTCCAGGTTCAATACCTGGCTAGGCCCATACTTCCGTTTACATCTCACTCGCTTAAGGTATAAAGATCCACGCTTCCGCACAGGTCTGCCCCTCGGCAGACTAAGATAGAATCTCATGCATTACAGCCGCTGTCTCATCTGCCGTTGGCCATTCCTGCAGCAAGGTCCGCTGCTGGGCCACGAGGGCAACCAGACTGCTACCGTGATACCGAGCAAAAGCTGAGTTGCTACTGAACCCCTTTGTCACGCGACGGCTACAACCTACAAGGAAACGTTGCATGGCCAGGCAACCGCCGTTGCCTCATCCTCGCTCCGTTTGATGCCAACCTCCGCCCCCGCCCCCAACCCCGGGCGGGGGATCAGCAACGGCATATGTAAGGCCCCTTTGTGGCGACAGCAAGATCCGTTGGGCAGTTAGGAGATGGCATGCCGCCATGCCCTGGCGATGAGGGGAGGTAGGGGAGAAACGTGAGGCAGGTGCAGAGCGAATACGAACACAGCGTTTCTGTACGTCTATGAGGTTCTCTATCTACAAAGTAACCGGCTCAGCCCTCCTACAGGATATGCGGAGCAATAACAATAGTCACTTAAGATGGATTAAAATCCGGTTACAGCAGCAACGTATGTCGTTTCCACTGGTGGCGGCTCTCAGCTCCTAACGGCTCCTAGAACCGTACCATAGCCATTCATCTAGCCGTACGTACGCATCCGACAGATCAAGCACAACCTGGCCAGCGAGCAATGGATGACTTGCTCCATAATGCAACAAGATGTGTCGAGCTTGGTGTAAATCGATATTCATCGATGCATCAGCAAATGACCGTTGCTGACCGTTGTAACCGTAAGTTACAAGAGGTGGCTATCCCACCTTCTCACCGGCGCCGCAACAGGAGTGACGATGGCATGAATAAAGGATGGGTATGCATTATCTGAAAGAGAGTTGACATAACTTACGAATAACTGGCTGCTTACGCAGGGTTAAACCCTGGTTGCCCGACAGCGCAGGCTGACAACCTGGATCACAGTAAAAGAGTCTTGATGTGTTTAAAACTGTATAAGGTTTTAGTTTGACCATGCACGAGTGCTGAGCGCTGCCGTGTGCAGCCCATCAGGGGCCCATCGTCACAAATGCGTGACGTCTAGACACACGTACCTGGTTAGTGAACAGGAAAGTGCTGACGAATACAGGCATCGCAATAAAATAGCTGCAAGAGATCACAGTATCCGGCCGATTGGTGGGCTGCTGCTGCTCTTTCAGACATCTTTCTGCTGGCTGCGGCTCGTGTTTCAGCAGCCTTCAGGTCGAGCTCCGGCACGCAGTGGTGGCCCAGGGTCCATGAATTTATCAAATGTGTTGCATCGGCTGGGTGAATTGTTTCGGTCGTCTACAGATTTTCCGGAGTAACCTGGGTTTGCAACCTGACGCCGTCCGTTCGTCTCAGCTTCAATTGACCAAGTCATGCTGCGACAAACTTACCTCAAAATGAAGCTGCCAAGCCAAATGTTTGTCATGCTTCGAAACCTTGCATTTCGAGGGCGGCTCCAGGTCACGTCTGGGGTAATATCGACACCGTGTGCAACCGCCAACATATCCCGCACGCAAATCAAAGGGGCCACTTTGCTCTTTCGAACTGGGCGCCTCTAGGCACTGGAGAGTCCACGGCGGACTTGTTCGGGTTTCCGGCAAAGTGCTGTACAACAAGCCGAGGCAAGTCTTGTACAACCTCAAGGCAAAACACGTACTTATCGAAGCAACTTTAGACTTACGGTTGCATCTGATAATATATAACTTTACCCTCTCTTAATCAATGGAGCAAGCAACTGTGTTAATAGCTTTACAGCTTCCCACATACACTTCAGGAAGCGAGTGTTAACTCGCTGCAACCTGAGAAGACACTCTATGGCCCGTAGTAAGAACAAGAGCACTGAGGCCATGTCTGGGCGGAAGACCTTGTTCGACAACCAACTTTTTACTACTGAGGTGGGGATATGGGTGCCGAAATCGCCAACGAACATGTACGCGGCATATGTAACTTAACATAGCAGGCATCCTTAGTTAGCCTTTGCCAGGCGCTTTTCACGCCGGCTGAGCTCTTCTCATGCCACCCCTTGCAGGAGCAGGCGACGGCTGTTCGCAAGGATGTTGGCTTCAAGGCGCGCCTGCTCAGGACGTGCTGCATGAGGGGAGCATCAGCGTCTACAAAGAGCCCTGTGTGAGTTGCGGGGTTGGGCATGCCTTAACTTGACCCCCGAACCGGTTTTGATACTTGCACACAAACTACTTCGTTGCGGTCTGGGTAACGCATGTTTACAGTTGTAACGTGCCTGTGGAAACGGCCTTCCGATCGACCTTAGGCGACCGCCACCCCTCGTTCCAGCTGGATGGTCACGAGACCTCTCCCCCCTCCAACCTGGAAAACTTAAACGCAATCCATCACGTCAAGTACTCATAACTCGTCTTTGTACAAACGCGCAGGGGAGCATCCAAGCCGCAAGTCCTGGGCGGCTGGGAGGATTGCCCCGCCTTTGACCTCGACCCGGTGTCCTCCCGCCAGGGCTCTGCCCTCGCCTGCACCAGCGGCACCGCAGACGTCGGCGACATCCCAGACCCCTACCGCCTCCATTCGCGGCAGGGGCCGGTCGGGGAAGCCGAGCAAGTGGCACAGCACGACGCTGACGGCCGGCCCGGCTCCCGCGCGCGCGCCGTCCCGACGGTCAACGCAATCAGCAGCCCACAGACCTCCGTTGCCGAGGCTTTGGCGCCTCCCCTCACCCTGGCGAGCCCCACCTCCGGAGGCGCTTGCTCCCGCCTCCCCATCACCGACTCTGGCGTCGTGTGCACCCCCATGCTCGCTGCGCCGCCGCCCATCCTGACATCTACTCCTCCCCAGGGCAGCGCCGCCGACATGGACAGCAGCAGCAGCGAGCACGACAGCCTTCCCGCCGCCGATTCTCCGATGTCTCCGCAGCCCTCCCAGCCCAGCGACCGCCAACACCTGCAGCACCGCGTCGCGTTGCGGCTGTTGGAGCGCCGCGGTGTCCTTCCCGACGGCCGCACCTCCGCCTCCGGCGCCGGCAGCAGCGGTGGCGGCGCCTCCCCTGCCTCCGACGGCGGCGGCGCCGTCGCCTCCGGCTCCAGCTTCCTCGTCATGTCGCCCAGCTCGGGCCGGAGCAGCACCGAGTACTACAGCGCGCTGAGCTCGCCCGTGGCGCTGCCGCCCGGCGCCGCCGCCGCCATCGTCCTGCCTGTTGAGACTGCCGTGGAGGTGGACGAGCGACTCTGTCTCCAAGAGGGGGTGGAGGACGATCCGCTGGATCTGCGGGGGCCGGGTTACCGGGTCTCTGCCCCCGGGCTGGGGCTCCGTGGCGCTGCGTGGGGCTGCGGCGGCGCCGCCGCTGCCGCGGCGGGCCGCGGCGGCGCCGCCACCGCCGCCGCCACTGGCGACAACGACCTGCCGCTTCGGATGCGCGGCTCGGACTTTGGCGGCGTGATGAGTAACGGGATGCCGGTTGCCGTATTCGAGCGCGCTCGCGCCGCCGCCGCCGACGGCGGCGGCGGCGCGACGCGGAGCGCTGTGGTGGCCGTCAGCCCCTGCGACGGCGACGCCGACGGCGGCGCCGACGGCGTGCCGTATCCAGGCATGCCGCGGCCCGCTTGGTCTGCCGCCGGCGGGCGCAGCGAACTGACGATGGAGGAGAAGGAGTGGTTGTTTGGACAGCCCGGCGGCATCGCCGGACTAGCGCCTGTCATGGCGCTGGGCGAGGGCGGCGAGGGCCTGGTGGATCTTGTACGGCTGGATCTGCCAGGCCGTACACTGCACCTTGCGCGCAAGGCCACGCGGACGTGCCTGCCGGCGTATGCGCTGTCGGCGAGCGGGGCAGGCACCGCCGCGGCGGCTGCGGCGGTGCTGGGGATGCGCGCCCAGAAGGTCAGCTACAAGTTCCCGTATGAGTTTTTCGATCGGGAGGTGCTGGCTATGAAGGCCGTCAAGGACTGCGGCTTTGTGATCCGGTTCCAGGTGAGATGTGGATCTGGTTTCGGGGCTCGATTTTTGGCCGGATCCAGCTTTGGATCTTTGGATCCAGCGTTTTTGGTGAAGAAGGCAAACTGTGCTTGCGAGATTCAAGGGCCAGGTGGACCCTGTCGCAACCCGGTGCCGGTGCTGTGTGCTGTGTGGTCATAATAGGCAGAGGGACGAGTAGGTTTCGAAATCTTGATTGCGCAATCATAATTTGACGCGGGGTTTGTGCGGTCCATGCGACGGTCCTCCTGGATCTCCCTGGATCAAAATCGTACAGGCTGCCGCATACGACCACGAGGCGGGCCAGGGCTTCATCCTCATGGAGGCCGCGCCGTACGGCACCCTGGAGGATCTCCACGCGGTAAGTGCCGTACACACGGAGTTGTCATTTGAGCCTTTGGCTTGTCTGTTTTTTCGCATGCCAGGGGATTCGGGCGGGGGGCCGAACCTTCGCCTCCTTACACGCCGTGAACCACCACCAAGCAATCCCCGGCCTCCTCGGCGGTCTCATCCCCTTCACCCTAGCCCGCTTGGGCTGTCATCAACCACCCTTCCCACCACCACCCACCCCTCCAATCACACCTCACCCACCACCCGCCGCTTCCCACCACCATCCGCAGGCCCTCTGCCGCAGCCAGCTCCAGCACATTCAGCGCCAGAAGCCCGCACTGGTGCAGCGCGTCATGGGCAAGCTCAACTTCAAGTCCTCCGCGCCGCCCTCCCTGGTCGCCACCGCCACCGCAGCCACCGCAGCCAGCCCCACGGCCCGCAGCACCATCCCCTCGCCCCACAGCCCCTCCGCCCTGCCACCGCGGGCGCCAACCAGCGGCGGCATCGGCTCCTGCGGCGGCGCTTCGCTGGACCCGCAGGGCCGGGAGCGCTTCAGCTGCTGCGCGACGGCGTCGACGGCCGCCGTCGGCGCTGTCCCTGAGCGGTCGTCGCCGTCGTCGGCAGCGGGGGCGGCGGCGGCGGCGGGTCCAGGTCCCGGCTCGAGCTCGATGCAGATTGCGCTGCTGGGGAGTCGCCTGATGAGCACCAAGGCGCTCAAGTACTACGGCGCGTGCATGCTGCAGGTAGGGGACTCTTTTGGGTTTGTCACGTGTGCGCCCGTCCGCCTCAGTCGTCATTCCCCTCCCACTCGCCTCCCACTCGCTCCTTCCCGTCTCCCGGCTCCGACCCGTCTCCGTCACCTCACCGCGCTGTCTCCTTTCTTTCTTCCTTGCTTTCCTTTCTATTTCCTTGCCCGCCGTCTCTCTTACCTCCCTTCACCCGCACATCCCACACAATCCGGGTCGCTTACCTCCCCCCGCTGCGGCATCTTCTCTTTGCTATCTGGTACCGGCAATCCCACAGGCCCTCTCTGCGCTGCACCTCGCCGGACTGGTCTACCGCGATCTGAAGCTGGCCAACATCCTCATCTGCGACAGGGGCCAGGTGCGCCTGGCCGACTTTGGCGCCGCCACGCCCTGTCTGCCGGGCCAGCCGGGGCTCTTTGGCGGCGCGGCCGGCACGCGCGCGTACCTGGCGCCGGAGGTGGTGCCCTGGCTGGGGGCCGGCGGCGGCGGCAAGGCCAAGCGCGGCAGCGGCAGCGGCGGCAGCGGCAGCGGCCCGGAGCCGTACACTGTGACGGTTGATTCGTGGGGCTGGGGTATCCTGATGGTGGAGCTGTCGACTGGCTGGAGCCTCAAGGTAGGGGCGGCTGGGTGTGTGGGGGTGTGTTTGAGGGTTTTAGGGTTTAGGGTCAACCCCCCAACCCAACCCACGTGCGGCCCCCGCCTCGCCTTGCCTCGCGGTTCACCTCCGCCGCTACTCGCCTGCGATTGTCCATTCTTGCTCCCCTCCCCCGCCCCCCAGTCTACGGGCTCCGGCCTATACGTGGATAGCCCCCCAGTCTGCTGCCTCGCCTCGCGCCACCTCGAGAGGTTCTACTTTCTGTCTAAACCCTAACTCCCCGACCCCGCCCCACCTCTCGCCGCCTCCCGCCTCAACCTCGCAGGAGATCCAGCAGCGCATCATCAACCGCGTGTGCAACCCCCGCGGCGCCGAGCCCGCCGACCTGCCGCCCGACTGCGGCATCCCCCCGGCGCTGCGGCAGCTGCTGCTGGAACACGTCTTCGTGCGCGACCCACGGGTCCGTTGGTCGGCGGCGCAGATCCGCAGCCACCTCTTCTTCGAGGGCGTCGACTGGGACAGCCTTCACGAGGCCGAAGGCCCCCACGCGCACCTCTTTGCGCGCGGGCGTGTCGTCAACTCGCCGCCGCCGGCGGTGGACGACGCGCCGGAGGCGGTGGCGGAGGCGATGGCGGAGGCGGAGATTGCCGCGGCGGCGCGGCAGCGGGGCAGTCGTCCCAACGCCCTGGCGGTGGCCAACACCCGCGGCAGCTGCGACGGCGCCGAGGAGGCGGAGTACGACAACGCGGTGGTGACGCCGTTTGGCTCGCGCCCCAGCGGCACGGGCTACAGCCGGCTCAGCTACTCCGGCGCCGGCGGGCCGCCCAGCCCACTGACGCCCGCGATGATGAGCCCCGGCGGCGTGCGCGTGTCCCCCATCACGCCTGGCGGCGGCGGCAGGTCCAGCGGCAGCGGCTACAGCAGCTCGTTCCTCGCCGCCGGCGGTGTACGGCAGAGCTCTCCAGGCACTGGCGCCGGCGGTCTCCTGATTGGGCCCGTGGTGGTGCCGACGCCGCCGCCGCCCGGCACGCCGTCGGGGTCTCCGGCCTCCGGGCCGTCGCCGCGGGCGGCGGCGGCGGCGGCGGCGGCGCTGGGGGCGGGCGTCAGCCGGCGCCACACGCTGCAGGGTGTGTCCTCCACGAGCCGCCTGTCGTCCGGGAGCAGCTTCAGGAACAGCGCCGCCACGGCGCCCGGGACGGAGACGGCGCAGTAGCGGGTAGCGCTGTCTTGTCCGCCATGACGGCGCGGCGGTTTTTATTCACGGCGGCGCAGTAGCGGGCTGTCCCTAGCGCTGGCCGCACGGCCGCGCCACTCCGAAGGCTGTGCCGTAGCCGACGGCTGCCGGCGCCCGACAACAGTTTGGTTCATCGGCGTAATTCGTGTAGCCCTGTGCTGTGCTGCCCTGTCCTGTGCTGTGCTGCGCTGACATGTCGGCGCCCCAGACATATCCTGATGGCGCCGAATGATGTGTCGGCGCCGAACCGTAGCTGGGACCGACTGTAGAGATGCGGTGAATCGTTCCCGCGAGGGAAGGCAGCGAACTGCAGATTGAAATTGGGGCGTGCGTACCTGGTGGTGGTGGTGGTGGTGGTGGTGGCGAGGGAGGGAGAGAAAGCGAGGGAGGGAGAGAGAGGGAGGGCTGGCTGACGGGCTGCCACCAGAGAGAGGCTTTTACGTGGATGGTCCCTATACTGTTGAGAGAGGCTTTTACGTGCCCCGTATACGTGTATGCAGCAGGTGTTGCTGCCCGCCCGCGGCGGCGCGGGTGGCATTGTCGTGGTGACATCGCTCGCCGGCGGTGGTTGGGTGGTTTGGGGCTCTGCTGCGACAGGGAGCGAACGTCTCTGGGCGGAGGCGCAGCGATGCAGCAACGCAGGGCGGCTTGTTATTTCTTCCATTCCGCGGATAGAGCAGCACTGTTAAGAACCGCACATTTCGTCGTCACCTGTCGTGGTCCTGAGACTCAGAGGGGGGAGAGAGAGGGAAAGGAGTCGCCGGGGGTTCACCCGGCCCGGCCGTGGGCGTGGACTTATTTGCACGGTAGTTGGGAAGGGCCACGGTGCGGCTTTTTCCCGTCTCTCCGCTTCTGCTCTGGATACGGTAACCGACGAGACTGTAAGAGGATTGCTGCGGTGGTCGGTTGTAATGCCGAGCCTGCGGTTCAGGTTCCAGATGCGGTGTAGATGCGGTATTTTATATTCGCCCCCTGCTGTTGTGGTGACACTGCGTGGATGGCGGATGCGGGCTTGTGGACGATTTTTAGGGGGGCCGAGGGTGATTCGTGGCTGGCCACGACCTGAGTACCGACCGATACCTGAATGAACAACTCGGAAAAGTCCAGACTGGAAAACAAACCCGACTGCTGATGTGCGAAGTGAAGGGCGGGTGATGTGTGAGCTGCTTGCGCGACAAATGCTGGCAGGAGGTGGGTCGGGACCGGGACCTCGGTGCGGAGGGCAGGAGGCGGGGGGGCAGCGATACTGCACACGCTGGGGCACAGCAGGCTGGCGCGTTGGCTGGCGTTGGCGTGACGTTCCTTGGCTTCGCGTGCGTGCGTGTGTGATGGGCATGCGTGCGTGCGTGATGACGGCGCGGGCAGGGGCGTGCGCGGGAAGCGGGAAGCGAGAAGGGTGGGTCGTGCCGGGCCGGGCCGTAAGCTCGTGTGCTGCTGCTGCTGCTGCCGGGGCCATTTTGTGCACCTTTTAGAGCTGCTGGGTGCTGACGCTACACACGGCTGTAGCGGCGGGGCAGGTGGACGTGAAAGGTCCTTCGGAGGCCTTTAGGAGGCGTGTACATAGCTTTTGCTGGGGTGCAGCAGCAGCATGAAGGCGCGGTGTGCGTTTTGGGTTTGGTGGTGCGGTATTTTGCGGTGTTTATAGAGTCTGTATGGATTTTGGGAGCAGCGGCCTCTGGGCGCGTGGCCTCGGGCGTGTAGGCGGCGCTTTAGGCGATGGATTGGAGAGCTCGCGGTGGCAGCAGGGGGGCCGCTGAGTTGGGCCGCCGTCCGCCCCGCCGCCCCCAACGCCGCGTGTGGTGCGGTCCGGTGCAGTCCGGTGCGGTGCATTCCAGAGGAGTGGCAATGTGGAGGATGATACGGTAGTCCATCCACCTTTCGCGCCCGCCCCCGGTGCAGCCCTTAAAAAGGCCCTATCTGCTTTAATATACGTACCATGGATGTGTAAATGTGTAAATTCCAGGGTGGGTGTTGTGATGTAATGTGGTGAAGGCTGAAACGTGGATTGCGGGGGACGCAGGGGAAAGGAAACGGTTCCGGAGGCCCGGAGGTGTGGTGTGGCACAGATGGGCCGTCAGGTGTACGTGCCGTCAAGTGTTGGTGAGGCTTGCGCCGCCGCGGAAGTGGAAGCTGAAGCGGAACTGGCACGGATGGCTGGCAGTGTTTTGCTTACGGTATACGGTAATCCGCTCGGTGATGAGGCGGCCGAGGTGGGCGTGGCCCCATTGGGTGCGCATCGCTGGCAAGCCCCGGGGCCCGCGCATTGGTCTGGCTTGGTGCGTGATCCGTTCCTGCAAGTGCAGCGACCCGATCTCGGGCGGCGGGAGGGGCTACGGGCTCTCAGTCGGCTGCTGCGGCAGGCGGCGGTCTCACCTCAACGGGAGGGAGAGGGGGCGCGTTTGTGCGGGCGCCAAGCTCTACTGCCCGGCTAGGGCGGCTTTTGCGGCGCGAGGGCCCCTTACCGGCCATCCCTTTAGATATCATATTTATCCACGGTGTTTTTTAATAGTACAGTGTTGCTTTGTCCGATAAGACGCCCATATTGATTCGAACCGAGATTAGATGATGCCACGACCTGGGGCACTGAGCATACCGTATACGCGGATCTCAGATCCGAGTTTCTTGTCTTTTGCTCCTTTTGCTACTGCACGCATGCATGTACAGATTATCCCTAACGAACTGTATTCTGTATATGGCACTGTCGTTCACATGTGGTACGATGCTTACGATGGGTGGGTGAGGGGGTGGACGGTGGCCTCTTTAACCATAGGCCGCTGGCAGCTGGTCATGTATAAGTTGGTGTAAGTTTCTCCTAAGGACGAGGCTGCGCTTGAAGGAAGCTTCTGCCGCAGGGTTTTCGGTTAATCCAGGCCCTGGGCACTTTCTTGCAGTGTCTTGTTTTGCCTTGACGCTCAAGACAATCGCGACTTGATCCCCACTTTTGTATGAAGCACACCGTGCCGTACTGCCTTGATACGCTCCGTACCCCGTTTCACATGACGTGTACGACGCCCTTTCCGTTATTTACTGCTGTTTCGGTTGCTCGTTAGTTCAGCGTCCCAGGAGCGGTTCCCAGCGACTGACTACGCCCTGGGCGCGCCCTCTTTTATTAAGAGGATGGCCGTGGAAGCGTCCGGAGGAAATGACAACAGCCACCGGACCACGTCCATGCTACCAGGAAAATCGCAGTGCTGCACAATTGCACGCTTCGAGTCGAGCCTCACACACGTTCGCTAAGAAGATCAAACAAAACGGTATTCACGCCCGTCCTGGTGATGATAGGACGCAGTCACAGAAAAACGCCTCCTTACAAAGGAGTAAATCTGTGTCATGCACACACGTGCATGACAAGCACGCCTAGCGCTAGTACGGCATCCCAAAGCTCCCCTGAGCGAGAAAGCTCGCAGTAGGCCGGGAGGACGGGGGAGCGCACCACTCGCAAGCTGAAAACACGGACACCGCAAACCGTATGCATTATATGGAACACTAGCAACCTGTCAGCAGCGGCAGCCGCGTAACCGCGCGTCCCCACCCCACCAGGGGTCCACGAGGATTCAATAAAAGGGTTGTTTTCCTTAGCAACGGCGGCACAGGCATTTCGTACACCGGGTCAGTATTGGTATGGGCGTCAGCGCCGATGCAGCCGCAGCACACATACCTCGTGCTGCTGTGTACACCGTAACGGCGCCCGACACCTCAAGAATCGCATTGCAACCCTGAGACCCTATCAAGTCGCTCTTTTTGCCGTATACCGTATACGGCATATGCTGTTCATCCATCGTCGCGTCGACACTTTCAACTGCGCCCTGGCATCCTGCCTCGTCTACAAACAAAGGGACGCACTGCCAAACTACCGGTATATGACTACGGCATAATATGAGAACTAACTGCGCTGTCGCAGCTCCACTCTCGGGCGACGCAAACAGACTAACGGTATAAAAGGACGCCTTCGCCTCCGCCTCCCAGGCCAAGCCCACCTCAGCCCGCAGCGCCGCCCTCCTACGTTGCTTCACCCGCAAAGGGGCCGGGAAGTGCTCGGAGGCGCGCCGTCGTCGACGCCCGTCCAGCACATTGCACTAGTCCCCCTCGCCCCCCAAAATGAGAGAGCCTTGCACCGCTTCCTGGGGAAGCGCGCCGCTGAAGCGCACCGCCGCGGCCGTCCGCCTTTCCGTTTGGGGGCAAAGGCGGATGGGGGCACCGCACATCCACCGCACATCCGCCGCCCGCCCCCGGGAAGCCCCCGCTAGCTCTGCCTGAGCGTCCATCTCCTCCCCTCCTCCCTTCAGACCCCCTGCTCATCATCGTCCGGTGTATATTTCCGCGCCGACCTGCCTCCCTTGCAATGAACAGCAACCGTGCATGACACCAGAGCACACAGCACAGCGAATATGACCTCGGGCGAAAGCGCACACCCAGCAAATGTGACATCCACTCATATTCCCACTCAACCCAAGCCGCGCCCAACTCCATGAGACAGAGCGGCCGCCCAGCCTCATGCGTTCATCGCCCCAGGGCCGGTCCTGGCACACCCCGCCGTTGGGGGCTTTGGTGTGCACAGCACGGGCAGCGCATCCGAGCCGGCAGCAGGCCCGCCGCCTGACACCCCCCCCCGCCGCCGCCCGATGCCTTCCCCCCTGCCGACTGCCCAATCCCTCCTCATGCCCACCACTCCCCTGCCGTGGACCTTGGCTGCACCGGCCATCACCCAGAGCCGGCGATAGCGGTAGCGGCAGACGCAGCGGCAGAGGCGGCGAGGGCAGAGGCGAGAGGGCACGGCGCTCTCCCAGTCCGCCGCATCGAGCCTCACGGCATTGCCCTCGGGCCAATGACCTTCTCGCCCTCGGTCCAACTGGAAAACCCTAAGCCCTCAATGAAGCTCCTGCAATGCTTGTCACAAAACCAGACGAGATGCAGCAGAGGATGGCGTGCAGCACGGAGCGGTCCACAGGCCCTCCCGCCGCACGGCAGCGGCAGCAGCAGCGGCGGCGCCGGTCGAGAGCCCTGTCCTCCCCTCTCCGCCCTTTCCTTGTCCTGGACGAGGCCGATCCAGCCTGTAGCAAGTCATGCAAACCACACACCCCTCTCCAGGCCCGCCTCTCGCGCCTCTCGCAGTTTCCCTCCACGCACACACACGGCTTCCCCTTCCCCCTCCCCAGGCCGCTCGGACGGGAGGTTCAGGGCCAGCGGGTGTTCCGTCCCGTCCCATCGGAGCAACAGGTCACACATCGCGCCTCTCTAGCACTACATCACTCGATGGCACGCAGACACACGCACACACGCACGCAGCACGAAACACGTCAGGCATTCCAAAACGTCAAGCCGGCCCCTGCACATCCTACAAGCCACCCACTCGCCTAGTAATACGCGTCGTACTCATCCTCGTACCCGCCGTACCCTCCCGTGTCATGCCCACCGTAACTGTCGTACGTATCATACCCTCCATACGCGCCTCCGCCGTACGCCCCGCCGCCGTATGCCCCGTCGCCGTCCTCGTGCCCGCCCTCCGCCGCCTCCGCCGCCTGCTCTCTCCCCTGCACCTGCCCCACCACCACCTCCGCCGCCGCCCCCTCCACACCCGCCTCCGCCGCGACCGCGCCGCGCGCCCGTCCCGCCGCTGTCCCGGGGGGCTCCTGCCCCGGTCCCTCCGCTGCCGCTGCCGCAGCCGCCGCCGCCGCCCCCGGCTCCGCCGCCGGCGGCGCGGGCAGCATCGTGACCGCGTCCTGCTGCGCGGCCTGCTCCGCATTGACCGCGGCGATGCGCGCGCGGACCATCTCCAGGAGCTGCGTCTTGTTGGCCACGCGGCGCGCGCCGTCGCCCGAAATCGCGGCGTTGACCTGTTTTCGGTCGGGTGAGGTTTTCATCGATCGGGCAGCAGGCGCGGAAGCGGCCCAAGACGGGTTGGGTGACAACAACGAAGAACATGAGAGGACTAACGAGGATACCGCAGCGATGGGGGACGTAGGTGGCATAAAGATGGGATGCTAAAAAGACTTCTTAGCGATGGAACGCTAAGAAGAAGAGATCGGGGAGCGCCTGCGGTGAAGGAGCCGCGGCGTGGCGTGGCGCTTCAGGACTTCGTGGTTGGTCCACGGCTCACACCCACGTGGACAATGGCCCGTGGTGGTGCATCCGGCACCGCCGTTAAAGGCAACAACGACGTTGAGTCCAGGGAAGGCGCTGTGGGGGTGCAGGACGCCGGTGCAGGGGTGCAGCGCTGTGCCGTGCGCGGCACAGGGCGACACACGCCCCGGCGCCGCGTCTTCCCCCGTGCTGATGTGCCGTTTCGCTCCATCACCGGTACGGTATTTTCCTCCTCCCCCCGTTACCGGTACCTTGGCGGGGTTCTCTCGGAGCTCCTTGGTGAATTTGCGCTTCACGTGCGCCCTCTCCATCTCCGGAAACAACATGCAGATGAGCGAAAAGTCGGTGCCAAAGGCGGCCAGCGCGCGGTAAAAGAGCGCCGTGTCGGCGTCGCTCCAGCGCGCCGGGCCCAGGCGCTTCATGTAGGTGAAGGTGTTGACGTAGCGCGTGTCCTCCTCCACCCGCGCGTACTGCTCCACGTCGTCTTGCTGCTGCGCCATCACCGTCAGAGTGCTCGTGTCAACCACCAACTGACCGTCCACGATGCGAACCTGCGGAGCAGCAGCGGCGGCGGCGGCGGCGGCGGCGGCGCGGCCGCCGCCTCCGGCGCCGCGACCGGCGGCTCCGCCGCGGCCGGCGGCGGCGGCAGCGGCGGTTCCTGGCGCGGCGGCGGCGGCGCCGCCGCCGGTACCCTCGCCCGCAGCGTCCGCCTCCGCCTCCGCGGCGGCTGCCGCCGCCGCGGCAGCCCTGGCCTCCGCTCGCTCCTTTGCAAGCTTGGCCTTCTCCCATGCCTGCATGCATAAAAGCATATGGCGTGACGGCATGTCAGGGCCCAGCCAGCCACATCAAGAAGACAGCCGTCAAGAGGGTCAGGCCCGAACTCTGCCCTTAACAATCCCGTTAAGGAAGGATAGAGAAGCTACCCCGCAGCACGCGCACGGTTCGCAGCCTCCTCAGCAACGCCGGCGGCAGCTTGCGCGCCTAACCGACCCACGGGTCGGCCACTGCCCTCACCTGCGTCCTGGCGATGATCTTCCGCAGCGACCAGGTCTCCGGGTCGATCGGCTCGTTGGGATCCACCACCGGAAGCCGCTGTGCGGGGACGGGTTGGCGGGCAGGCAGGAGGGCAGGCCGGAGGGCAGGCGGCAAGGGGACTCGAGTCGCGACGACACGCAGACGCAATCAGAATGCAGGGAGGCGCAGCTGCAGGTGAGTGCGGATGCGAGCCCGCCAGGGGCCCGCAGGAGCGCAGGTGATCATGAAGACGGATCGTCGCAGCGAAGTACCGTGGCCGTGGCGGCGCTGCTTGACGCTGGCCAACAGACCCAGGAGTGAAGCGCGGCTGGGCACCAGGTCGTGCCAGACTTGAAGCGGGTGAGTGCCAGACTGGAGTGGAGCCGTGCCAGACTGGAGGCGGGTGAGTGCCATGCCAGCAGGCAGCGCCGATAGCCCCAAACGGGCCTTAAAAACATCGGGTAGGCATCAGGCAAGTGCCAGCCGGCCCTAACGAGCACGTTGGTGCGCAAGACAGGGTGCGACAGGAGGCGCCCCGCAGCTCAGAAGGCGCTGGTGGTGGCGCAGGTGGCCGCGGCTCAGGCGGTGGCTCAGGCGCCTATGGGCTGTGTCGGCGGCAACGGCAGTGCGTTTGTGCGGATAGCAGGCAGCCCCCGATGCCGCATGCCCGCCGCAACCCCACCAGGCCGCTCACCACAACCGCCAGATTAGCCTCCTTGAGCGCCTGCGCCTCCAGCTCCCGCCGAATCTGCGCTTCGCGCGCCGCCACCGCCGCGGCCTTCAGCTTAGCCGCTGCCTTACCGCCCTGGCTGCGCGGCGGCGGCACGGTCATGGCGCCGGCGGCGCCCGCGGCGGCGGCGGCGGCCTTGGCGGGCCGACGGCGCCGCTTCTGGATGGCGCCCGCGGCCACTGCTCCGTCGGCCGCCTCACCACCGCTGGCTGCTCGAGTGCGACGGCGGCGGCGGCGGCTCCCGCCCTGCGCCAGGGTCTCGTGGTCGGGATGGAGGATGAGCGCCATTCCCAGACCCTCCTCACCGCCGCCCGCACCACTCTGTTCGCCGTCCGCCGCTTCCCTGCCTTCCGCTTGACGGCTCTGTGTCGCGCCCAGCCCAGCCCAGCACCAGCAACATACAAGGGCAGAGAAGGGACGGAGGGGAAGGGGCAGCTGAGTGGTTGGAAAGCTAGCCTGAGATACTGGATTGGCATGGCCGGGACTCCGACGGCGTGTTCTTGCTCCGTGCTGGGATCCCCAAGAACACCCTGTCAAACACGGGGACAGCCTGCAAGCCTTTCACCGAGCTGCCTGTCCCTGGACCCCAAGCGATCGGTCCGTCCGCCGACGTCGCCTCCGCTCCACCAGCGCTGCGGTTTCCCCCATGATGCAAAGGACGAAAACCCAAGGGCTCAGGGAGCAGGTGGGCGGCCCTTGGGGTTTCAAGGGCCCCAAGGGCCGCCCACCTGCTCCCTGGGCCCGCCCCTCCTTTGATGGAAAACGAACGGATTGGCGGGGCGAGTGAAAAGACGATGGCGACCGCCTCCTTCAGGCCGCCGCCAAACCTAAAAACAAGGCCCGAACAGCGGCCCACGCTAGCCAAGTTCTACCGGCCTCCTCGCCCGTCATCCGGCATCCGGCAGGCGATACCTGGGGCTGCGGGGGTTCCTTTCACACCCACCCAGCACCCACCGACCCACCGATGCGGGGGGTTCCTAAACTGCAGTGCCTTCTGCACACCGACGCTGCTGGCGGACGACCGTCACCGCAACACACCCACCCACCCAGCACCCACCGACCCACCCGCAGCTCAATGTCCGCACGCAGCGTGGACAGCAGGCGCAGCCAGCCCATGGCGCCCTTCTTAGACTCCTGCGTCGCCGAGGATTGGACCAACTGCAATACGTGACGCGAGCTCGACGCCGCCTTGGCGGCGGCCTCGGCAGCGGCGGCCTCGGCAGCGGCAGCGGCGGCGGCGGCGCCGCGCCGCGCCGCCGCCACGGTCCGGGGTCTCTGCGCTGTCCCCGCCGCCGCCTTGGCGCGCTTGGCGGGCGGGCCTGCCTCCGCCTCCTCCTCCGATGATGATGATGATGGCTCGGAGCCCGAGTCGTCGGCCTCACTGACCTCGTCGCTGCCGCCGTCGGCGGCGGCCGCCTGGCGGCGGCGGCGTCCCGCCGCGGCGGCGGCGCGGCGCCTCGCCGCCGCCGCCGGCCTCGCGGCATCTGCCGCCGCCGCCGCCTTGGCCGCGCCTCGCCGCCGCTTGGCGGGCTGCGCTTTCGCTTCAGCATCCTCGCCCGCGTCTGCGACCGCCCCTGGAGCTGCCTGGCTCGCATCCGCCGCCACCGCCGCCACGCGCTTCCTACTCGCATTCCGCTGACTTTTCGCTGCCGCTGGCGCCGCCGCGGCTGCCTGGCTCGCAGTACCAGCGCCACCGGGCACCTCCGTTTTTGTCCCTGTCCCGGCAGCCGAGCACCCGCCCGCGGCCGCACCCTTCTTATCATCATCACCAGCAGCCTCGCGCGGCGGGGATTCGACTTTTGCGGGTGTGGCGCCTGTGGCGGTGGCAGGTTCTGTGGCTCGCGACTTCCGTGCTGCCGGCCGGGGGTCCCGCGGTGCGCACCCAGATCGCGTGGCGTCGTGCTCGGCTGCGGAGCTCGTGTTTGCAGCGGCTGCGGCGGCTCCGGAGCTCGGCGCCGCGGCACACTCGGGTTCGGCCTTTGGCTGCGGCTCTTGTCGCTCGGTTGCTGCCGCTGCCCCGGCTTCGGCAGCGGCAGGACGTGGTGGCGAAGCTGGAGGGGCTTTGACTGCAGCGGCTTTCGCCGCCGCCGCCGCCGGCTGCGGCGCACCTGCCGCCGGCGCGGACGAGGCGGCGGCAACGGCAGCGGGGCCACGTTTCCGCGGCGCCGCCGTGGGTGCCGCCCTGCGCTGCTGCTTAGGCAGCGAATCCAGGTCGGCGGCTCCGACGCCATCTGGCAGAAAGCCGGAAGGCAGAGGCTGTGCCGCAGCTGCTGTAGCCGGAGCAGCAGCGGCGGCGACGGCGGGGGCGGGGGACGAGCCAGCTGCTGCTGCTGCTGCTGCTGCTGGCTTTTCAGCCGCTACTTGCTGCGGTGCTGCTGCCGTCGTCGCCGAGGGAGCGGCATCCCCCGCCGGCCCGGGAGTTCCTGCCGGCTCCTGCTGCGCCGCCTTCCGTTCCACCCCCCGGCTAGCCGACGGGCCGGCGGCTGCCTCCCCTTCCGCCAATGGCTGCCGCGTCGCTGCCTCGGCAGCCGGCGGGGCTGCTTCCAGCTTGGGTGCAGCTGCGGCCTCGGCTGCTGCCGGCTCGGGTGCAGCAGCAACGGGCCGCCTCTCCAGCTGCTGACCAGCGCCGCGGGCCCCGGCCCCGGCCCCCCGCCGCTGCGAGGCCACCACGGGTGCCGCGCGCCTCGCGCGCGGCTGTGCGGCCTGCAGCCCCGCGGGGATTCCCAGCAGCATCTCCAGCGCCTCATTGGTTTCAGACTCGGCCGCCGCCGTGGCCGCAGTTGCAGTCGCGGCAGCACCACCGGCGCCTGGTGCCGCCGCAAGGGGAGCCGCCGCCGTCGGCGCTGCTGCTTCTGGCTGCGGCCGTTCCGCCGGGGCCGCCGAAGCTGCTGCGCGGCCGCTCGCGTCTGGCGTCGCGGCGGACGGCAGTGGCGCGGCGGGCGGGTCGCGCTGGGAAGCGGGACTGCGGGGCTGGGTTGAGGGCTCGAAAATGGGCTGGGTGGAGGGCTGGGTACAAGCGGCGGCGGCTTCAGGTGCAGCCGCCGCCGACGACGACCCACCGGTTCCCGCGTCCTCTTTGCCTGAGCCCCCCACGTGGGGCGCCGCCGGCGCCTCCCTTTCCTTTAGCTGCGTCGCCGGCACATTCCGTGACTCTGGTTGCGTTGCAGGCGCCGCGGCCGAAGCCGCCGCCGGCGAGGCCGCGGCGGCGGCGGCTGGTGTGGCGCCGCCGGCCTGTCGGGGCCGCCGGCCTCCTGCAGCGGATGGCGCAAACTTGCTCTGCCGCGGCTGCTGGGGCAGCGCCAGGAGGTCGTCCAGAGGTCCGGTCCCGAAGGATACCGACCCGGCCGCGGGCGCTGGAGGCCCAGAGGGCCCAGCGGCCGCGGCCGCGAGCGCAGGAGCGGCTGTTGCTGTTGCTGCTGGTGGTGGTGGTGGTGGCGGGGTGGGTGGTTGGGCCGCTGGCGGCAGCGCGGCCGCCACGGGTGAGGGAGCGGCGGCCGCAAACGCGCGGAAAGCCAGCCGCGGGTCCCTCGGTGGGGAGGAAGGCGCCTCGCTCACCGCCGGGCTGGCTGCTGGCATCGCCGCCGGCTGAGACCGGGCCGCTGGCTGGGGCCCGGCCACTGGCTGGGGGTGGGATTGCAGCTGGCTGTCGGAGGATGATTCTGGCCGGCGTCCCTGGCTGGAGATCCCTGGCCCCACACTGTCGATGCGAACTCTGGGGTCGGTCGCTGCCGGCGCCGTTACCTCAGTCTTTGTGGCCGTGTCTGCATGACCCACATCCCAAGCGCTTGGGGCTGCTCCACGGGCCGGCGGCCGGGGTTGCGCAGGCGGCTGTGCAACCGCTGTGGGAGGATGGCCGGACGGCGCCGGCGGTGGAACCGGAGCGGATGGCTTGGATGGTTCGCTCCCAACTGCGGGCTGCGCGGAGGAGGGCTTGGGTACCGAGGGTCCCGCGCCTGTAGCCCGGGCGGCAGCGGTGGGTCCCGTGCTACCGGAGACCGCGTTGCCCGCAGGCTGCTGCGGCGGCGCGGCGGGTCGCGCGCGCGGAACGGGCTTCACGGCTGGCTTAAAAGCGCGCGCCTTCTGGGCCTTTTGCTTGTCAAGTTCGTCTAAGTCGAGATCCATGCTGCCTCAGGCCCCGACCCGGCCTCCAAGTCCCAGTATGGAGGCTCGGCGGAAATCGCTTCTGCGTCGGGCGGCCTACAGGCCACCCTGTCGCAAACGGCCGACACGTTTCAAGAGCGCTGCAAAGAATGGCAATTGTTCAGAGACAGCGAGAGCGCTGGGACTGTCCCTATGCTGCTTGTGGATGCCACTGCTGGTAGGCTGTAAGCCAGAGGTCCACGCGTAGCCACCGAGTGCTGTATGCGTGTTTTCCGTTGCTTAAACTAGCATATACGTTCTGCCCTTGGACAGCGTACTTGCGCTGCCCACGTCGTCACGCAGGTCCCAGCAGCAAGGCTACACGAAATTGCTTACTACGCCTAGGCTATATTAAGCGTGTACGATTTGCCTGTAGATTGTAAGTCAACGACGACACATCTTCCGGCTTGTAGGTTAAAAATCTAAACACATACTTTGTTGAGCTGACGGCGCATGCCCAAAGCAAAGCTGCTACAACACCATAGTGTGCCTATGGGTGCCCGTTTAAGACGATGCCGAAAACACCGCAGAAGGCCGAAATGGAGCATGATCGTCCCATCATGTGCGGCAAACCGGGATTTCGTTTGACCTTCCCTCTTTCCCTTGCGTTGCAAAAGAACAACCACTATAATCCTATTAAAATGTACTAGGACTCGCTATACTATCGCCGGCTTTGTAACTCCGCAACTGCAAGCAGGCTTTCGTTTGGAATAAGCTGCTGATATACGTCGATCTGTCACCTTGATATATTCACTGAGTATTATGCCAGTGCATTAGCTCCATGCCGGCAGCGTCCGGGTGAAGGCCTTTGCACTCGAGATGCTTAACATTGCAGACGCAGCCAGTGAGCACGCTTCGCTGAGGCCTCCAGGCGGCCTTTCCTTCACAACTACAACGGACCAGAACAACAACAGCAAGGACCCGGGTGGCGGATTGCAGGCGCAGCCCCGTCTGGGGCTGCCCCAGGCTGGGGACGAGCCTGCAGCGGACTCTGAGGTCACGCAAACTACAACGAGCAATCGGAGTCGCCCGTCTGGTGCCAAGTGGCCACAGGAACAGCAGTCAGGACAACAGCAGCGGCCCAGGTCGGTCGAACGGGTGAACATTTGTTGGCGCTGGCCTTTGGGCGCGCAGCGCTGAGAGTCTACAGTTGCATGATGGGATTTGGATGCGAGATGGGTTTGTACTTTGCGTTTATTGTTGCGGATGGCATACCCCTTTTTGACCTACCAGCTTACGGGCCAAAGCACGCCCCCATATATTATGGGGTTACCACGGTTTCATGGCTTGTGTGGAGCCCTGCTGCCAGCGAGGCGAGCAATGCATGCAGCAACTTGCACGCAATCATAACTGCTCTCTTTTCGGAGGGCGTATTCTGGACTTTCGCATCTTCTGCTTAGAAGCAGGGGCCTGAAGCAGGCTTTGCTGTGATGTTTTTCCTGTTTTTAGCAGCAGCGGTCGCGGGCAGAAACGGCAACGAGGCGACATGGCGGACGGGGCCACCGCAAGCCCCAGCGCCAACCAGGGGCCGCAGGAGCTCCAAAACAGACTTGCAGCCGTGAGTGAGCGCACGCTCCAGTATGAGATGGCACTGAAGGAGAAGGACAACGAGCTTGCGCGCCTAAAGCAAATGCTGGCAATGAAAGGCGGTGAGTTTTGGACACGGAATGATGTTGTTTGCAACTGAAGGTCAGTACTGAGATAAGTTCTGCATGCTTGCAGAGCAACTGCCGGGGCCCAGCGCCCAGGCGGGTCCTGCATCCGTCATCACCGAGCAGGAGCTCAAGCAGGCGTATTGCTCCTCGGTGCAAGCGCTGAAGGATTACCTGGTTATCTCCAACTTGACCAACTATGACATCACAGGTGCGCGCGCCCGGGTTTCTGCGGGTTTTGTGTAGAACCGTCCTTGGTTCGTAGTCGTTGTTGGCCGGACAGCGGTTGGCGGCTCTGAGATGCCTCGTTGATGCTGCCATCGTCCCGCCTGTGCGGCCGCCGTGTCACCATGCGTATGCCCCGGCCCCAGGCCCGCCCAGATCGTTTGCCGCGGCGGGCGCGCCTCGAACTCATAGCATCACGACGCTCTTAAGAAACCCGCCCCGTTCCCTGTCCACTCCTCGCTCCCCTCTCCCGCCCTCCCACACAAGGCAAAAACCTTCCGGAGAAGGTGACTGCGGACATAAAGGCTCTGGTTCACACCATCAGCAAGGTGTGTCTCCAAATTCTGAAGCCTGAAACGCCCTACGTGCTGGACACGATCAGCAAGGACTACAGCAACACAACCGCCACGGACTGGGAGCTCGACAAGAGCCACTGGATCAACGTGATTGCACAGCTGCAGCTCTCCAACCTGCAGGTCCTGTCCATCCTGCATGCGCGCGAGCTGCACGTGCACAAGATGCAGCTGCTGCTACAGGAGCGCGCCACCATCGCGCGCCAGGCGGCGGAGCTGACGGCGGCGGCGTGCACCAACAACCCCATGATGATGGAAGAGGTGTCGAATGTGTCGGTGCTCATCCAGCACGGGTACCTCTACTTCGCAAGGAATGCGCTGCTGCTGCAGCGGGTCGTGGATATGTTCAAGGTACGGCTGGAGGCAGGCGTGGGTTGCGGATGGCGGAAGGAAGGAGTGACCTAAAGGCCACGCGCTGATGACCTCTGGCTCACGTTCATCCCCTTCGATAGTGGCTCGCTTGACAGTTATCGCGTCCTCGCGCCTGCCTCTCCTTCCCGTCCCCATCCTCGCCGCCCCGCGGTCCCCCTGCCGTGCAGGAGTCTCTGTTGCGCGAGCAGAAAACCGTGATGGAGCTGTTCCTCAAGGTGTTGTACCAGGTGCTGTCCCCGGTGCAAGCGGCGCTGTTCGTGGTGGAGGCCTTTCCCTATCACTGCGACGTGCTGGCGCTGTCCAACGTGCTGTTTCTGGTCTTCGGCAAGGATGGCAGCAACGTGGGGAACATGGGACCCATGGGGGCGGCGCAGACCGGGTGAGCGGGCGGGCGGGCGGGCGGGTGAAGGGTGGGGTTTCGGCCGGGTTGTGGAGGTTTGGGCTTTTCTCAAGATCGCGTGCTGCAAATGACTGCGACTTGAGATGGCCGATGGGCAATGCTGGAATGAGGCTTGGGCAGTAGACCACGCAGCGTAGCCTGGTTTGGGAACGACCCTCTGCAAAGGTCTGAATCGCGCAGAGGGATTGGCGTGTAGCGGATTTGTTTTCGGCAAGCTCGGAGAACAGTCACGGTGTGACCATGCATCGAGGCGGGGTTAGGCGAGAGCCGCCAGACCTTCCGCTGTGACGCGCGCGGAGCAACTTGTTGTACGGTACGGGTGTCTCAAATAAACCGGGAGCTCCCTAGCTGTGGATATCTTATAAGCAGGATCGATGCGCTGCCCGTTGGTGACGTGTCCGATGGTACGATTATCGTCCGCTGAGGTTGCCCCGGGCCACTGGCTATCCTTTCGGGCCGCAGGATGGGCGGCTCGGACCCGCTGGACATGATGATGAACATGGGCGGCGGCGGTGGCGGCGGCGGCGGGCCCGCCGCCGGCGCCGGGCCCAGCGGCGGTGGCGGCGGCAACGGTATGCTGTCGGCGCAGGAGGCCATGCTGCTGCACCAGCAGTTCGCAGGCGGCAACTCGGGGGGCGGCGGCGCGGACAAACTCTCGCTGCTGCAGCACCAGCAGAGCGGTCAGCAGGACATGGCGGGCGGGGGCATGGGCGGCGGCGGCCTGGGCGGGACGATGAGCGGCGGCCTGGGCACCGGCGGCGGCTTGGCACAGGGGATGGGCGGGGGAATGGGCGGCGGCATGGGTCACGGCGGCAACCCGGCGGGAGCGCAGCGTCTGAACCCATTTGGTGCCATGGCGGAGCTGCAATCGATGATGGGTGGCGGCGGCAACGGCGCCGGGGGCGGTGTGGAGGGCGGGCTGATGCGCGGCGGCGATGCCGGCGGAGGTATGAGCGCAGCGGCTGTGAAGCAGGAGCTGCAGAGCCTGCAGGCCGCCGCCATGGCGCGCCAGGCCGCGGGGCAGATGCTGGGGCCGGGCGGAGCTGGCGACATGGCCGCCGCCAAGGGGGTGGCGACCGGCGGCGGGGGCCTTTCCGTCTATAACCAGCAGCACGGCCTGTCCTCCAACCTCAACGGCCTGACGCAAGGCGGCGGCATGATGGACAGCGGCGTGGGGCCCTCGGGCGTGGGGCCCAACCCCGGTGCCAATCTGTCACCCGATCTCATGGCAGGGGCGGGGATGGGCGGCCCCGGCGCCAAGGGCATGCCCGTGGGCGGCGGCCCCGGTGGCGGCATGGGCAGTGCAGGGTCGTTGGGGGTCGTGGGAGGGCTCGCCGGGGCGGGGAGCTTGGGCAACGGCGGCGGCTTGGTGGGCGGCGGCGGCCTGGGGGGCAATGGTCTGGGGGGTCCGGGCATGGGTGGCGGCGCAGGGCTGTTCGGAAAGGCTGGCGGGGGTCCGCAGGGCGGCGCGCCCACGCTCAACCTCAGCATGCCCGGCGGAGGCGGAGGCGGCTTGGGCCTGGGCGGCGGCGGCCTAGGTGGGCTAGGGGGCCACGCAGATCCGCTGGGGCAGCTTGGGCAGCAGAACAGCGGCAGCCTGCCGATCAGCACGGTGAGTCGTTACGGAAATGGGGCTGGCCGTAGCGGGGGTCTGCTGGATGCCGGCGGGCGGGGCCCAGTCGGGCCCGGCTTCAGTCGGTGAGTCGTGAGTGATTTTTTGAGTGTTTGCACCGCGGCGGAGACGCCGCTGCTGGTGAAGCCGGGGCCAACGGTGACACGCCTCATAGGGGGGCTTGCAGCGGGCTGGTACCTTCCTCGCGGAAACGTGCCTCAGCGGGCTGCTATTCCCCTTCGCCGAAACTAGTCTATTCGCTAATAGGGAGTATACACGCGCGTGATAAAACATAGGCGGCGGCGGCAGGTAGCGATTGGATCGTTTATGTATCCGCTGTGCGGCCGGCTGTTCCCTCCGAATGCATCCTGGCATATGGTGCATTTCGTTGCTTGCTTTTATGCACCTGCACAGCGACTCTCTGGCGTGCGTTTGCATGCGTGTGTGTGCGTGCGTCTTGGGTTGCCGCGTGCGTGCCGCTACGTGACCCTTACTCGACAACTGCCATATGCCATATGATTTGCACCTGAATTTGGCCTCGGCCGCACGCGGTTTTGGCGCGCCGCGTTGGTTGGATGTTATCCTGTCCGATGCGAATGGTTTGTCGGCGTTGGGAGAGTGCCCCTTCATGCCTGCTTGTGCCAATGCTGAGGGGCCTGCGTTGGATTGGGGTTCACCGAGCCGTCTGATACCTGGGATACTAAAAGAAGCGGGCTTGAACAAGGCACGGCGACGTGCACATGGGCAGTGCGAAGGGTGTCAGGTGATGAGTTAAAAGCGCCTTTGTTGATCTTGATTGCGGTGGGGGCGATTGGCGGCCGCCCTGGATGTTTGTTGGGGGGTCGTGCCCCGATGATTGGCCGCTTCTCTATTCACGCGATGTGGCTCTTAATTTACAAGGGGGAGGTTGCAAGTCGTGACCTAATTGTTATTTGGGGAGTGTCGCAAGTCGTGGGTGGGGGCGGGACGCTGCTGCATACATGGGCGGGCGAGCTGCCACATAACGGTCAATATAAGGCATTGTTTGCTGCCGAGCCGAGCGGCTAATCAAAACGTGAAGATTGACGAAGCGCTCAAAGTCGTTCGATCGACCAGCTTGCGAATTACGTTGGCTCATCTGTCCCCTGTCTTAAGCACTCGACACCGGGCAGGACGGCTTTCGATTCATTCGCTCTTGCTGTCGGAGTGCTTGAAGTGCGCTTTCATGTCGGGCTGTTGGAGTTTCGCCACCGGGCTTATGCACGCTTCTGGGTAAAATGCGGTGAAACGCGTTTCACCTTTTTGTGCTGGGTAGGTGGAGTTGATTTGGCCCAGAGAGCACTGCGGTGAGTAATGGCCTTTGGTTGGGGCTGGATGGCGGGGTTGGGCCTGGTGTGATGTGGGGCCTCCGTGAAGCGCGGGTGATTTGGCGCGTATGCTGGGATGAATCCCGTGTGAGGCGTGCGATTCGAGGCGGGCTGGGGCTCTGCGCCCCGCGACGGCCTGAGGGGCGTGCGGTCATGCCGAGCTGTGCTCTGCTACCGGTATTGCAGCGCGCGAGGCGGGAGCGGTGGGGCCGGTAAAGGTGGTTGTGAAAGCGATAGGTGGAGAGGCTGTGTGCGGAGCGGCCCCTGCAGCGACCGCGGATGCCATGTGGTCTGACTGCCGACGATCAGCGATGTGAGTCGGAGTGACTGTGCATGTGAGGAGGTTGGATCTGCGTGCATGCATCGGAGGCGGAGCCCAGTTGTTGGATGCCTTGTGCGGTCAGTGGCTTGTGACGGACAGGGACTTGCGGCAGCGACCAACGTAACGGGTCCGTGCGTGCAAAGTCCTAGAGCTAGACATATGAACTGCTTAAGCGGAGCTATTATCACCGTGTCTTGCGGTCAGTTATGTTCTTGTTCCCTTCGGCTGCCGGATCGATCTATGTAATTTGCATCAGGCTGCGGAATGCTTTTGGCGGCGCTCGCCAGGGCCCTGCGATTGCTGCAATCCCTCCGTTGTCGCGCTTCTGATCCCCAAGTAGCCACCGCGGCCGTTTGTCCCGGTCTCGTCGATCGAACGCGCACGCGCCGGGAGGGTCTTGCGCAGAGCAAGTCACAGAACAAGCTCATGAGTTCATGACGGAGCCCGAGAACCGCCATCCTCACTCCCGCGACAGCAGGTGGTGCCGCCCGCGTGCTGTCCTAGCTGGCTGGGCTTCCCGTCGCCCGTTCTGGGGCTGTGCGGTACATCCGTGCCGCTGTGTGGCTGCCAACTTCGGTGCCCGGCTGCGGTCCTTCGCCTTGCGCGGGTTGCCCCCCCCCGTGTCTGTGCCGTTTTGCTGCCGTTGAGCCCCCCTTGTGTCTGCCCCTACCCTGTCTGGCGTCTCGGGTGATTGGCTGTCGTCGATTGATCCATTCGTCCGCTGCTGCCCTGCCTGCAGTCCGGGGCCCTACCCTGGCTTCGCGGCTTTCCAATCTCCAAAGAAGGCCAATCTATCCATTACCGCCGTACCGAGGGGTGTACGAGGTTGTTGTGGTTGTTACAGTGGGCTCCAGACTTGGGAAAAGTAGAGCCAACGGACCAGCTGGCCTTGTACTGCAACGGAGACGACCCCGGCAAAAGGAAAGCACACCCAGACTACCGCAGACAGCACAAACTCAGAACTCACTCAGGACAGGAACAAGCAAACCCCGGGGGAAGGGCTTAGAACCCCACGGCCACGGGCGGGGGAATTTGCCATCAGGGAGGCTGCAAGGAGTTCCCTGAGATCTGTTGTGCGAGTTGAATTTGTGCAGAAATTGGCGACAGAACCCAGCGCCAGTGACTGGAAATGGACAATGGGCATGCCTAGTGTTTTGGCGCCTTTGCAGGTGTGCGTCATTACGTGACGGTAGCTGACGGTGGAGTCAAGAACCGGTGGTCAGTATGCCAGTTCTTCAATACCATTCGGGCCGGGTTGGCGATGGGACATGTACAGCCTGGTTTAACAACTATGGCTAGCAATAACAAATGATTTGTTAGCGGCTATAGTTAGCAGCTTTAGTTAACACTTACGGTTGCTTTGCGCGTAACTACGGTTTTGGTGTTTGTCACGCTGGGTACGGCCTGCGGCGACGGTTATCCCTTTTAAAACGCAAGGCATGCAAGGAACTTCATTCATGCCAGTAACAGTCCCATACGCAACATTGATTGATTATCGATTGTTCAGAACGCGTTTTCCCCCTGTTCGAGCAATCTGCCCAGCTCGCTGCAGGCTCTACTTGGATGCACCGAGGCTCTAAGCAGATTTGAACAACTGCCAGACAAAGCTTACTCAGACGTTTTAATTTAACAAATGGCTCCCAAATCACCAGAGAAGGCTTCCGATGTAGATGAGCAGCGAGCAAAGCGCGCCAAAATCATGGAAATCCAGCGCGACGCGACGCTGACAGAAGCCCAGAAAACCCAGCAAATACAAGGTCTCCATGCAACAGCCAGCAAATGGCTAGCTCCTGCGGCGGCAGAGAAAGGTGCGAGGCCGGGAGCGACTCCTCCCTGTCGTGGCAATCGTGTCCATTCTTGTTTGCTTCTCTCTCTGTGCATTTCACATCCGAGTTCTAAGGGCAATGAATGGGCTTGAATTGAATTATAGCTTTACATTTCGTGTCGCCGTGGCCACACCCGGCAGACCCACTGGAGGGACTGGCCAGGGAGGAGAGGGAGAGCGTCACCTGTGGCATCTGCATGGACATCGTGACGAGACCGGTCACGGTAAGTGTGCGAGAATCCTGTTTTTACATTCTGCTGAGGCATGAAAATGGTGTCTGGGTTCGGCACAAGAGCCCTTGAAAAGCCCCGTGCCCACCCCTGCCCACCCCACCGACCTGGCACCAGCCCTCACCGGCCCTACCCCTCAAGCGTAGACGGCCCCGGAATACCTTGACAGCATAGTCATCCACTTCATCCACAGTTTATCCAGAAGCAGAGCAGCCCTGGCCGAGCTACTTGTCTCCCTGGACTCCCTTGTCTCCCTTGTCACCCTTGTCTCCCTGGGCTTCACACATTCCCCAAACTGACTGTGTGCGCAGCTCGTCCTCAGTCCAATGTATCACCCAAAATTACTGTGAATCAACGACCGATCACGATCAATCAAAACCGACCTAACGTCCCGCCGCCAACCGCTGCTATGGAGCGCGGCGCTGTGAAGAGGGCGCTCTGACATTCGCCTCCCACACTCGCCTCCCACGCGGCCCCTCCGCACGGCCTCCGCGGCCGCTCCACTCGGCCCCTCCGTCTCCGTTCCTTCGCTGCGGTACCTTCTTTCTTACCCTCCGCACGACATTGCCCCGCCCCTCCCCCTCCCAGCAATCTCGACCCCATCGCGGCCCCAACCCGCCCCCATATCCTAATACCATGCATGCATCCGATGTTTTCACCGTTCAGTCGCCGCGCCCCGCCCCGCCCCGTCCCGCAACCGCCCGTGCCGTACAGTTGCCGTGCCAGCACAACATGTGTCTGGGCTGCCTCCAGGGCATCCGCAAGATGGAGACGTGCATGCGGAAGTGCCCCTACTGCCGCAAAGAGGTGTTGGCCGCCTTCATTGACAGCGCACGGTGCGGGGGTTGCATGAGTGGGTGGGTGGGTGGGTGGCGACAGGCCGCACGTGACCTGACCTGACCTGACCTAACGACTGCAATCAACTGACCTACTGAGCGGAGGGAATGAGACGGATCAGTTGTTCAAGTGCGCAGCGTGTAGAGGGCCCACCGCGGAACGGTTTTAATCATTCACAGGATTAACATGACGATTGTGACGTACGTCCGCAACTTGAGGGCCAAGTGTGCGGGCAAGACGGAGGTGGTGGCGGCCCGGATTCACCGGGAGACCCGCGCTTGCGAGGAGCGGCCCGAGGAGGCGTTTGTGACCGACCGAGCCAAGAGGTAAATGGCGTGGGTCCTCGCGTGTGTTCGCGTGTATCCGTTTGGCGAAACAGCGAAACGTTCTTTGCTGTCGTTGATGTTCTATTTGTTGGTGTAATTGTTACAGCGCACTGGTGATGAGAGCATTGTTTGTTTGACAGTTTCGAAATGGTGTCCCGAAGAATGCCGTGCCCCGCTCCATTCTTTGGCCGTACTAACCCGTGCCGTACTATCCCGCGCTCGTACTAAAACCCGCGCTCGCGCCCCCTTCCCGTCTGTCCTTGCCATACCACATCCTGGTCCTGTTGGTGATGATGGCCGTGGCGATGGACCCAATGGTGGTTTGTGGCGATGGATGTATACATGGTGGCGCAGGAAGGGGATGGCCAACGCCTGCAGCGGCAGTCTCAAAATGAGTTGCCCGCCCGATCATTTTGGACCGATCGGTCCGGAGTACGACCCGAAGCGGAGCCGGGTGGGTCTGGGGAGGGGGCGGGGCAACGGGGCGGGGGGGCGGGGGGCGGAGGGATGTGATGCCCCGGGCGGGGGAACTGTCCCCCTCCAAAAACCCCACCGGGGGGACAGCAAAAGACCGACCCACATATTGACGTCCGTAATCGCGATGTCCTGTAGCAGCCCCACTTTCTATATTAGCATCTGCGCACGCACGCAGTCGGATGATGACCCGTCAGGTGCACTGGTCAAAGGGGATTTCGTGCTCTGCCGGGTTCTGATCTGAATTATATGACTGGTTGCCGTACTGCTGCCGTACTGTCCTGCAAGCCTCGCCTCCGGCTCTATTCCCGCGCCCCCCCGCAGGGCCTGGTGGTTGGGGACATGTTTCCCAATCGCATGGCGTGCAGGTACGGCAGTACGGCAGGAAGGGCATTTTTATGCAACGGAAGCGGGCCGCAAAGCCATCGGGAAACGGGGTGGGGTTGGCGGTTGGGGGTTTGGACGCCGGTGGTGGGTTGGACGCCGGTGGGGATCGGGAGGCGGCAAATCGGCTATGGGGAGGCGTCTTAGGGGCCTCGCGTCAACGCGTATTCCCTCTCACGTCTCACCCCGCCGCCCCCCTCCCCACCACCAACACACACACGCTCCACGCCACCCCACACCAGGATGTGGAACGCCCACCTGCCTCACGTCGCGGGCATCGCCGGCCAAGGGGATCGAGGTGAGAGCGGAGGTGGACACAACACACACACACACACGCACACACACACACACTCTCGCTTGCACTCTCACGATTCCACTTTCCGCGGCCCGGTGGGCTCGGGGTGGGGGGCTTCTTTTATGTCGGAACCCATCCTGCCGCCCCTCCCCTGTCCGTCCGCCCCTTCAGGTGCCCAGTCGGTGGTGCTGTCGGGCGGCTACGAGGACGATGTAGACGAGGGAGAGTACTTTCTGTACACGGGCAGCGGCGGCAAGGTGCGTTTCGGTAGTAGTCGTGGTGGTGGTGGTGGTGGTGCACGCCTTTCACCCGAAAACCTTTAGCTTCACCGAGCTCCAAATCCTCCTCCCGAACCCTACACCGTTCCCAACCCCGTTTGGAACTCGCTCCACGACCCCTCCCTGGTTCTCGCCACAGGATCTGAGCGGCAACAAGCGCAACGGCGCCCACGACAAGGATCAGGTATGTGTGTGTAAGGTGGTGGAGGTGGTGGGGGCGGCTGCGTGCTGCGTTCCCAGTACCCAACCCCTGCTTGACAGCGATACGCGGTACGTCCCGCTCCCCCAAGGTCAGGCCAAGTCAGGCCTTTCCGAACACCACGCGGGGAAGAGAGACCCGGAAGGGCACCCACTAGGGGTCTTCATCTCCCCTCCCCTCTCCTCCCCGCCCCCCTGTCCTCATCGCTCCCCTCTCCTCCCCGCTCCCCGCCCCCCCCCTCCCCGGCCCCCCGGCAATCTCCCCCAACCCTCAACAGGAGTTTACCCGGTACAACTTGGCTCTCCTCAAGTCGTGCGAGGAGGGGCTGCCCGTCCGCGTCATTCGAAGCCACAAGGTGGGCATGAAGGGCGACGAGGGGCTCTGAAGAGGCCAACGGGGGCACCGGGGGGAAGGGAGTTTACGGGTTCCGGAGCATCGGTCCCTCTCCTCTCTCGTCGGGGCTTAGCACGGATTTTGGGCTCGGGGGCCCCCACCCCCACACGTGAACAACCCGCGTCCCACCCTCTCCGCCCCTCCCCGCCCTCGCTTTCCTGCCTCGCTCCCTCGGCGCCACCTTGCTGGCCCGTCCCCTCCCAACGCCCCATCTGATGTACCCCTACCACCTTCGTGGTGTGTCCCTTTGATTGATGAAAGTGATGACGAACATTTGTGTTTATGTGAGGCGCATGAGGCGCATGAGGTGTGCATGCGTCGCTACCTGCTCCTCTGACTCCGTTGACTTGTACCCTTCCCCCTCCCTCTTCCGGTCCCGGACCGCATTTGGGCCACACAACACACACAAACACAAACACAGGAGAAGCGGAGCGCCTACGCGCCCAAGATCGAGTCGATCGAGGACATGGAGGAGGAGGGCGAGGAGGGCGAGGAGGATGAGGAGGAGGGCGGGGAGGAGGTGGCCAAGAGCAAGGCGAAGGAGCAGAAGGGGGCCAAGGGGCAAACGGGGGACAAGGACAAGAAGGGGAGTAAGGGCAAGGGCAAGGAGGCAAAGAAGGCCGGGGCTGGAGGCTCTTCGGGCGGCAAGGGCAAGGGCAAGACTCAGGGCCGGAAGGGCGGCAAGGCGGCGGGCAAGGAGAAGGAGAAGGACGGCAGTGATGAGGAAGAGGAGGAGGAGGAGGAGGAGGACAGCGCCGCTGGTGACAGCTCTGAGGAGGGCGGCGAGGAGGAGCAGGAGGAGGAGGAGGCGGAGGAGGGCCGCAAGGCGGGCGGCGGCGGCGGCGGCTCCTCGTCTCGCCAGGTGGCTGAGGCCAAGGCGCACAACCCTGTTCGCTACGACGGCATTTACCGGGTGCTGGCATGCTGGAGGGGCAAGGGCGCGGCGAACTACCTGGTCTGCAGGTGCGTGTGCGTGTGTGCGTGTGTGTGTGTGAAGTTGATCGTTAAGACGTGGGTGTGTGCGTGGGGCCGGGGGGGAGGGCCCCGGCCTTGAGCTCGCCACATCGCGCCGTCCTTCCGTTGGCTCCCGCCACCCCCACTCCCGCCCCACTTTCCCACCTACCTAGGATCATGTGACCCCGCGATTCCAACCCGCCACCCCAAACCCACACCCAAACCCCCAAACCCCCAAACCCAGACCCACATCCTGGACCACCCAAAGGGCCCTGTCACTCCCTTCTGCTCCACCGCTGCGGTTTTTTCTTGACTGCCCCCGCTCCCCGCACCCCCGGCAGGTACCTGTTTGTGCGGTGCGACAACTCGCCCGCCCCCTGGTCCTCGGACGACGGGGGGGACTTGCCGCGATTGGAGGTGCGTTGCGCTGCTCTCTCTTTCTCTCTTGCTCTCTCTGTCTCTCTCTTTCTCTTTCTCTCTCTCTCTCGTTTTCTCTCTCTCTCTCTATCTCTCGTTTTCTCCCTCTCTCGGCATGTTTCGGATGGTCGGCCTCGTTGTGCCTCTGTCTGTTGGTCCTGACAGTTCCCCAAGCGAGCTGCGGAGGAGATTTCCCGGGCCAAGAAGCTGGGGGAGGAGGTGACGTACATGACTAAGACACCCTTCTGGTGGGTGGGTGGGTGGGTTGTGGTGTTGCTGGTCTCGGAGGGGATGCGTGTCCGAGGGTGTGGCTGTTGCTGTTGTTCGCGGGCCTTAGACCCTCGTTGGGAGGAGGGCAACAGCCGGCGGGTCAGCGGGTCGTGAACTGCAACGGATACGACCAGGGCGGGGCAGGGCAGGTCGGGGCACAGGTGTGAGTCCGAGGGCGCGTCTGTATATTTCACTGCAAGGGAAGGCTGGCGGTGCCGCCCCCTTCACACCTACCCACACACACAACCAGCCACCCAACCACCAAACGACCCACACATTCATACATACACACACATTCACTCGGTATGTACCTCTTTGCCCAGCCGCACACCACCCACGCAAAACCCTAAAACCCTAAAACCCCCCGCATACATGCATGATGTGGACAGGGACTACAACCCGGACACCAAGGAGTGGGGCTGGGCGAAGCCGCCTCCAGTGGCCCGGGCCCCGGGGGCCGCCCGGGCTCCCAAGCAGGAAAAGTCGCTGGAGAAGCAGCTCGAGGTGAGGCAGTGGGGCTGATACCGCTGTGGATTGAATTGGGTAGGGGCTCGGGCTCACCGACCGATCGACTGATCGACGCCTCATGGCGTTGCCTGACCTAATCCGACTTTACCTGACATAACCTGACATAACCTGACCTGACCTGACTTGGCCTGACTTGGCCTGACCTGACCTGGTCTGCAGGCGGTGCAGCGGGATCTGAAGCGGATGACGAAGCAGCTTATGGAGTCGTACGGGTGAGCCACCCACACCAACTGACCCGCGGGTCACTCGCTATAATTGCCCCTGTGGCCCATGGGTCACCCAAGCTGCAGCACAGTGACGCATTTCAACCCCGAAATCCCTCCACCGCCAACGCCACCGCGGCTGCCTGCTCACCACAATCCTACCCCGGCCACCTCCCGCCCCGCCCATCCTCAACAACCCTTGGCCCCTCCTCTGCTCCCTCCTTCCCATTCGCCCCCTCCCTCCCCCTCTCCCCCGTGTCCCCTCCCTCCCTCCCTCCCTCCCTGTTGTCCCTCCCAGCTGCACCCTGTGCCACCAGGTCGCCACCCGGCCCGTCTACACGCCCTGCACACACATGTTCTGCATGGACTGCCTCAAGGTACGTTGCGTCCCTCTGTCCCTCTGTCCGTCCGTCCGTCCGTCCGTCCGTCGGGTCTCATGCGACTTGTCTTTGCTTTTGTTGCTCTTGTGTAGGAGGTGATCGGAGGTGATCGGAGGTGATCGGTGTGCGGGTTGATTCAAGTTTGCCAGTACCTACCTACCTACCTATCTAGCTAGCTGCCGAAGTACCTCTTGAACCGACACGGCCCATGATCTCATTGCCTCGCACCGAACGCACCTCCCTTCCTCCCTCGCTCCCACCCGTCCTCCCTCGCTCCTCGCGGTTTCTTCATTACCCTCTCTCTCCCTCCCTCCCTCCCTCCCCGGGGGGCCGCTCACAGAACAAGCTGGAAGGGGGAGACGGTCAGGTGCGCACCATGCTCCCTAGGAGCGCGCTTACGGGACGTAGTCCGGCACAGAAGAGAGACCGGAAACCCTCTGGCAGCGTCGCGGTGCTTGCTCCACACGGCAACACCTGCTAGCTGTTACCCATCCATCCCACCGCCGATATCGCCGCCACCGCCGCCACCGCCGCAGCCGCCATCGTCACGTCTCGGCTTCGGAGTCTTCCTGATGCCTCCTCCCGCCCCCAACCCAGTACCCAGCAACAGGAACCTTTCACGACCTCGGCCCTTTCCCATCGCACTTTGTAAAACGGCCCCCGCCCTCAACCCCCACCCCAAACCCCCACTCCATCCCCACCACCTCCCGGCTCCCGGCTCCCGCCCTTGCTTGCTTCCTCAGGCCCGCCACAACGCCCGCCCGTCGCGCTCCTCCAGTCAGCGCAAGCCCTGCCCCGCCCGAGGCTGTGGAAAGGACCTCCTGGCCTTCATGCGCGACGTGCAAACCAACAAGTGAGCCAAAGAGGGCAAAGAGGCCAACGGAAAGAAACTCCAATGATACGGGGCTGGGGCTGGGAGGCTGCGCTTCTGAGTGCCTGACCCTTCTATCCGTCCGGTTCGCCATCCCATTTGGAAGGCCCCTTTCCCGACGTCGCCCTTGCACTCGCGCCCTGGCACACTCGCGCCCTGGCACTCCCGCCCTTCCTTACTCCCGCCCTTGCACTCCCGCCCTTCCACTCCCGCCCTTGCACTCGCGCCTTCAACAATTCGCAGCACCATGGCGGGCCAGGCGGCGACTGCGGAGGAGGGCGTGCGGCTCAAGGAGGCCGAGGTGGCGGCGCTGCAGCGCAAGGTGGAGGGCCGCGAGGAGGCGCCGGCAGAGGAGGCGGAGAAGACGGGGGCACCCGCCGCCGCTGACGCTGACGCCGTCGCCTCCACGAAGCAACAGCAGCAGCAGGAGAAGGAGAAGGAAAAGGCGGGCGCCGCTGCGGCCAGCCACATGACCGCCGCCGCCGCGCCGAAGGCCGAGGCGGCGTCCGTGGCGGCGGCTGCGGCCACGAAGGACGACGTGGATGATGAGATGACGGACGCCGCTGCAGCGGCGAGGCAGGGTCAGGTGGCGGTGGCGGAGGCGGAGGGGGAGCAGCGGGGCGGGTCGGGGGCGAGCGCCGGCGGCAGCGACAGCGGTGGTCGTTGGCAGGCTGCCGCGACCACGCTTGCGCTCCGGCACCCCGAGTTCGACGTGGCGCTGATCTCGGGTCTGTTGGAGGACCAGGGAGGGGACGAGGCGGAGGTGGACGTCTATCTGGCTGTGAGTGGGGGGAGAGGGGGCGGGGGGTTATCCACGTATAGGCCGGAGGCTGGCTGTGAGTGGGGGCGGACACCACCGCTGCGGAGGAGCTGTCATGCATACTGTCGTGCATGACAGACGTCTGGGTTGTAACCCTTAGGGTTATGAGTTGTCCGCATCCTCAGTCCTCGTTGCCTCACCGCCGCCGCGGCGCGCTGCCATCCCTTGTTCACTTCACACCCCATTGCGGTGCCGCTGCTGGCGGCCCCCCTCCCTGGACTCACAACGCAGCGTCTTGCGGCATGCAGGGTACGGAAAGGGAGCTCTGCCGTACTGGCAACGGGACTGTTTTCCCTTGCCCTAGCTTGCCATAGGAGGACCACTCTGTCGTCCCAACCGCATCTCCCGCACACTTACGATGTCCGCTAACGTCTCTGCCTCCGCATCTCCCCTGCGCTATCTTCTTCCTCACCCAACTCCCCCCAACCCCTCCCCGGTTGCTCTCCGATGCGGTTGGTCTGTCGTACCCCACCCCACCCCAACCCCGCAGCGCATGAAGCGCGACCAGCGGCGGGCCAACAAGTCCCCACGAGCCGAGGGCGCCGGCGGCAAACGGGGGCGCAAGAAGGGCGGTGCAAAGGGCGGCAAGGCTAAGGCCGCCGCTGCTGCCGCCGAGGAGGAGGAGGCGGAGGCGAGTGGTGGCGCGGGGGCGGATGGGGACAAGGATGGGGAGCTGGAGGAGGCGCGAGAGGGCACGGAGGAGGCGATGGAGACGGAGGCGGCGCCGGGCGGCGAGGGGAAGGAGGAGGCGGAGGTGCAGGGCGGCAAGGGCAAGGCGAAGGCGAAGAGGGCCGCGACCATGGGCGCAAAGGCGGCGACGGCAAAGGAGAAGGGGGAGGGCGCGAAGGTGAAGGCGGCGGCGGCCAAGGCCGACGCGGCGAAACCGGCGGCGACGAAGCGGCGAAAGGTCGCAGCCTAAAGCGGGCCATTTGCGGTCCGGCTCTTGGGGCGGGTTGGAATGTGGCTTATGCGGGGGAGGGGTGCAATGGACGAGAGCAGTGATCTTGACCGCGCAGTACACAGGGGCACGACGGTGGGGCGGGCATGCTGTGAACAGCAGTGCACAGTCGCCGACGGCGGGCGTTTCGATAAGAATTTTGCTGGAAACTGACCCTGACTTGCGCAAGCGATTACGAAGGTTTTGAATCGCTCGGATGCATGTTGACTGCGACTGTACGATCATCGTCTCCGTACGGAGGTGGTTCCGGTCGTGGGTTTTTTGATGTGCGGCCACTGCGACCATGATGTAGTGCTTTCGGTCGACAAGATAGTGATGGACATGTATCGACGCATGGGAACACGAATAGTCAGGCCTAAGCTATCTGGGTGGCACGCGAATTTCGTCGTGGATTTTCACGGTGGAAGTGTTGACGGCCTGTAACGCAAGATGAGGCGGGTTGTTCGTTTTGCCGATGGTGGAAGGCCGATGATGATTTTGAAAACACGTGCAGGCAAATGCGTCTTGTGCGTCTTGACCATGGTACGAACATTGACCGTTGTGCTTTTGGACGAGGTGTACACCGCACGCTTAGTTTGCATCCTATATTGAAGCCATCAAGAGAAAATGCTTGTCGCGGGGCGAGGACGGAGAGTTGTTGCTGATCTGTTGCAGGCGATCTGCTGGCGACCGTTAGAACTCCGGGATGATGTCGCAACATGGTGCGATATGAGCACGTCTGGCAAATTATACCGTTGTACAGTACAAATTGTGATAACAACTTATGATCTTGCGGACTACGGTACAACCTTTCATTGGCCAATTAAGCTCGCTCTCGGGCGCCAAACTTTGCTCGCTCCTCGGATCACGCTTTCGGCGGTTGTAGGAAGCATTAATCAATCTATTGGCGCAAAGTGGAGTTAACCTTTTTGTTGAGCTAATCATTATTGGAGGTTGCTGTTTTCGGAGTGAAAAAACATGCGAAGTAGGCTCGTCTCGGCGGGCGTTGCCGCTCTCGGCCAACAATTTAGCGGCATCGCACCCACGAGGCACGAGCTCGCAGCCTTGAATTTCGTGGCCGCACAGAGGTTTGGCGCGAACGCTTTCACGTCACCCAGCAGCAGTCATGCCACAGCAGTTATGCGACAGCAGTCGAATGCCGCAGCGGGCACCAGCTCCAGCTGGGAACAGCTTAAACGCGATGGCGTGCCGGTTAATCCCTGCCAGAGCCCCCACCATCCAGCGGTGGTGCAAGGTGTTGTTTCGACACCAAAGGGCGAGGGCCTCAGTGTGCAGGTCGGTACGTTGTCGTTCGTGTTGTTCGCTACTAAAACAATCCTTCTTCTAGTGCTGGACACCGCTTATGATGTGCGGCCGCTGCCCGCAGGAGGCTTACAACCCCGACTCGCAGTGTTTCGGCTGCGGTGAGTGCGTTCAGCAGCGCGCCCCTTTCCGCATGCGCAGCCCAGCAGTTGCTGTGCCGACACGTAGCCAAACAGCCCTGTCACAACGTAGACCTTCCACCTCCCCACCCCTCACCACCATCACGACCACCGGCCTTGCCCGGGGGCACGAAACCTTCAAGCGCCGCCGCAACCACCTGTGCTGCCGCAAACCCGCAAGCCGCCCTTCTCGCCAGTCAGCCCTTTCCCCATCCAGTCAAACCAGATCCAAATCAGATCCCAAACCAGATCTAAACCAGATTCAAACCAGATCCAACCCACCGTGCAACCACATCCCGCCCTTGCACCCACCTGCACCCATTGCACTCTTAACCCCCCATCCCGCCCTTTGCCCACCTGCAGGCCCCGCACACCCCGAGGGACTGCACCTCAAGTCACGCCGCATTCCGGGGGTGGGCCTGGGTCGGCTGGAGGCCAGGATCTCCTTCGACCCAAAGTACTGCGCCTTCCCGGGCATCATCAACGGGGGAGTGCTGAGCACCGCTATGGATTGCCACGGTGGGGTGGGTGGGGTGGGGTGGGTAAGACTGGGGTGGGGTCTGGGGTGGGGTGGGTAAGGACAAACAGTCACGTTGGTGTGGAGTGGGTTGGACGCGCGGAAGAAGCGGAAGCTTGCGCGACGCGAAGCGGCGGACGGAGGGTAGGGGCGCGGGCCCGGTCTAGGTTGGGCGAGTCTGGCTGGGCTGGGCGGGGCGGGCCGGGGCAGAGGTAAGGGTCGGATTCGGGAATGTTCGAATGCTGCTGGGGTTGGTTGGGCAATGTCTTGAAGCAAGGCCGCGCGGCCAACGCGGGGCTATGCCTCCGGTCGCGAAAAGTGCAAACGTCACACGGCGGTCAACGCACAGCGGTGTAACGCACGGCGCGCCCCGCCGGGACATCGGCTGTTGCCGCGCGCCCATCAACACGCCCTCGCCGATTGTGCCATGCTCCACGCAACCGGGCCCCACCACCCTCTTCCTCCTGCTCCTCCTCCTACTTCTACTATACTCTCAACCCGTCCTGCTCCCTCCGCCTGCCTGCCCCGCAGGCAACTGGGCGGCGGCCATAGCGCTGATGGACAAGGGCTGCCTGCCGCGGCCTCCACTCACCATGACCGCATCCATGAATGTGGGTCAGAGGGTCAGAGGGTCGGTGGCATCAGCGCCTCGGTGGCAGAGGGTCAGGCGTCGGTGGCCCCCGAGGGGTCGGTGGGCCCCCCTCGTTACATCACCCGGCGCATCGGTGTGAGACTGTATCACAAAAATGTTCCCGCACTGTGTGAGCCTGGCATGGCCGAGCGCGTGTAGGCGCGTGTATGTGTGCGGTTGCATGTGCAGCCGAAGGACTTCTGGGGCACCTTCTCGCCCCTGCTCCATTCAACCCAGTCCGACTCCGACTCCCTAGTTCCAGCTTCCTACCTGTGTTCCTTCCTCCCTCCGTGGTCCGTGCCTCCCCCTGCATGTCGTCCTCTCCCTCTCCCCCCGCAGGTGTCCTTCCGCGCCCCCACTCCGCCCGACACTGAGCTCCTGATGCGCAGTCGGGTGGTGGCCATCCGGGAGAACACGGGGGGCGGGCCGCCCAAGGCGACGGTGGAGGTGGAGGTGGTGGTGGTGCAGCCGGAGAGGGGGCTGGGGGGCGAGGAGCTGGAGCGGGTGATGGCGGTGGGCACGGGGGTGTACAAGCGGCTGGGGGCGCTGAGGTCCATGGGGGGAGGGTGAAGGGGTGAGGCAGGTCAAAAGAAGAAATTGCAGCGAGGGATCGGAGACGGCGTTAGCGAACGGACCCGGAACCCAGTATGTCAGTATTACTTGGGACGATGGGGGCTGAGGTGGCGTGCTCCGGCGTGAGTTTTTGTTCTGGTTGGCGGTTTTGTTTATTTTCTTGTGCTACAGTGGTTACGGCGGAGGCGCTGACAAGACAAGGTGTGCAGGGCGACGTGTGCATGAAGGTAGCGCCGGAAGGAGCGGGGCTGGAAGGTGGCGAGGCAAGGGTCAGTTCACATCGATGCTTAATCGGCTGTATCTGCGATGCTCAGGTTACTTGGTGGGTAGGTGGGCGGAGGCGAGGATTCCAGTGGGTAGTCACAGGCGCCTAGGCGTGTGGGGGAGAGCACAGGCTACACGATGTCATAGGCTTGTGGCAGCGGCAGGAGCTTCCGCTGCGCCCTGTGTGTGTGTAGGGTGGAGTTGTTGGTGGGTGTAGTTTTCATGGAGACATGTTGCATCTCCCTGCATGGTGTTCAAGTGGTGTACCTAGTAGCATGTCGATGCGAGACCTCGGGGACTGGAGCCGTTTCTTCCGCGTACAGCCTGTTGCAAAGCACGGTTACTTCCAAGTCCTTCCACACACCTGCATTAGAAGCACACACCTGCATTAGAAGCGCCCAGTTCGCTGCCAGGCCGTAGCATCCGCAGCTGATGGCAGGCTTGGCAGCAAGCAAACGCATCAATACCCACCATTAACACGTCCAAATGCAGTCTCTGAGACACATGCGACAGACGCCAAACGCCTCTTGTTGCCAGTCACAAAACTGTCGACGAGACGTGATTATTTTGCTGACGGCGTGCAGTCTATTTCTTCCCTTGCAGCAGCCGAGCGCAGCTGCCGCTCCAAGTACGTGCCTTTGGTCTGATTACACAACAGGCCAAGCCCCTCTGCCCTTGCGCCGTGAGAATCCGAGAGGCCGCCGCCGGGATTGATCACGACCTGCCCCTGCCCCGCCAACCGCATGTGTTGCGCCGCAACTGCATTTACTGAGTGACGCACAAACAAAAGCGGCGCGCTGCGCAGAGCAGGTTCACGTCGCGCACCGTCACGTGCTCCTGCGCCACATCCCCGCCCCTGCCCCTGCGCGAATCTCCAAAAAAAACGTGAGCGCGAGACATGCGCGGCTAGGGGCGTCGTCAACCCCGACAGACGACCTCTCTCGTCCCTCCACACACGCCCCTCGACGAGCGGCGTCGTACCCGAGGGGTTCTGGTGCATCGTATCAGCACACCCTCAAGTGACACAACCTCCGCAGCGCCGCCAACGACTAGCCCACCAAAACACACAACACGCCTCGAGGGCCTCCCCGGCAAACGACGGACGGCGGCGTTTCCCCGCACCGTTGCCGCTGGACCCTCTCCTTTTCCCGCAAGGCGGCCGGCCGCTGACGCGGCCGAGCAAAGCGCGGCCACAATGCCGCGGCGGCCGCAAAACGCCGCCAGGGGCCGCAGCAAGGGGGGCCGCCACCGGCGCCGTTGTCCAGGAGTGACGCTCCTCCTCCGCCGGCACCTTACATTGTGAGCTCCATAATGGCCGACACAATGTCACCCTCGGCATTTTTAAGCGCCTTGATGGCCTTGGCGCGGCTGACGTTGGCTTGCGTCATGACCAGCTCAATGTCCTTCTGCTCAACGTCGCTGTCGTCCACCTCCTCGTCATCGTCGTCGGCCGGGCCGGCGGCGGCGCCGTGCGCCGGCGCGGCCTCCGGCTCCGGCCGCATCTTGAACTGCTCAGCAGCGGCGGCCTGGGACTGGGCGCTCAGGTCCTCGATCTTGGCCTGTGCGCGTGTGGGAGGGCAGAAGGGATGAGGCGGGAAGAATGGGACCTCGCGCTTGTGCATGTGAAGGGATGGTAAAGGCCCGATGGGCAATGGCTTATTGGGGCTCTAGTCTATGCCGAGGAAGACCCATGCCCTGGGTTTCACGAAGCTCGGAAGAGGCCACTACTAGATAACAAACAACCCAATACTTGACGTCCGCTGACAGGCACAAACAATCGACCTAAAAAAATGTGATGGCACAATGCGGCAGCGCGCCCACTCCCCAGACAACCCGGCCGTTCCAACAACTGATGACCCATCACGCTGACTCGCAACCATCCACTCTGGCGCCCAATCACAGTTTCCGCCCTAAAGCCCCAGTCTGACGTCCTACTTAGGCAGACAACGGCTTGGAGATCCTGGCGCCATTGCCCTGGAAGGCCCATCACGGACCCCCCAAATGCTGTATGCCTACATATTTCCATATCCCACAGGTACCTCCATGTGTCAATGCAGCTACATAATGGCAGTCAGGACCGAGACTGCCGCCCAGGCGCCGTCAAGCCCACATTAATACCCCTAAGGTGTGTGCCGGAAAGCTTCTTCTTCCTCGCGCCCCTGGGTGTGTGTTCGCGCCCCTGGGTGTGTTCAAGCGCCCGATCCCGCCCCCGTGGCGCGCCGCATCCCTCACGCCCCGCATCGGCGCCCACCTCGCCGAAAATGATGTACGTGTCCGAGGCTGGGCTCTTGAAGACATCCGGCGACTGGATGACGAAGAGGATCTGCGGGGCGGGGGGGGGGGCGGGGGAGACTTCAGTAGGGCGAAGGTCGGGGACCTGAGATTCCTCTCTTTGCGCGAGATACCCGCCCAGGTGGTATGCAGGGCAAGAGGGTGACGTGCGCTTGGTCAGGTGCGAGCTGTCCCCTCGTCGGCACAGCGGTCATGGGGCACGTGCAGGTGGTGACCCACACCACCACAAGATGTCCCATTGGCCCTCAGCCACATCAAGGGCACATAACGTACACAGGAGCCCATGCCACTCCGCAGATGTGCAAGGGGAGAATAATGGCGCACCCATGGGGTGGGTGGCTGGCCCAAGCGCGACGCCTGGGTTGCGCCAAAAAGATAGCAGGTGCCGCCCCAGACAGGAAGTACAGATCACAATATTCCCGCTGTTCGCCTCACGTTCTTGCTCTTCTTGATGGTGACGCGCGTGACGCCGGGCACAGGCTTCATGCCAAGCTTCTGCATGGCCTTGCGGCTCTTCTTCTCGCTGCGGCTCTGCTTGCCGCGAGCGCCACCGCCCTCCTCATCTGCATCATGAACACAGGCAAGGAACGCGATCACCCGGTCGTCCGCCTAGCGTGCATGCCTCGGTGCTTCTTCACGCGTGTGCCTCAGCTACAAGGCTTCCGAGTTGCTCGTCATCGTGATATTCAGAAAGTGAAAGAACATGAAAGCTGACAAATGTTGCGGCCGCAGCGATAGTATCCAGCGATTGCCCTCCGAAAGCTGAAATGCGCTTCCCTGCCACGCGCGTCCATCGCTCCTTGAGCCCACAAAAGTGATCCAATACGGCAAATATCTTTTTCATGCTGCATGTTGCAAATTGCCACATGAAAACTGGCTAAGCCGGCGCTCCTTCGTCAGGCGGCTGGCCCAAGCCCAAGTTTTGCATGTCGCCCGCGTCCATAAAAATGAAGGTTTGCATGCTCTGAGGAAGACGGTGCTGCGAATGCTCCGCGCTGCTGCTGTGCCTGCCCGCTGCCGATCTCCAGCCGCCGGCGACTCACCGCCCTCGTCGATGTCCTCCTCATCATCGTCGCTGAGCTCCTCGTCGTCGTCGTCCTCCACCTCCTGTCGCCGGCGGAAGGCAGCTGATCAGCGCACCACCCTGAAGATGCCAATAAATTTCTCTACCTAAAAGGTATCCCTCACCTCAACGCCCTCCTTGGCCTCAAACTCCTCCTTGGTCATTTTGATTTAACGACGTGTGCGTCGGTTGGGGATAGAGGCGCAATAGAAAGGGAGGAAACTAGCCGGGCGCGCAAACTTGAGTGAGCAGTTGCTTCCGAAACCAAAGCGCACCATTGCGCACTTCCTGGGCCCCGCGACTCGCCTTGCATGGCGTGCGGTATGATCGTAATACGTTAGTTATACGTAAGTACGTAGGGGAAGCACTTGTCGCCTCGACTCACTAAGTTCACCTGGTTTGCGGGGTGTCGGTGCGAGGAGCTTTGCCTTGCGCAATGGCCGTGTAGGCGGGCCAAGTAGGACTGCCCAGAGGGCACTTGATAGAATCTATTGAACATGCTGATCGTCGGCGGGCACCGTGCCGTGCGAGTCCGGCTGGGCTGTGCCGGCGCATTGTGTGTGCCCCGGCGGGCGCGACGAGGAGTGCTTCCGCCATATTCGCCCCTGAGGAGAAGGCTGCTCTTGGAGGCCAAAAGAAGCGGCAGGTAAGGACAACGATGTCGTGAGCAGAGACGAGCGTGGCGGCGCTGCTGTCGGCGTTGGAATTATTTGGTCAAGTAGTCGCATCGCCCTGAATGCGCGATTATTTGCATATACCTGGTCAGCAAACTATTTCTTGATGCGTTATTCATTGGCTTGCCCGAGCAGTGTTGATCGGCGAAGTGGTGGCGAATTAATAGACTTGCACAGCCGAACCTTACAGGGTCGGGCTTGCGCCCTGTGAGCGAGACGTTAGTTTGTTTTAGTTCTCTCGTGAAAGCATCACAGGGGCTGGCCCCATTCCTTCTAATCTACCAAGACGCGTTCCAGCCTTGCAACCCTTCCCCCCGCTTCCGTCACGGCCGCGCCCTCGTAGAGCTAATCTTCGCGGCATAAAGCTTGCGTCATGCGCTTTCCACAAAACATCAGTTGCACTTGTCCCAGGATTGCCTGCTTGTAAATACGATAGCCGCAGGCTGCCTGGCCACTGTCCCGTCCTGTCTTCACCCGCCTTACGTCGTTCTTGCCTGACGCCCGTGCCTGCTAAATTCCTCGAGCTTGCTTGAGCCCCTATCCTGGCGCGCTCCAAAACCGTTTCTTCTCTCACAGCACCCTACACTCCCCACCGTTCCTCGTCACCCTCAGCGCCCCGACGGGCGCCGACGACGGCGACGATGAGTCCGTACCGGCTGCATCTAGTCGCGGCCGCGGCCGCGGCGCCGCTGACCCGGCGGATAACCTGCCGTACTGGGAGGCCCAGGTGGCCGCCATGAGCTTTCGGGACATGCAGGTGAGGCCCGCCCCATGAAGGGGAGGCTGGCTGGGGGGGGGACTGACCTGGAGCTTCCCCCGTGCCGGGGTTGCGAGATTCATAAACAATGCAAGCGGTTTTTGGGTCGGCTTTAATCCAAGCCACCGAGGAAACGGCCGGAGGGGGGCTGTAGGCGTTGCCATTGGGATCGAGTTCTCCAGCCAGCAACAGCAGCGACAGCAACGGAGTTGACATGGCATCCCGGAGGTCCTCACTGTTCCTTTTTTTCCCGCGCAGATTGAGCTCCGAAACCGCGGCCTGAGCGCCGGCGGCCGCAAGGACGAGGTCGCCAGTCGCCTAGCGGAGGCTCTGCTCGATGAACACCGGACGGGCGGCAGCGGCCAGGGAGCAGAACAGCAACGGCAGCAGCAGCAGCGGCAGGAGGAGGAGAACGAGGCGGTGGCGGATGACGAGGTGGAGGGGGACTTGCTGGAGGCGGTGCTGGACCGGCTGGACGAGCTGCCGTACAATGACCTCCGGCGGATGTGCTCGGAGCGGGGGCTCAACGTCGCCGGCAAGAAGCCCGACCTGCAGCAGCGCCTGGCGGCTGCGATTGTGCAGTCCGGGGAGGGGTTGGACGAGCTGCTGGGGCCGCAGCAGGAGGAGGAGGAGTACGAGCTGGACGAGCAGGCGGAGGAGTCCAGGTGGGCGGACGGGGGAGATGCGGTTACTGCCCACGGAGGGGCCAGGGCGGGAGTGCGGGGCCGGGGGGGGGCGGCGTGTGGCACTTAGAGGCGGGACAGCGCACTGGTGGCACTTTGAGCGGGACTGCCGTGGGACCGGGGCTGGGTCAGGGTCCGGGGGATGCGGTCCCAGTCGACTCGTGTGCGTGCAGGCGAGTGGTTTCCCAACCAAGTGGGTGTGCCAGCAGGCGCCGCCAGCCAGGGGGAAATGGCGGCGGTGGTGGAGGCTGCACGGTGATGCCCGACCCACATCCGGCCTGATCCGCCCCGACCCACATTTCCATTTATCCGGCCTGGCATCCGGCCTGGGATGTGGGCCACCGGCACATGCTGGTCGTGGTGCTTTGCGCCATCCCTGGAGACACTTGACACCCCCCCCACCACACCCACACATACAGACACAGACACACATGCACAGACCAACAACCACCACGAATGGGGCGGACATTTGACCCGCCGTGCCGAAACAACTTGACGGCCGGAGGGATGAAACACCGCCCCACAGCGAGCGAACTTCTCGCACGCCCCGGTCGCCACTGACAACACGTCCGGGGCCCCCGCTTCCGTCCAGCGGGGGTGCTCCGAGGCGGCCGGGACGGACAACGCATCCGTAGTTTCTTGTCCTTTTTCTGCCAATGGTGCCTGTTGTTTTGCAAGTATCCTACAGCCCCACGTGAAGAAGAGGCGGCTGCCAGAGACGGCCCTTCGGTCGTGACGGCAGAGCCTGTCCCAGCACCCCGCTTCGGGGGCATACCTCAAAACCCCAAAACCCAAACCCAAACCAAAGCGCGTCTCGCGTGTTCCTCTGTGAATCAAGGCGCGGCGTAACTCCGACGGGGCCCACCCACCATGGCCCCTCCGGCTGACTGCCGCGCCTCACATCGAGCGATCCGGCTCACTTTGCCCCCGAACCGCTTTTGACTGACCCACGGGTCGGGGGTCATTCTTCCCGGACACATGCACACTCCGCCTGCGCGCGTCTCCCCGCTCTCGCACGCGCGCCCACGCCCGCTCAATTCCATGACCCACATCCGATGAGCAATGACCCTCACTGACGACAACCCACTTCAATAACCCACATTCACGACGACCCACATTCACGACGACCCACATCGCAGCCGCAGCGCCGCGCCCGTGTCCGCCGCCGCCGGTGGGCCCGTGGCCGACGACCCCTCCTCGCTCCTCCCGGAGCTTCTGCCGCTGAAGTACTCTGAGCTGGTTGCGCTGCTGAAGGACTACGGCGCACCGGTGCGCGGCACCAAGCAGGAGCTGGCCATGCGGCTGGCGGAGTGCATGGTGGCGGAGGTCAAGCAGTGAGTAGCGACCCATGGGTCGGTGAGGGGGGGGAAAGCGGGCCACGGATGGTGGATGGGTGGGTGTTGGTGGGTGGGTGGGTTGCGCTGACTGGAAAGGGTTCGGGCTGTTTAGGGTTCGGTGGTGGCGGTGGGAGAGGTTTATGGGTCCGTTGTTGAGTGTCGACCTAAGTTACGCTGCGTGAGGGCCATCCTCGCGTGGTGGTTGAAAGTTGGCTGGCTGATGTCGGCTGTTGCGCGCGCTCTCCACTCACGTCGTGCAGGGAGATCGGGCGGGGGCCCGGCAAGGGCGCCGAGGAGGACGAGCAGGAGTACGACGAGGACGAGTACGAGGAAGGGGAGTACGACGAGGAGGAGGAGGAGGCGGAGGAGGCCGCCCTCCGGTTCGACCCCGCGTCGCTCTCTACCGCGGATCGGAAGCTTCTGATGGCTTCTGAGTCCCGAGGGCTGTTTGCGGAACATCAGGGCAAGACGCGGCAACAGCTGTTCAATGTGAGCGGACAGCAGGGGGGGTTGGGTGGGTGGATGGGTGGGCGAACAGAAGGCTGGCTGTGTGTGTGTGTGTGTGTGTGTGTGTGTGTGTGCAAGCATATGGGAGGATGGAACGTGTGATTACCGAAGGACATGCCGTGTTGCGTGGGGAGGTCATGCAGTGGTCGGCGTCCCGAAGGGCGACTGGGGAAGTGTGTGTGTGTGTTTTGAGTGTGTGTGTTTGAGTGTGCGGGGGAGTTGGAAGGTATAGGTGGGAGTTTTGGGAAGTGGGGGAGGGGTTCAGGACACACCCTTTTCGTCAGAGGGCCATTGACCGGCGACAACGAATGTGCCTCTCGCATACCCCTGCCTCGTTGGACTTGGGGCAGTTGCTTTGTTTGCCCCCTCACCTGCCCAAACTCCACCCACCCGCTCAGCCCCGACCCACCCCTCCCTCCCTGCCACCACCACCTCCACCACCACCACCAACGCCCCCTCGACAGACGCTGAAGCAGCTGCAGCGCAACCCCAGCTACCAGTCCCGTTCGGTGCTGCTGGACCAGCTGGTTCGATTCCTGGCGGATGAAAAGGTGGAGCAGGCGCTGCAGGTGTGTGAATCCACACCCCCGGTGTCGGGGACGCGTGCGTGCCGTCCGCTGCACCGCTGCCCGAGGGAGGGGTTGGCTTTCGGGGTGCGTCCACCAGCCCACACTCCAGGCTTGAGCTCGTCTGTGGGAGTCCTGCCTCTTGAAACCACTTTTCCAGCTTCACCCTTCGGCACCCCGCTTCTTCTCTTCTCATCCCGGCTCTGCGCTTTCATCTCGCCTCGTATATAACGTCCCCCATCTCAGAGCCATTTCAGCCGCCTGCACCTTCCTTTCTGCGCATCACCCCGCTTGATACGCTTCTCCTCTTCCCGCAGGAGGCCTCTTCCGACCCCGCGGCGGCGCGGCGCCTGTCTCGACGGCTGGAGGAGCTGCGGCGGGCGCCCTCCTCGTCGTTCACGCCCATTGAGGCGCCCGCCGCCGCCGCCGCCGGCGAGGAGGGCGAGGGCGGCGACGCGGGTCCGCCGGGCGCCATTGACTACCGGCAGCTCACTCCGGTGGATGTACGGCGGATGCGGGTGGACGACCTCCGTGTGGCGCTGAAGCACTTCGGGATGGACAGGTGGGGGGGGGCGCTGTGTGGGGGGAGGTGGGGGGGGGCGCTGTGTGGGGGGGAGGTGGGGTGTGGGGGGGAGGGGTTCTTGCGGGCGTGGAGGAGGGGGGGTACAAGTTATGAACCGCGGCCAAGGAACGGAGGGGGGGGGCGGCGTTGGCGAGACGGGGGAGGAAAGGGAGGGGAAGGGACTGGGGGAGAATGAAGGACAGGATGACGGGGGGAGCTGGCTGGCTGACAGGGGACTGGACGGCGACAAGAGGGCTGGAAAGGAGTACCCGAATGGCGTTTGGGATTGTGACGAGGGGGGCCGGGTGTAGAGGGGGTTGCGGGGTCCTTGCTCGGGCTTGCTGTCCTTGCTCCTTGCTCGGGCTTTGCATGCGGGCACACAAGCCCACACACGCACTCCTTGCTCGCTTGCTCGGCCGCTGAATGATGCAGAAAAGATAGGGCAAAATCTGAACCATCTGTGTAGTTAAACCATCTTGTATTCGTACTGTCTGACAGCGGCCTGCCTGGTTTGCACTCTGCATTTGCATGTGATGCACCCTTCATCGTGCATCAGCGACGTCTCCATGGTTTGCGCACAGAGCATACCTGCCGCACCGCCAGAGTCATGAAGCCTGAAGCAGATTGATACGCCGCCCCTCTTGTCCCCCGTTGCCCGGTGATGGTGCCTATGATGACGCTGCAGCTCCGGAAACAAGTACGACATGCAGGAGCGTCTGATGGCCCGAGTGCTGATGCAGGTGATTGCGTCTGCCGAGATGGCATGCGCTCGCACACACATGTGTGTGTTCGTGTGCTCGCGTCCGTTTGTGTGCATCTGTGGGAGTGTATTCCCGTGAGCGCGTGTGTGCGTGCGTGTGCGTGTGTGTATGTGTTTCATGGTTGCACCTGAACAGCCACCCATGACCCATCCCACCCTGTATGTCTCGCCCTTCCACCGCCGGGGTCTCGTGTCGTCTCCATTACTACCGGTACAACCCACCCACCCACCTGCCGACTCCTCAGACGCCCGATTCGGCCGGCCGGGGCCGCGGCCGCCCGCCGCTGGGCGGCAGCTCCGCTGGCGGCGCTGGCGCCCTCGCCTCCGCCGCGGCTGCTGCTGCTGAGCAGACGGTCCTTGGCATGACTCTCCGGACGCTGCGCGAGGAGCTGGACAAGCGGCAGCTGCCCACCGACGGAAGCAGGAACGAGCTGCAGGCGCGACTCATTGCGGCGCTGAGAAAGGTGGGGGCCTGGGGGGGTGGGGGGTTAGGGGTGCGTGGGCGGGTGGGCGGGGGTGCGTATATCGCCTTCTTGTATCGCCGTCTGTGTGTGTCGGTGTCCAGTCCGCTTCGTCCCAATCTTCTGCCGCGGTGCGGATCGGATTGCGGTTATGCTCCCACCGCACCGCACCCCACCCCATCCAACGCCGCGCTGCGCTTTGCCGCGCCAAACACTGCGCTGCTCTGAACACTGCTGCGCTGCGCTTAACACTGCACCCCTTTTTCAGGAGTTTGAGGAGGCGCGGGCGCTGTCTGCCGGAGTCCAGGAGGGCGGCGAGGCGGGCGCGGAGGGCGGCGCGGAGGCCGGGGCGGCGGAGGCTGCCGAGGCCGTCGGGGAGACGGAGGAGGAGCGCGTGGCTCGGCGGCTGGTTGAGCTGGCTGAACTGCCGGTGGAGGAGCGGGGGGCGGCGGTGGTGGCGGCGATGACGGCCAACCCGCAGTCGCTCGTGACGCTGGGCAGCGAGGCGCCGGTGGATGTGGCGGTGGTGGCGGGGTGCCCTCCAGGTGAGGATGGGGAGGAGGAGGAGCGAGGGGGAGATCCGTGTGGACCCTCGCCGTTCTGGTGTTTTTTTATTAGTTGAAATGCCATCATCGTCGTCGTTAGTGTGTCGCAGTGTCGGCCTCAGCCAGTCAGCCTGCGCCCCCTTCGATGTGTTTGTTCTCGTTCTACCCCCTCCCTCGCTTATCAGCATGCCAGCTCTTGCATGTCGTATACTACTCGTCCCCTCTCCATCAGCTTGTCAGCTTGCCACCGTCTTGTTCTTTCGCCCCAACCCCTCAGGCCGCCTGGACCTGGCGCAACGTTCCCTGGAGTCTGCTCGAGCCCTCCTGGACCACCTCTACACCGCCCACATGCCCTCGCCCATGGATGGCGTAAGGCCCATTGCGGTGGCGGAGGCAGGCGACGCCGACGGCGCCGCCGATGACGACGCCGACGGCGAGGGCGAGGGAGAGGTTGCTGAACGGAAAGGCGGCGACGCTGCCGCCGAGAAGGAGGAGGAGCAGCCGGAGTACGACGCAACGCTGTCGTACGCGCCCACCGCTGGCGGCGTGGCGCGGCCGTCGCAGGGCGTCGTGGTCTCTGTGTGGTGGCTCGACGGCGCCACGGGTCAGTCGACGCTGCTGTCGCCGGCGCAGGTCTACGCCGCGACGGCGGCGGAGCTGGCGGCGGGCTGTCTGCCTGCCGTACACCGGGAGCTGCTAGCGGTGCCGCCGCCGAGCCCGCTGAGCCTTGACATGCCGGCACTCGACGGGCCGGTGCCGGCGACGGCAGCGCCGCCGGCGCCGGAGGCGGCGGCGGCGGGCGGTGGCGAAGCCGCCGCCGCCGCCGAAGGCGGCGGCGACGGCGACGGCGACGGTCCGTCGTTTTTCTCCGACGTGACCTCACTGGCGGCGCACCTCCGCGGCACGGCGCATGTGGTGTTTCCGGCGGTGCCGCCTGGGGCGCCATTGTACGGCGAGCTGCAGCGGGCGCTGGAGGCGGAGGGGGTGCCGCACGTGGGCTGCGGGGCGGAGGCGGCGGCGCTGGCGCACGACCGAGTGGGGTGAGTCGGGTGAGACGAGGCGAGTCGCCTCATTGGCGGTGAGGAGGTGGAGGTGGAGGTTCGGGCGGCACCTGCGCTCCACCTTGTCAGCGTCTCCCAGTCGGGTGGTTGGTTGGTTGGTTGTTATTCTCACACTTACATTTTGTCTCGCTTTCCTTCGAAAGAAAGGCGCGGCCGCGCCGACACGCGAAGCGGAAAGAGGGCTTCAAGTTGTGAGTCTGCCAATTGCGAGAACCAGCCGACGTGTGACCTCACTCACCCCACTTGCCTCAAGTGACCCGCCTTCCCCCCGGTGTTGTTGGCTCCTCCCGGACACCGCTCCAGGGTGCTCCAGCGGCTGGAATCGCTGTCGTACCCTGTCGTACCGCAGCTGGAAGTCGGCGTTTCCGACGTGGCGGCGGCTGTGCGGGCGGCCGCAGCCGCGGGGTCGCCGCCAGCGGGATCATCGGGCAAGGATAGCGTCGACGACGAGGAGGAGGAGGAGGAGGATCCTTCGGTTACTGCGGCTGCCGAGGTGGTGCGGTCCAAGGTGGTTGCCTGGTGTAAGGAGCAGGTGCGGCGGGGGTGGGGGCTGACGGAGCAGGCCATATCCTCTTTTTTACCAGCCGGCTTGAACAGTCCGGGGCATGACACACTTCGCCTTCCTCTTCCCATAACCCCGCCCTAGCCCCCACACCTCTCGTTGCGGTCGGTCAATCTCTGCCACCGCGCCCCGCCGAGGCTCGAACCATCCCCCCTTGTCAGCTTGCCTCATCGGCCTTGTTTCTGACGGGCCTCCTCCCTCCCCGACACTCGCCACGCGGCGCCTTGGACTGTTACATTCTAAACCCCAACACACCCCACCCCGCCCCTTGGCTTCAGGGCTTGGATTTGGAGCGGCAAGTGTTCCTGGTCCGGCCCCGCCACACGGCGTCCAGTCCCACCGCCGCCGAGACGGACACGGCCCTCGGCGCCGACCGACTGACGGCCCTGCTGGCCGGACCTCTGGCGGAGGCGGTGGCGGAGCTTGGGGAGGCGGCTGGTGCTGCCGCCGCCGCTGCAGCCGCGGCTTCGACGGTGGTGATTGAGCCGGCGCCAGCGGCGTCGGCGGCTCGCTTTGTGTGCACGGTTGTGGAGACGCCAGGTGGGTTTGGGGTTTTAGGGTTTTAGGGTTACTCTTGCCGTGATTGTCTCCTGGACACCCCGTTTGCGGCATCGCCCTTCGCCTCACCCCTCCTCCGCCCCGTCTCCACTCCCTGTTTTCGGAGCCTGTTACCCTTACTCTCGCTCCATTGCTCGGGTTTTAAACCCCTGCTATACGTGGATAACCCTCCCTGGACGCCCTGGACGCGGCTTGTTCGTCCCCCCTGCCAGACGGCCCGGTGGCGCTGCTCCCCAGTGAGGTGGAGGTGTACGACACGGAGGTGGAGATCCTCAAGCATACCGCTGACGTGGCCGAGTGGGCGGCGCTGGCCGAGGGAGCCGACGACGAGCAGGTACGAGTGCGACGATTCCTGGGGCGATACGCTTACCGCGCAATGCCGTACGATACCTCACTATGTCGTACGACGCTTGCATTTCAGGTTTTAGTTTTGTGTTGAATTCAATCCTGTCGTGTTGTAATGATGTAATGATTGCGACGTGCGCGCACAGGTAGCGGCGGCACGCGCTGAGGCGTTGGCGATGGAGCCAGAGCCATGGCGGGCGGTCTACGACCCACGGGTCACTCTGCCCGCCACCACTGCCTTACGCCTACACACGCCGCCGCGTCTCAGCCGCAAGCTGACGCACGCGATGCGCCACGCCGCCGCGCGGCTCTTTAGTGAGCTGGGGCTGCGAGACGTGGCGACGGTGGAGGGGTGGGTGGAGCTGCCGGCGGGCGGTACGGCAGCGTACGGCGAGGCGCTTGAGGCGGCGGCGGGCGGGAAGCTGGAGGAGGCGGACGACGTGCCGTTGCTGTACGACCCGGATCCGTACATTTTGTCGCGGATTGCGGAGCAGGAGGCGGAGCGCGTCGCGGCGGATCCGGCCCCCCTGGAGGAGTACTACGATTACGGAGCGAGCTGGTGGGTGGATGTCGTACATATGCAAAATATACAAAATACAATACACGCCGGTCCCTAGCCCCGCTCTCCCTAGCTGTCTCTAGCGTGGAAGTCGAATGTTGCCTTCCCCTTCTTTCTTGTTACTTCCTTATTGCCCGCCGGATTTTCCGTCGCGTTACATTTCTTGTTGCCTTTCCTCCTTCCCAGGCACGCTGACCTGTCGCTCTTCGATCCGGCGACGCGGCTCAACGGCGCCACCAATGGCGAGGGAGCCACCGTCCGCATCGCGGGCGTGGCGGCGGATCTGCCGCTCGACGCCCGGCACCCTGCCGTACTACAGGCGGCGGAGGTGGGCTTGCCGCACGGCGCGCTGCTCCGAAACCTCGCCAATAATGCGCTCCGCCGCGCTGCGGCGGCGGGCGACCGACGGGCGCTCGTCCCATCGGAGCCGTACAGGTCGCCGCAGGAGGCCCTCGAGGCGGCGGCGGTGGAGGTAATTCTCGACGCCGCCGCCGCCGACACGCCGGCGCCGGCGGAGGAGTGGGCGGGGCCTGTGGAGGAAATTCCGGAGGACGAGGCGGAGGAGGTTGAGGCGGCAGAGGAGGCAGAGGAAGGGGAAGAAGAGGAAGAGGAGGAGGAGGACCGTGTGGGGTTAGCGGCGGCGGCGGCGGCCAAGGAGGCTGCGGAGCCGATCGAACTGGGTCCGGCGCCGCTGCAGCTGCCGATGCCGCCGCAGCTGCCGCTGTACCACACGGCAGTGCTTCAGCACGTCCGGGTGGGTGCGGGTAGGGTTTGGGTTTGGGTTTTGGGGGTAAGCAGGGAGGGAGCGAGATGGGTTTGGAGGGATAGTCAGGGTGGGAGCGAGATTGTATCAGTTCCACATGAATTCCCTCGCGTCTGATCATGTCTGCGTCATCGCCCCATTGCCCCGTCGGGCCGTTCCTTTCTGTGTTCATTTCTGCTCGGATGTCGGCCTTTCGGACGGTCTCTTTACCTCTTGGCCCCCCGCCTTTCCCCGTCCCGGAAAACCCCTCCCTGGATTCTCAGGAGGCGGACGAGTACAACAAGTGGATCGAGGATATGGATCCGGATCACTGGGACGACTCGGACGGGCCCGCACGGGTGAGAGGGTTGCGGGGTCCGTCGAGGTGTTTTAGGGTTTTCGGGCTTCAGAGACACTCGTCGGGCATCGTTGGCTGGTTGCCCCCCTTTCCTTGCCTGGTTGCCCTAACCAGTCCGTAGATTGACGCCCTTGATCCTCCTCCCTCCGCCTGCCGCATTGCACCCACACGACCTCCCTCCTCCCCTTTTCCTCCCTCCTCTTTTCTTCCTCCTCCCCTTTTCCTCCTCCTCCTTCTCCTCCTCCTGTTCAGGTGAAGATGATGGTGGAGGAGATGGAGGAGCAGCTCGAGGAGGCCACCGGACTGCCGCGCGGGGTAAGTGCCGCGAGGAGCGGAGCGGAGCGGCAGCAGCAGTTCTCAGCAGAGTCGGAGGGGAGGGGAGGGTAAAAACATATCGCAGCGGAGAAGGAGACGGGCACTGTTTGCTTGCTATGTACTCGACGAGCGGCCATGCAGTTGGAAGTGCGGTTATGGTGCGGGTTGCAGAAGCCAGCCATCCAACTACCGGCGGTGGCAGCGGGGAGGAAGAGGGGAGCACGGGTTTGCGAGTCCGCCGCTTTTCCTTTCGAACCCGTTTCCCCCCAAACCGTCCCCCTACGTATATTGATGATACACACTCACACTCACATCCGCGCAGTACGGCGACGACCCCAACCCCGTGGCCGCTGACATGGTGTCGGCTGTGGCGCTGGAAGGGCACCGAATGGCGCTGAATGCGGCTGTGGATGCGCTGGGGGTGAGTGCCGGTGGGGTGGGGGTGGGGGCAATGTTGTGGTTATTGGCTCTATTATTGGTGGGGTTGGGGTTGGTTGCGCTGCATCTCTGGGCCGCACCCTCTTGCTCTGCACGCCGCGCCCCAAGCACTCGCCGCAGCCCGGGGCCTCACTCCACCCCTGCGCGCGGGAACCCTCTGTGGGAGGGGCGCCACAGCAACCGACCCCAACCCCGCACTGCGAGGCTTGGGTCAGGCCTCCAGTAGATTATCCGTGCGGCCGCTTTGGAATCTATCCGGCCCCTGGACATGAGCCTGGAAGGACAAGCAAAGCACCACTCGATATACACGTGCGCATCACCCACTGCACCACACTGCATCAAACTGCACGCTATGGCTTAATTCTTATCCACTTGAGCCGAATGAGATGTCCAGATTTCAACCTCTTGCCTGAGCCTTTTGGCTGTGGTGACGGGTCCCTTTGCGAACAGTTGCCGGGGGATCCAGATGTTCATGATCTCGTTTTTTTTGTCACACTTGGCTTTCTTGTTGCTCTTGACTTTCTGCGGTTTTAGTTTGGACTTCATTGCACTGCGTGTGTGCTCATTCGCGCTCCAAGCACTCGCGGCAAGAGCCGTATCCCAACGGTTGCTCGCGAGACTCCGCTTTCGGAAGGGCGCCACAACGACCGCGGCATCCTCGCGGCCCTCCAGTAGATTATCCGTGTGGCCGCCTCAATTCATTAACCGGCCCTCGGACATGAGCCTGGACGGACAAGCTGAATATAACTGCACAACCGCACAGCGCTTGACCATCATGTCATACCCCCGACATGCATGGGCCGTCCACCATCTCATCACTCCTTTCACGACTTCGGGGCCGGCGGGAGAATTCGAACCCCGGGATTCTCCGGTCCAGATGTCACGCCTGTCTGCCTATCCGCTGCGAAGCACACAAGCATATTGCCGTACCCATCACCACAAACACGCGAATTTAATGCCGTACCCTACACATCAAAACCCGTAATCATATTGCCGTACCCAGCACAAAAAACACGCAGACATATAACCGTACCCAGCACAATGAAACACGCATTCATATTGCCGTACCCCCGGCGCAGGATTTCGGCGCGACGCTGTCCGAGGTGATGCGCTCGGTGCCCCTGGACGAGGCGGTGGAGGCGGACATGGAGATCCCCCTCACCCGCGTCAAGGACCTGCCCGACCCCGACGTGCGCCTGCCCGACGGCATCGAGGGCACGGCCGCCGACCCGCGGGTCGTGGCGGCCTGGCAGATGGCGGCCATTTGCGAGCTGGCGCGGCGGCACGGCTGGGAGGTGCTGGAGGCGGTGGACGCGGAGGAGGAGGCGGCGGAGCGGGAGGCGGCGGGGGTGAGAGTGGGGAGTGGACAATGATTATGTATAGGCGTCAGACTGTGTTTGCTGGGCCTGGTGTGCGGTTTGCAGTCCTGCGTTTCGCACGTACTGGCGGCGGCCTTGTTCGCGCCCCAAGCACTCGCCGCAGCCCGGGGCCTCACTCCACCCCTGCGCGCGGGAACCCTCTGTGGGAGGGGCGCCACAGCAACCGACCCCAACCCCGCACTGCGAGGCTTGGGTCAGGCCTCCAGTAGATTATCCGTGCGGCCGCTTTGAAATCTATCCGGCCCCTGGACATGAGCCTGGAAGGACAAGCAAAGCACCACTCGATATACACGTGCGCACCACCCACTGCACCACACTGCATCAAACTGCACGCTATGGCTTAATTCTCTTATCCATTTCAACTGAATTAGAGCTCGATCTCTTGGCTGAGCCTTTTGGCTGTGGTGACGGGCCCCCTTGCGAACAGTTGCCGGCTGATTCGTATGCCCATGATCTCATTTCTCTGTCGCACTTGACTTTCTGCGGTTTTAGTTGGAATTTCATTGCACTGCGTGCGTGTTCATTCGCGCTCCAAGCACTCGCGGCAAGAGCCGTACCCCAACGGTTGCTCGCGAGACTCCGCTTTCGGAAGGGCGCCACAACGACCGCGGCTCGCTCGCGGCCCTCCATTAGATTATCCGTGTGGCCGCCTCAATTCATTAACCGGCCCTCGGACATGAGCCTGGACGGACAAGCTGAATATAACTGCATAGCCGCACGCATCCGACAGCCGATGGCGGCGTCTTTTCGCGCACGGACTAGCCCACCCTCGACACCAGCAAACCTGCACACACAGTTGCACCAACAACGACAACAACCCGTATCCACTGTCCCCCAACACCACCAATAATAACCCTGACCAAACCCTAGGAGCAGCAGCAACAACTTCCCCCGCACCCCTCTCCGTCCCTTCGCTGCGGTTCTTATTTTTGCCCCCGCCCCCACCCCCCACCCCACCCCGCTGTTCCCCCCCTCTCTGTCGTCCTGCTGCCTGCCTCGCCCCTCCGGTCGGTCCCAGATACCCGAGCCGACCCCGGAGGAGGAGGAGGCCGCCGCCGCCGCTGCCGCCGAGGAGCGGACTGTGCTTGAGGGCATGTGCGACAATGACGACGAGGTGATGGAGCTGCGGACCGGACTCATCACGCCGGTGCAGCTGTACCTCAGATTCAGGGTGAGAGCTGAGAGGCGGCGAACAGAGGGCAGAAGGGCGGCAGGGTGGACGGGGCGGGTGGGCCGGTGGCGAAGGCGGGTGGGTGCTATCGCAGGGCGTTGGAAGTTCTGCTTTCCGAGTCGATGACTCCGCTTAAGCTCTTCTTCCTTGCCCTTACCGCTCTGCGTCCGACCTACCGATTTCTGCCCCCGCAGGAGCGCCAGGCGCGGCGGGAGCCTCGCTCGCACCCCCTCATGCAGGCCGCCGAGCTCATTGAATCCGTGGACGCCAAGGCGGCAGCTGCCAAGGCCTCTGCCGAGGGCGAGGGCGAGGAGCTGGGCGAGGGCGAGGAGGCCGAGGCATTCGACCTGGAGGCTGGCGAGGACGAGGAGGACGAGGAGGAGGCGGCGGGCGGCGTGGCGGTGATCCTGCCTCGGGAGGAGGGGCAGCCGGAGCCGGAACCGGGGAGTGAGGAGGCGGCGCTGGTGGCCGCTGGCGCGGCGTTTGGGCCCGCGAGCAACGGCCCCGACCTGGCCAGCCCGTCCGCCTACGTGTGGAACGTGCCGCCTGACGACGCGGTGGAGTTGCCTGTGTATGCGAGCGCTGGGCTGACGGCGGCGGCGATGGCGGTGGGGGCGGCGGTAGATGGGGCGGAGGGCAGCTTGGCGCGGGAGGTGGCGGTCAGTGGCGGCGGGAAGCTGGATGGCGGGGAGCTGGAGGCGTTGGCGCTGATGGAGCTCGGATTCGAGACCAAGGTGGGGAGCTGGGTGGGGGGGTGGCTGTGTGTGGGGTTGCGCGCGGGTGTGCATGTTTTGACTGGGGTAGGGGTGGGGGGGCAGAAGGGGGGGGGGGTCGGGAGGGAGTGAGAGGCAGGGTAAGGTTGAAGGATATGCCGCCTCGTCCCTCCTCACCCCAGGGCACTCCCACTCGCTCTAGCCCGCCCTCTGAAGAACCCATGTCTCCTCGTCTCCTGTTCCTCTTCACCCCACCTTTCTCCCACCCCACAATCTCCTCTTCCTCCTCACTCTCCCCCTACCGTATCCCTCCACTATTCCTTCTCCTCACCCGCCTCCTACCCCCTAATCCCCTCCTCGCCCCCCTCCTCACCCGCCTCTCATCTTCCCCCTCACCCCTCTTCACCCCCCGATCCACGTACCTCCTCCGCAGCCGGTGGACGTGTGCCCGGAAACCGGTCTGCCAGTGCTGGCCGCCATTGGCCCCTCCCTGGACGGCCTCCACAACGAGCTCATCCTGGACCCCTTCAGCGGCGGACTGGCACAGCTGCCCACCTTCCGACCGCTGGCGGAAATCATGCAGGCAGACGGACTCGAACCCGCGACCAGCTCCAGCCAAGCCGACGGCGAGGACTTTGACGACGACGAGGACGAGGGCGAGGGCCTCGCGGGCACGCTGGGACGGGTGGACTGGGAGGACGAGGACGGCTTTGCGCGCGGCGTGGCCCGCGCGACGGCGGCGGCACGAAGTGGTGGCGGGCGAGTAGCGCGCGCGAGCGCCGGTGCCACGGACCATCAAGTTGAAGAGGCTGAGGCGGCGGAGGAGGAGGGAGGCGAGCTCCTGGATGAGGCGGAGGAGGGCGAGGACGCGGCCGACGTCGTGGTGGACGAGGCAGAGGAGGATGAGGATGATGAGGAGGAGATGGATGTGGGGCTGTATCCCAACCCGACGGTGCCGCTGGTGGCGCAGGCGCTGTCGGCTGGCGACCTGGAGGCTGCGGAGTTGGCGGCCGTGGCGCCGCCGCTCAACCCCACTCGGGTGTGGGTGGTGGTGGGCGGCGACGGGCACTGGGGGCGGGAGGCGGGTCTGGTGGCGGGGGCCAACATTGTGTCCAAGCTGTCCAAGTACCAGGACCTCGTGGTGAGTGGCGGCCGGGGGGGGGTTAGGGGGCTGGGGGCTGCGGGGGGATCAGGGAGTGATATGCTCCTTTATAAAAGAATGAGTCACGGGTGTTGATGGGCTATTGGCTGAGGAGGCGTGGTGGTGGGTGGCGAAATGGGGTTGGGGAAAGCCCCCCGGCTCTCAGGGCCGGGACGGAGGGGCGGGGGGTGGGGGGGCACAGTGTGGGAGGCTTGAAGAGGGGGGAAGCGAGGGGGGGGCGGGAGTTGGTTTTTGGAAGGGAAAGGAGGGAAAGATCGGGGGAGGGAAAGCGGTCGGACAGAAGAGGGCGGGCGGAAGGGGACGCGTTCGGGCATCGCGTTCTTTTTTTCCCGGCAGGTTCACACGCCACCCCCTCCCTCCCCATCCTCACCCACCACCTCCTGCTACTGCGCCTCTCCCCCCCCGTCGCTTCTTTCTTTGCACCCTTCTTACACATACATACCCACCCTCTCATCCCTCTCCTCCTGGCCCTTCACGGGCTCCGGTCTATACGTGAGTAATCCCCTCCTCGCCCGCCATCCCTGCTGCACTTGCAGGTGGAGCCGTTCCTGATGGTGCCGATGGGCGAGGGCCGCAACACCGACGCGCGGAGGGCGGAGCTGCTGCGCCGCCGCACCGACTACATCGCCGGCCTGGGAATGGACCCCGAGGTGAGCCACCATCGGCCTGGGGGCCAGGCCGCTTCTGAGGGCAACGGCTGGCAGTGGATTTTAAGCAATTGGTCGTTTGGTTGGTGGTCTGTGTGGGGGTGGGGGGTGGGGGGGTCTTATACTCTGGAAGAAAACACTGAGATGTAAGGGGAAAGTAACCCTAAAACCCTGACCCACCAGTGTGACAGCCATCCAACGGTGCCTTGCTGCCATCCAACGGGGCTTACCCGGGACTCCACGCACCCCAGCCTGCCTGTATGTCGTTCATGCCCTTTCCGCCGCCGCCGCCAAGCACCGTTTCGCTCTCGACCCACCCGCCCTCCGCTCCCCACCCCCCGCCCCCCGCACCGCACCGCACCGCCCGTGTGTGTGTTCACCCCGTCCAGGAGGACCTGCCCGAGTCGATGTCGGTTCAGGAGCTGCGAGTGACGCCGCCCATGCCCACGGGCCGGCCCGAGACGCAGTGCATATACGCAGTGACGCTGGCAACAGGTGGGTGACCCATGTGGGGCGGTGGGCGGGTGACCCGTGGGTAGGTGGGTGGGTGACCCGTGGGTAGGTGGGCGGACGGCAATGGGGTTGGGGGCGGTGTGGTAAGCAACGGTTTGGAGGGGCGAGTCGAGTCTGCCCCCACCACGCTCTCCCCCATTTCCCCTAACCCTGCGCCCCATCTCCCGTCTAACGCCCTGCCCCCCTCGACAGTCTCCCGGCCCAGCGTGCCCGAGGCGCTTGCCTCCCTGGAGCGAACCGCCGCCCGGGAGAGCGTGTCGCTCCACGCTCTCGGCGAGGTGCAGCGGCAGCAGAGGGCGGCACACCGGGATGTGCAGGCGGAGCTGGCGGCGGCGGGGATGGAGGTACGGGCCGGGGCTGGGGACACGGATGGGGGGAGGGGGTGGGGGGGTGGGCTGGAGGGCGTGCGGGCTGGGGGGGGGAAGTGGGCAGTTGGGCCCATGGTGCGTTGTGCCGCGCCTTGTTTGGGTGATGATGATGATTTATGCCGCCGTGGGTCGCTCCGGTCTGTTTGTGCGTCCCGTGTTGCGTTCGTACATCGCATGTGCCCCTTCGCGCAGCATCAGCAGCTGCGGCAGCAGCAGCAGTAGCAGCATCGCTGCAGCAGCCTGCCCAGGTCGCGAGAGTGTTGCCGGGGCCCAATTCAGTGCCCCGCCAATTAGTTAAGCCGACCGACACGGACCAGGCCCCGTTAGGGGCCGCTGGGTTTTCGCCGCCCCACCGCGCCGGGCGCGGGCGGCAAGGCGGCGGCGCCCGAACATTCGCTACTGCATGTCATCTCTTTCCTCCACACTGTGCTTCCGCGCGTGTCGTTGTGCCCATACGAACCTTGGGGGAAGCCTGGAAGGACGGCACCTGTCTGTCGCACGGCGCCTTGCCATTCTGCTATCCTGCGCTGCCGCTTTCTTTCGTGCGTCTCTCGCAAAACCAAGCGCGCTCGTTAGAAGAGCATCAGCAGCTGCAGTACCAGCACCATTTCACCATAAGCACCAGCATCGCTACACCAGCCTTCCCAGGTCGCGAGAGTGTTGTCGGAGCCCAACTCAGTGCCCCGCCAATTAGTTAAGTCGACCGATACTGACCAGGCACCGTTAGGGGCCGCTGGGTTTTCGCCGCCCCGCCGCGCCGGGCCCCCGTCCGGGGACGTCACCACCCGGCGCGGCGGCAAGGCGGCGGCGCCCGAACATCCTCCCCTCCATTCCGTCCCGTCCCTCCACGCTCTGTGTGCTTCGTGAAGCGGCAACCGCGCTGCCCTGCGCTGCCCCGCATGGCGTAATTGTCGCATCGGCATCCCGCCCTTACCGCAACGTGTCCGCGCATCTTGTTGTCGCTCTCCACCCACCCACCCACCCCGCATCTGCGCTGTCCGTAGCACGCTGTCCTCAATTGCGCGCTGGTGCCAGTACCAGTACCTGAGTACCAGTGCCTGGACCAGCGCCGCCACCCGCCACGCCTGCCGGATTCCTCACCCCCTCCTCCGGATGCTTCCATTCCCCTCGTGAAATATCTTGTCTGTCCGGACTGTCATCCCCTTAACCCCCCAACCAAAACCCCATCTCAACCCCCCAGGGTGTCGCCTCACTGTGGGATGACAATGTGCTGGGCCAGGTGGGCCCCCCGCCGGCCCGCCCCCTGGACCTGGCTTCCTTCGCGGAGGATGCGGAGCGGGCGGGGGCGGTGGTGCTGGTGGCGGCTCGCGGCGAGATGGCCGAATGCGGGGACCTGCAGGCGCTGCTGGAGCTGCAGGGGGTGCCCTGCGTGGGTGAGTGGAGGGAGGCGGGAGGGAGGGAGGGAGGGAGAGAGCAACTGGGGAAGGGAGTGGGGGAAGGGAGGCATGAAGGGCATGCGCTGTGTGCGTGTGAGCGTTGTGTGTGTGTGCAGGTCTCGAATGCGGCTCGTTTCAGGGGGTTAGGAGCAGAAAGAGCTGAGCTTCGGCTTGCGTGCAGCTGCCACTCGCTTGTCGTCGCCCGCCGCGTTCGGCACATCATTGAACCATTGCTCCATAAGCAGCAGCATCGCTGCACCAGCCTGCCCAGGTCGCGAGAGTGTTGTCGGGGCCCAACTCAGTGCCCCGCCAATTAGTTAAGTCGACCGACACTGACCAGGCCCCGTTAGGGGCCGCTGGGTTTTCGCCGCCCCACCGCGCCGGGCCCCCATCCGGGGACATCACCACCCGGCGCGGCGGCATGGCGGCGGCGCCCGAACACTTGCATCCGCACGTATATCCCACCCCTGCCGCGACTTCTCTGTTGCTTCACATGTGCACCGTGTCTTTGGCGTGGCCCCCGGTGCAAAGCGCCTCTGGGGGGCTTCTCTCTCACCCGAGGTCCACATGCGCCTCCTCCTCCTCCTCCTCCTCCCCCTCCTCAACCTCCCTCTCTTGACTACTGCTCCATATCCCGCTCCGCAGGTCCGGGCAGCCAGCAGCTGGCGTGGCTGTGGGACCGGGCGGAGGCCGGGGAGCTGCTACAGGTCAGTGGGTCGGCGGGTCGGATGACCCGTGGGTCGGCGGGTCAGATGGCCCGTGGGTCGGCGGGTCAGATGGGCCATGAGCAACGGTATCGACCCTTGGTGCCGCCCGACTGTTTCTCGCCTGGTGCCGCCCGCCCTTTCCCTCGCCTTACCTAATATTATTTGGTGTCTGGTTGCTACAGCGAGTACCAATGTCGCATTGCACTTCAAGGAACCCCTCTCCATCCCCCCGCCCCGCCTCTTCACGCTGCCTTTTTCCCTTTCCCCGCCCTGCTTTGCTGCCGCCTTGTTCACAGGACCTGCACTCCCAGGGTGTGGACGCGCCGCCCCGCTTCCTGTTGACCTGGGAGGAGGCGGTGGTGGCGGCAGATCTGGAGGAGCAGGAAGCCGAGGAGGTGAGGTGGGCAGGACATGGCTAGGACATGGCTTCAGCAGGACTGGGGCCGTCAGGGGGGTGAGGGGAGGGGAGGGGAGGGGAGCATGTGCGCTGCGCGCGTGTGTGCATGGTTTGGGAAGTAGGAAATGCCTGCGCTTCCGGGTTGGGAATGGAAATCGAGCGGTATATGGATCGAAGAATGAAAAGGGACTGCGCTTTCAGAGGGTGGGTGTGTGTGTATGAGGGAGAGAGAGGGGGAGAATGTGCGCGTGTGTGCTGGGGATTGATGTGAGTCTGTGCGTTGTGTGTGTTTGCGTGTTTGGGGCCAGGTGGGTTCGAAGCTGCTGTACCGATCATGTCTCCTCATGACTTCATTACTGTCTCCTTTCGACAGCTTCCTTACTTTTCCCTTCTCTTCCGCCCTCTCGAAATCATCACGTACACAGCTGCTGGAGCGCCTTCGGTCGGAGGTTGTGGAGGACCCGCCGCCAGGCGTCTCCCTCGTCGTACGGCCGGTGGCCGACGTGGCGGGCGCCGGCGTCGCGCGCCTCGCCTGCGGCGCCGACGTCGTCACCTTCATGGCGGCCCTACGCGACGGCGACCCGACGCTGCCCGCGGACTCGCTGTCGTACCCGCACGGCGAGATTCGCATGCCGCCGCGGCCACCGCCGGCTCTGGCCTTCGAGCTGTTCGTCGAGACGGACCCGCTGTTCATGGTGCTGGCGACGCCGCCGCCGTCGGCGGACGCTGCGCCGACCCGTGGGACGGCGTCGAAGAAACGCAGCGCGGAGGCGGAGGCAGCGGCGGCGCCGGCTGGCGCCGTCGCCGCTGGCCTGCACTGCAGCCGGGAGAAGGGCTGGGTGGAGGTTTCGTTTGCGCTGATGGGCCCTATGGGCGGTATGAGCTGTCTGCCGCCGGCGATGCGGGCCAGTGTGGTTTCGGAGGCGGACCTCGCGGCGGCGAGCGAGCTGGACGAGCGCACGGAGGCGGAGGTGGCGGCGGCGCGCAACGCCGCGGAGGCGGCGACGGAGGCCGTCAATGCGGCGGCGGAGCGCGCCGCGGCGGCAGCGGCGGAGGATGAGGAGGGCGAGGGCGATGAGGCGCTGGTTGCGGAGGAGCGCCGGGCAGCGACGGCGGCGGTGGAGGCGGCGGATGCGCTGGCGGCGCTGCCGGCGGTGGGGACGGCGACGGCGGCGTTGGTGGCGCACGCGCCGTCGACGTGGGTGGTCCCTCCGCCGGAGGCGGCGCTGACGGCGGCGGCGCTGGACGAGGCGTGCAAGCGCGCGGCGCTGATTGCTGACCGGTTGGGGCTGAGGGGACTGGTCCAGATTGAGGTGAGAGCGCGGTGCGTGGGAGCGTGGGGTGGCGATGTGCTGCTGGGGAGGGAGGGAGGAAGGTGGTTCCCGTGGCGGGAGAGAGACGCGCCAGCCAGCTATCCAGCCAGCATTGTCGGCAAGCCGCGCCAGCCGGCCTTGCCCCGTCAAGCCTATTGTCACCTTGCTTGATGCACCGCCACCGCCCTGAGGCGCTTTGCGCGCGTCGCTAAGCGTGTAACGCATGCATGCATGCACGCCCGCAGGCCTTTGTTGCGGCCGACAGCGGCGAGTTGGCCGTTTTCGACATCAACGGCAGCCCCGACCTCGGCCCCGACAGCCCCATTTGGAGGTGGGTGGATGGGTGGGTGTGCAGGAAACGGGGTGAGAGGGGAAGGGCGGGTGGTCTGCAGGGCTACAGGGCTGCGAACCGGCGCCGCGTATTTTGCCCTGCAACAGAGTCACTGGCCTACCGCAGTCTCTTGTGCCGCCAGGAACGGAAGCCAAGGCTCCAGTGCACGTTCCGCAGTCACGATCGCTGCGCCCGATCGCTCGCACGGTCGTCCCCAACACTCGGCCCTTGCAGGAGGACGGTGCCGTTGCTTTGATGATTTACGGCCAACCTCCAATGCCCTAACCAGCAAGGCATCATCACACACAGCCACGCATGTTTATTTGGCAAAGCTTACCATTTAACGTTTCCCTGTATGGGCTCTCCTTCTTTACCTCTCCCTTGACCTATTTCCTCCCTCCCCCTCCCCCGCAGGCAAGCCGCCGCCGCGGGCATGCTGCCTCAGGATTTCCTCCGAGAGCTGCTGGGCCTGGCCATCACCGCCGCCACCTCCTCCGAGGGCCGTCGCGCCACGTACGACGGTCAGATCGAGGCGCTGGAACGGGAGGGTTGGGACCTGCAAGAGGACGAGACGTACGACGGACGGTACGGCGGTGACGACGAGGAGGAGGGCGAGCTGCGGTTGCGCGGCGACGGCGAGGATGAGGACGAGGAGGTGGAGAGCGAGGGCGGGCGGGGCGGCCTGGGAGAGGAGGGCTTTGGGGAGGAGGATGACATGCTGGGGCAGTTGGAGGAGCTCCGAGCGGGTGCGGGGGCGGAGGAGGAGGGCGACGCGGGTGGCGGCGGCGCGGCCACGGGCGCCGGAGATGAGGGCTTCCTGTACTTTGACGATGAGGAGGAGGACGGGGGCGCGGGCGGCGGCGTGGGGCGCGGCGCCGCGGCGGGGGGTGGGTTCATGGGCTTTGATGAGTTTAGCGGCGGTGGAGGGCGGGGCGGGGGGAGAGGGCGCGGCGGCTTTGACGACGACGATTTCTGAGGGAGGGGGTTCAGGAGGCCTCCTCGTAAGGGCAGTGATTAGCGGGGTTTAGCGGGTAGTTTGTGCAAGACGTGCAGCGCGTGTGTATTGTTATTTGTTTGTCTGATCGGGTGTGGGGCAAGGCTGAGGTCTTGTGGCCTTTGACCACGGTAACCCTGGGGCTTGTTCCCCCGGAGAAGAACTGGAAACAGGAAAATCGAAATATGCGCGCATCTGATTGAGGTACCGGTAATCCGATGCCCAGTACCGGTAGTACGGTAGTACCGGTAGTACGGTAATCCGATGCCCAGTAGTCTCGCATGCGCAGTGCCTTGTCGTCTGCTGCCTGCAGCAAAGTGTGCGGTGGCTGGGGGGCCCGGCCTTGGTGGGGGAGGACTTTTCGGGAGGCGGCAGGAGGAGTGCTCCGTCCTGGCCCTGCCTATTTTGGCAACCTCCCGGATAGCTTACCTTTCGCCAACCTCCCTTGTTTTGGCGACGCGCTGCTTTGACCCCAGTCAGCACGCCCAAATGCTGATCTGGATACCGTATGTGCAGTTTATGGACCTACTCGGACGGACTGGCCGACCTTCGGCTGCTGCGGTGGATTGCGGTGACCTGTCCGCGGATTGCGGCGTTGCTGCTCTCTACGCTCCTGCTGCTGCTGTCCGCTTTGCTGCTGTTGCAGACCGCTTGTTTTGCTACTGCTGTAGCTGCGGATTGCGGATTCATGTTGCTCCTAACGCTATATCGGATGTCGGGGTTTTGCTTGACGCCAATCTAGAACGGGAGATATGGTGGCCTTATGACGGCAGGTCGGACCGGTGGGCGGTGTTTCGTTCCTTGGATCCAGATCCATTAGCTGCCGTCTTCCGGTCCACTAATACAGACTGTCGATTGTGGTGTGGCGTCTTCGGTATAGGATGTGGAATTGACATTCGGGCCGGAATCGACATTGACAGGTACGGTAGCTCTGGGCGTGCTTTTGTCGTCAAAGACGCCCTACGTACATAAACGAGACAATAGGGCCGGGTTCGCCCGGTCAGCGTCGTAGCATGTACGGAAGTCCGTGCCATAGAGCCGTATATTGAAGGTGTGTCGTGAAGCGTGGTTCGGTTTTGCGACCTGACCCACGCCGTTTTGTCAATCCAGTAGATCCCGTCCCCCAAGCACAGCACACAACGCATGATATGTTGCACCGTTGCTCTGCGTCGGATTTGTTTTTGAGAGCAGCCCTCAGCCTCCTTGCATTGAACTTTTGCACTCGCAGAACGTACGTATACATGTACGTACCTACCCACGCACGCACACACGTGGGCCCACATTGCTGCTGGGGTGAGCCACGCCAGCGACCTTCTAACAATCAGTCATCTACCAATCAATCGTGCGTCATCGTTAACAGCGCTGTACTGCAGGTTGTATGTACGTACTACCGTACATGTCGGTCCACGGCGGCAGCGATCCAGAGCCCACATGCGATACATGGATGCATGGAGGGAAGGATGCCAATGAAATGCATGTGCACCACGCAGCCTAGCAGCAACCAAGTTAGTAATTGCGTGTTGCGAGCTTGCGACTGAGGGTCTACGGTATCTACCCTGTAGCTCCCCCGCAGCCTCATCAGGCTTCATGCCTCATCATCAGCTATCTAGAGGCACACGTCCAGCCTGCCCAGCCTCTCCCCCGCCGCCGCCAGCCGCCTGGCTGCCCCCAGCCTTGCGAACATGGCCCCGCACTCGCCGTTCTCACACAGCACCGGCCCCATCCGGCCGCCCGAGTGGCAGCGCATGCAGCTGCTGAGGGCGGAGGCCAGCTGCAGGCAGGCGGCGTTGTCGTCGTCCAGGAGGCGGAGGTACGTGGCGGGCAGGCTGGGGAGGGAGGGAAGTGTGAAAGGGGAGGCAGGGGGGGGAAGGCGGCGGGGGAGGGGTATGTTGGTATGTCGGTCAGTATGTGTGCACGGGTGGTGCGTGTGTGTGCTTTGGGTGATGTACGTTGGGTTGGGGACAGTAGAAACGATACTGCAGCAGCGGAGGGACGTAAGGGGCCGAGAACCTCAAGTGCTACGTACTTAGCAGTGGGTTGATAGGGGAGGGGAGGTTCGTCCATTCGTGCAGAGTGGAGAAGTGTGGGGGGGTTGCGTGGGGGAGTGGGACGGAACCAGTGCGGCGGGGTGGGAGAGCTGGAATGGATGGCCTGGTTGCAGCATCAACGGGCGAAGGTGCGCGATACTACTGCCGTACAGACGTGTCGACCGGTCTCTGCTGTTGACACGGGCGATCGTACTCACACGTCTGGATCCTGGTCGAGGCAGGACGAGCAAAGACCGGGGGCCGCCGCCGTACCGCCCGTGTCGTCGCCCGGACCCGGACTCGGCTGGGGCAGCGCCTGCGGGGCGAGGAGGGAGGGGAGGGGAGAGGGGAGAGGTTGCAGGGAACGAGGGAAGGTGGGATGTTCCTGCCCTATGTTCCTGCCCCCTGTTCCTGCCCGCTTTACGTCTATACACCGCCACAGGCAGGTCTGCGCGTGATTTCCGTTCCCACTGCTGCCGACACCACCACCAATTACAACACATTTTCGCCACCCGCACCACTCCACCCCAACCCCAATGAAGCCCCGCCTGCTGTGGGCTGGTGGGCGGTCTGCTCCGAAACCCTCCTGCCCCAAGTTCCTAGGTCCCAACACCCGGCCCCCGCCCCTCTGCCCCTTCACCCCTTCAACCCCTCAACCCCCACCCGCTTGCACGCCAGGCACTTGGCCGTCTGACGGAAGAAGGCCGACAGCCCCCATTGCTGCCCACCGCCGCCACCGCCACCTCCGCCATGCTTGCCGCCGCGGCCCTATCGTGTGGGGGCGGCAGATCAGGTCGGGTCAGGTCGGTCAGGTGATCCATCTGCATTGATGCAGCTGCATTCGGGCCCCCAGGCACAAGTGCGTGGGCGACGCTTGAAGCTCAGTGACAGTTCTGCCGTATGTCGTACAACGCAAGTCGTACCTTGCCCGCGCTGGGGGGCGACCGAGGCGTCATCCCCAGACCAAACCCAAAGCCGCCGCCGCCACCACCGCCACCGACACTGCCGCTGCCGGTTCCGCGCCTCCGCGGCTGAGGGCTCCCTGGAGTGTGACCAGAGCCCCGGGCCGGCAGCGGCCCTCCAATGGAAGCGGAGGTTGAGGTGGAGGGGGAGGTCGAGGGGGAGGGGCAGGCGGCGGCGACACCACCGCCGCCGCCGTCCACCAAACCGCCGCTGACGCCGCCGCTGACGCCGCCGCCGGCGCCGACGGCGGCAGTATCTTGCAATGCGGTGGACTCCAGGGAGGGATCTACTCGTATCAGGGTGTGCGGTCCGGAGAGCAGCGACTGGGCCGAGTGTCACACACACAAAGGCACACGGGCAAAGGCACACGCGGAACTGAGCTGGCGAGCTACCTGTAACCTAAAGCTGAGCTCGTACGGTAACCAAAGCTAAGCTGAGTTGAGCCAAGCCTGGCCTTGGCGCATAGCACGGCACGGGACGAGACACGGGTCACGGCGCAGTACGGCACGTCGATACGGCGATACGGCGGCGGCACCGCAGGCGATACGGCACGTGAGGGGCGATGTGGGGTAAGAGCGGTGAGGTGCGGGGTGGGAGCTTGGTGTGCAGTATGGGGGCAGGGAGGAGCGCCCACGCAGGATGTTTCATTCCACTTTGTGTTTGGAGCAAGGGCTTGCCGTACTGTGACCGTGCCGTACCTGCAGTGCAGCTGGCGGGAGGCACACCGCGAAGAGCTCCTTCAGGGGCGGCTGAGAGCCGTACGGCATTGTCGTGCAGGTGGGGTTTAGGAGGGTGCGGAGGGAGGGGAGGGCAGGGGCGGAGGCGGCGAGCGGGAGGGGTGGTGGGTGGTGGGGAAGGGGGCGAACTTAACAAGTGGGAGGGGCAGTGAGCTGTGGGTCGGGGTGGAGGGGAGGGGGGGTTGTAAGGACAGTGCTGCGAGCGATCGCCGGTGTCTGGGAATGAGGTAAAGGAGGGGGAGGGTAGTGTTGGCCAACAAAGGCGGACCTCAACGAAAGGGTGGTCGCCCGGTGCGCTGGTGGGTGGGTGTGCAGCCTCACTGGGAGCCCCTCACGGAAACCCTTAAACCCCAACAAAACCCGACAACACGCCCTTCTCAATCTCCCCTCCCTCTTTCCCCCCCCCTGGAGTCAGCCCTCACCATCAGTTTGTTCCGCCAGTACAGCTCCAGGGCGGGGGCCGCGCCCCGCTGTGCCGCCGCCCCGGGATCCTCCGCCGCCTCGTCCTGCCGGCAACCACCAGCCGGGGGGCACCGCAAAGTCCACAACACACATCATCACGCACCTCAACACATCAGAACACAACGAAAATCTTTCCTAGACAGACAGACAGACAGCCCAGATGACCTTGCGGAGTAGAAATAGCGATGACGGAGGGCGAGCAACCAATCAAAGCAATGGGTCGGGCCTGCTGCCCTGCTCCCCCATGTCATCCCCCATCCCACCGAAACACATACACACACCCAAAACGCATATACACACGAAATGCACCCCCTCCCCACCTGCGTCCTCGCCCCCGCCAGCAGCACATAGCTGATCCGCTCCCCCAGCAGGAAGCGCCGACCCGGATCCCGGTGGCTCAACCGCACAGCCAGGGCCGCGTGGGGGCCGCGAACGTCCTCCGGCGGCTGGGGGCCACCACCACCAGCAGCAGCACCACCACCACCATTGCCGGCCCCGAGTCCCTCGCTCTCGGCTGCACAAAAGGATGGGCAGGGTAGGGTGAGATGTGAACAATTACGAACCGCACAGGTTGGGGGCGGGGAGGGGTGAGGGGTTCGCGGGCTTTCGCAGCTAGTCGGTGAGGCAATGGGGGGCCGCGGGAGAATGCAACACCCCAACCCCCACCCCCCGCGCCGTCTCGGCCTTCCCATCCTCGCGCTTCCAAGGTGTCGCAAGCTGAGGGAGGGGGCGGAGGGAGGGAGAGAGGTGGTGGCGCCCCTGAACCTGAACCTGAACCCCGGCGCCAACACCTGGGGCCCTCAGGCTAGGGCCGCACCCCACCCACCAGCTCCCACCCTCTCAACCCCCCTTCCCACCCACCAGCTGCCTCCGCAAACCCCACCCTCGCCCCACCTCACCCCACCCCTCCCTCGCCCCACCTGCCGCCGCCGCCGCCACTTGTTGCCCCGTGACGCGCCACAAACCTCCGGTGGTGGTGATGGTGGGTGGTGGTGAAGAGCGTGAGGGACGACAGAAAAAGCAAGGAATGGAAAGGTCCTGTTGAGTAAATACGGCGCAGGATTCAAGGGCGAGAGCAAGGAGGAGAGGGTCGAGGAGGACATTGATCAGGACAGGGCTGGCTTGAATCGCAGGTGCAGGCCCAGCAAACCCTCCCCCACCCCTCACTCCCGCCCCTCACTCCCGCCCCTCACTCCCGCCCCTCACGACGCGGAAGACACACAGATCCCTTTCAACACGTGAGGACCGTAACCAAAAACACAACACTCGTTAGCGTGCTACACCTGTACGACACATGTACGACACACACACTCCCACGCACATGCATCTCCTCCCCCCCGCTCACCCCCCGTCATGGCCAGCTCCCCCAGCTCCAGCTGCCCCGCCAGCAGCCGCCGTATCTGGCCCTCCGCGTACGACACCGCCCCTGCCACGTCATCCCGCATCAGTATCCGCTCCAGGCAGCCCTGCAGTACGGCACTCACGACGGGGGCCGACTGGCGCCACATGCTGCGGACACCCTTCACCTGCGGGTGCGCGGGGGGGCGGGGTGAGGGTGGGGTGAAGGTGGGGTGGGGGGCGGTGGGTGCGAAGCGTGTGTGTGTGTGGAAGCGTGTGTGTATGGGTGTTAGTATGCGTGTACTTATATATATATGCGTGTGTGAGTATCTACCTTTGAGTTGACATAATGGACATACAAGACGAACCGGATGAGAGGGCACGAGGGTCAACCGACCTAACGACCAACTGAACCACCAACCGACTAATCGACTCGCCGGTGCAAATACTGCACAGCGAATGGCGGGTTCAGGGGCAGTGGTGCGGTTCATACATATGGGCAGGGGCGGTGGGCAAGGCAGGGATGCAAAGGCAAAAATGCCTTTGACCGGGATCGATGGGTGGACCAGATCTCACAGAGCCGTGTGCCGCCGTGCCCCAAATCGCCGTGCCCCCTCCCTGGCCCTACAACCTGCCACACAGGCAGGCCCGCCCCTACCAGCAGTGACCCACTCCCCCGCCCCTACCAGCAGCGACCCACGGGTCTGTGGGTCCGCCGCGTCCTGTTCGCTCTCCATCGCCCTCCCCGCGTATCTGTTGACGTGCAGCAGCAGGAAGGGCGCCAGCACCCGCTCGTACTTGAGCTCCATGGGGGGAGGCAGCGAGCGGCTCACGAGCGCGGCGGCCTTGCGTGTGTGTGTATGTGTATATGTGGGGGAGGGAGGGGGGAGAGGAGGGGGGAAGGGGGAGGGGGAGGGGTTGAGCGTGAGGGAGGGGGGTTGAGTGAGGGGGGAAGGGATGGATCCCCCTTCACAAGGGATAGAGGGGGGGTCATCAATCAGGAAGATATGGGACCGGGGGGAGGAGGGGAGGAGGGGAGCAAGGGGGGAGAAGAAGGGAGGGCGGAGGGGGAGGCGAGGGGGAGAGTTGGTAGAAAAACACACCGTGTCACCACTAGCACCGTGTCACCACCGTGTCAGCACCGTGTCAGCACCGTGTCACCATCTGAGTCAGCTACGGAAGTGGGTCAGTGATAAGTCCAAATGGGCAGAGCGCAGAGGGTGAGGGGCTGGGGGTGGAGGTGCAAGGAGGGCTTTGCAGCGCTCTCTGAGCGTCTGTCAATGTTTTCCCCCCTCGCCAGTCCTCTTCTTGGCTTGGCGGGATGTGTTGAGTTCTTGACGTGGGGGGTGACATGTGTACCGGGGGGCGACATGCGTAAGCACATACACTGTGTCACTGTCGTACACTGATACATACCCGCACGGTGGTGCCGTACCTTCTTCCCGAGTCGTACAGCCTCCTCGGGGGACGCCCTTTGCGCCAATGCACCGCACCACGAAGACAAGGGGGGGGCGGGGCCGGGGGGCACGAGAGCAGATGAAGGTGTGTGTTTCAGCGTCGGTGTGTGTTGTGGTGGGCTGCGAAAGTGCGTATGGCCCTTAGAGAGGCCAGGACAGGACAGGACAGGCTCGTTTAGGCTGGGTTGGGCTGCTTGCGCTGGGCTGCCCTCTCATCCGCCCATCCACTCATTCGCAACGCCGCACCTCCTGGTCGCACTGGAAAGAGAGCAAACAATGGGGAGGAGAGCAGCAGAAACAGCAGCAACACCAGCAGCAGCCGGCCCCCCCTACCCACCACCACCACGCACCACCACCACCCACCGCCCTCCCAGCAATGCGCCCTACCCACACGGCAACCCTGCCGTACTCACCTCGGAAAATGTACGAACACGCTGTCCGTCTGGGCGTATATGACCCGCCCGCCCGCAGCCGCCGGACCCAACCCGCCACCCCCTCCACCACCACCACCACCACCACCACCTCCACCTCCTCCTCCACCACCGCCACCAGAAGCAGGGGACCCACCACCTCCACCACCACCACCACCACCAGCAGCGCCACCACCACCACCACCACCACCGGCAGCAGCGCCACCAGCAGCGGCACCCGCACCGGCAGCGGCCACACCCGCCTCGTCGGCGGCAAGCGCCCCAGCGACACCCGCCCCCCGCTGCTCCCCGGCTGAGGCAGCTGCCCCTGCTGCTGCCTCTGCTGCTGCCCCTGCCGCCGCTGCTTCCTGTGTGGCCTGTGCGATGGCTTGTGTGATGGTGGCTATTGCTGCCCTGCACGCCCCCGCCCCCAGAGCCAGACAGGAGTCAGCCAGGGGTAGGCACTGCAGAGGGGAGGCGGCGGCGCCTGGGGGGGAGGGAGGGAGGGGGAGAAGGAGAAGGAGGGGGGGCGGAGAGGTGAGGGGAGCGAGGGGAGGGGGGAAGTCGGGAAGCAGCCGACAATGGAGGCGTGCGTGTGTGTTTTGGGGGGTATGGGGGACAGGGAGCTTGGTTTGCCACAGGGACCTTTGTTTCCCGTGCGCTGCCGTACATACCCGTGAAGCCGTACAGCGCGTTGGCGGTGACCTTGAGCGCCTTCTGGCGGGAGTCCAGTACGGCGGTGGCGGCGGTGTCGTACTGTACGGCCTTGAGCTTGGCGCGCGTGGCGGCACGAGCGGACATGAGTGCCGCCAGGATGGTGGGAAGAATGCCGGGCCGTACCTGTACGGCATGCGCATGTGTACGGCACGTTGCACGTGGGCGGCGGCGACAGCGACAGCGGCAGCGGTGGCGGACACGATCAATCAGTTGGGAAGCCATCCAGGGTTGGGTTTGGGTTTGAGAGCATCCAACAGAGCAAAAATGCCGCCTCCCAACCCCCACACCTCACACCCCAACCCCCCGCCCCACCTCGGGTTTTACGAATGCGTGGCCGGTGGGGGTGAAGCCGCAGTGGTCTCGTCCCACCGCCTCCACGTCATCCGGGTGTACGAGTGTCGTATAACACAGGTTGTGTGCGCGGTACAGGGAGGGGTACAGCGAGGCGAAGTCCAGGGTGGCCACCGGACTGCGGTACAGACCTGGGTGTCGTACCAGACGGTTTGTAACGAGCAGGACAGCGCGGCGCGGCGCGGTAGACGATACACGGCATGTACGGCATGTACGGACGGACGGAGTGGAGCGGAGTGGAGAGGAATGCGGGGGTGAATCGGGGACGGGGGCAGGAGGGGAGGGGGTGGGGTGGGGGATAATGAAAATGATATCGGCGGGGAGGGAAAGGGGAAGGAGGTGTGGATGGAGGGGTTGGGAGTCAGATACCAAGGGGGGGGATCGTTTCCAGTTGCAGCCCTGCAGTATGTGTGAGATCTGTTGGGCCGCCTTCCAGCCACCCAGCCACCCAGCCAGCCACCCAGCCACCCAGCCAGCCAGCCACCCACCCAGCCACCCAGCCAGCCAGCCAGCCACCCAGCCACCCAGCCAGCCAGCCACCCACCCAGCCACCCAGCCAGCCACCCAGCCAGCCAGCCAGCCACCCACCCACCCACCCAGCCGAGTCCAGCCACCCACCCACGTACCCAGCCACCCACGCAGCCACCCAGCCGAGTCCAGCCAGCCACCCACCCACCCGCGGTGCGGTTCTCAATGGGGTGCAGCAGAAAGGGGCTCTCGATCAGGTTGCCTGCTTCCTGCCGCCCGCCGATGATGTAGCTTGGGGGAGGGGTAAGGGGAAGGGGAGGGGGAAGGGGAGGAGGAGGGGAAGGAAGAGTAAGGGGAGTGAGGTATGTGTGTGGGGGGTTATCCACGTATAGGCCGGGGGGGGCGGGGGCCTAAACGGCTCCGGGGGGCTGCAAACGACGAAATGGTTTAGGTGAGGCACACAGCAGCGAGGTGAGGTGAGGTGAGGTGACAGCAGTGCGCACCCAGCACCCGCCATACGGCTATGGCGGGTGCAGCCGGCTACCCAACCCAACCCAACGCACGCCGCGACGAGCTGCCAGCACCACAGCAGGCAAGCCAAACAAAGCCGAGTCAAACCAAGCCTGACGGACCCAGCGAGTCCTCAACATTCTCTTTAACATTCACGCACCCTCAACAACAACAACAACAACTCACTTTTGGCGGTGCGCGTTGCGGTGCAGCAGGCTCCATGTACGGATCATCTGGGCGTTGTACATCACCTGTACGGCATACGGCATACGGTACAGTTCATACACCCGTGGACCCGCCCGCCACTGCCGCCTGTCCGCCGTACGCACTGTACAGCATGCCGTACCTGCGGTATCGTGAGCCCCGTCACACGCGCCATCTCGAACGCCTCCGGCAGCGTCGCCAGCCGGGAGGTCAGCCGTACGATGACGTCCATCCGTCGTACGATGTACGACGTGATGCGCGCCGCCGCGACGGCGGCCCGCTGTCTCGCCGTCGTCGTCGCCGCTGCCGCCAGCGGCGACGCTGGCGCCGACGCCGGCGAGTGCCCCTGCGCCTCCGCCGCCATCCTCGCCAGATGGAAGGGGCCCACGACCTCCAAGGTCTCCCCCAGCAGCGACTGGATCGGCGTGGGTGTTTTACACGGCCCGTGCCATGCCCGTACCGTACGGCATGTGTATGGGGCGGGGGGCGGGAGGCGGGTTGGAGAGAGAGAGTGAGGACTTGAGGGAAGAAGGACCGAAAGAGGACCGAAGGCTCGCTGCCGAGTGTTTTGGGGTTTTAGGGTTTTAGGGTTTTAGGGTTTTAATTGGGCTAGTCGGGGACTCGGGGTGGCAAACCCCTCTCGACCTGTCCACCCCTCGACCTTACCCCCCTCCATACTTCTACATCCCCCCCTCCACCCCTCCCTCCCCCTCCACCTCACCTGGCAGCAGTCCACCAGACTGAAAGTGGTCAGGGACTGGGAGGTCAGCACCTGCGGAGGGAGGGAGGAGGGGGGAGAGGCGGCAGGAACTAGCGGCGCAGCTAGGGCCAGCATCTGGCAGGATCTGCCGTACAAAGCCAAAGCCCCGCTCTCCCTCCCCCACCTCACATTTAACACATGCACACAGACCCAAGGGTCGGGCCGGGCGGGACGTCGCAGCTTTTTCCTACACCCTCATCCCCCACCCACCCCACCCCCTCCCGCACCTGTCTCAGCACATCCAGCACCACCCGGCCCCGGATCTCCGCCTGAAAGGTCTCCTGCGGCGGGGGGGGGGGGTGTTGGAGTTCAAGTGTACGACGGTACGGCATAAAGCGGTGTATTCCGCACGGGGAAGCAGCAACGGAGAGGTCATCCGTGGGTTTGGAAGGAAGGGTGCGCAATGTGGCGTTAGCGCCCCTGCTGGCCATCATTGCCCTTTCCGAGAGAGGGAGACAGAGAGAGAGGGAGGGAGAGTGTGTTTATGTGTATGTGTATGTGTGTGTATGTGTGTATAAATATAGCACTTATTGGCCCCCACACCCACACCACCACCCCCCGGTGGTGGGGACTCCAACCGGCCGCAGCTCACACTCACCGGCAGTTGGTACGCGGAATCCAACATCATTTTGATGATCGAAGCCTCCTCCCTCAGGCCTCTCACGTCTCACCCCACCGCATTTATGCCACCCCCTCACTCCCTCCAACACGCCCTCCAACACTCCCTCCAACATGCCAAACCCTAAAGTCCCCACCCCAGCCCCCACCTGGTTGCTTGTTGAGGACATCCTGCCCTGCCGCTTCACCCAGGCCACACTGTACTGCACCACACTCCTGACGGTCAGCGGAGAGGCGGAGCCGGCGGAGGCAGCGCCACTGCCGCCGCCGCTGCCGCCGCCGCCGCTGCCGAACAGTGGCGTCAGTCGCGACACCAGTAGGCCCCCTCCCTCGAGTCGAAGCCGCTCGAAGCGGTCCCGCAGTGCACCCAGTGTGTCGCGGACCTGTGTCGTACAGAATTGCCGTGCAGCAGCGAACACGGCGGCGGCAGCGGTGGAGGGTAAAAAGGAAGCGCTGGAGGGCCTTTGTGTGGTTCGGTTTTGCATCGACTTCACTCCAGGCCCTTTACTTGATCAGCTCACAGCCCCCTGCCCTCCACCCCCCTCCCCTCCCCTCCCCCGAAGCGCTGTATGAATAGTCACCTACATGTACCTCCCGGCCCCCCGCCCACTCTTACCCGCCCCTCAAAACCCAAAAACCCACCTGGAATGTGGTGATGATATCGGGGTCCTCCACCAACAGCCACTCCTTCCACGCCTGAGGGGTGGTGGCGGGTGGGTGGGAGGATGGGCTGGGTGGGTGGGTGGGTGAGAGGATGGGTGGGTAGAGGGGTTGCGTGTGTGGGTGGGTGGGAAGGCGTTTCGAGGTTGGGGGGCAGACATCCAAGATTGGAGGGCGGAGGAGAAGGTAATTGGTTCCTGGCAGTTCAGCTCATTTTCCCATGGCGGTGAACGGGACATGGCAGGGGAGCGGAATACGGAATACGGAATACGGACGGGGTCCGGTTGAGCTCCAAGGAAGCGGAGGTGCACACGGCGTGAGTCAGCATCTCTCCCTCCCTCTCTCCCCCTCTCCGTCCTCCGACCTAGCCGGACCCGGAACCCGGTTCGATCGGTCCCGCCCGCTGCGGAACTCCGCCAACCCCACCTCTCCGCCCCCACCCAAACGTTTCAGATCACAGCCAGCCGGCAGCCACCTCCCCGCCCTCCCGCCCCCCGCCCTCCCGCCCCCCGCCCCCCAGCCCCCCAATCCCGCGCCCCAGCGCCCTTCCCCCACCAGCAGCATTTCCCGCTCGCTGCCGAAGCACCGGAGCTCTGCTCCCTGGAGCGCTGCACGGGGGAGGGGTGACCCGCGGGTCAGCTCGCCACCTGCGTGGGGCAGAGGCAGGCAGGCAGGGGTACATGGGGGCAGGGAGTGGAGGGAGGGGGAAGTGGGAAGTGGAGGGAGTGGGAAATGAGATAGCGGGGCAGCAGCAAGCCGGGGGAGGGGGTATCCGCGGATAGGTCAGAGTCTCCGGAGCCCGTGAAGGCGGGGGCGGGAGAGGGAGGGCGGGAGACGGAGGGCGGGGGAGACGGAGGGCGGGGGAGAGGGAGGGAAAACAACCACGCAGGGAGGGAGCATGGCCAAAGGTCGGGTCTGCCCACCACCACCACCACCACCACCACCACCACCGCCACCGCGCGCCGCCGCCGGCTCCATTGCTTACCCAGCCACCCCCTCACCCCCTCACCCACCTGCCACCAGGAATACCACGCGGGAGGGGGAGGAAGAGGGGGAGGAGGAAGGGGAAGGGGGGGCCGCAGCCGCAGCAGCCGCGGCCCTGGTGCCGGCGTCGGCGCCCTGCTGGGATGAAGATGACGGCGCCGGGGCCCCCGATGTCGCCGGGGCCGTTCCGTACTTCCGTACATCGCACCCGATACAGATCACGGAATCGTCCTTGGAGGTCACCGCCGTGCGGTTGGCCGCGTCGTTGGGTACGGCCAAGACGTCAACCGCCATAACCGTCAACGGCACGATGCGGCCGTCGCGCGCCTCCAGTACGGCGGCCGCCAGCCGCGGCCCCAGCGGCGGCGCATCGGCGGCAGAGCCGCCGCCGCCGCCGCCGCCTCCGGCGCCGCCTGCCTCAGCTCGGTTTACGATCTGTTTGTCACAATGCGGTTCACCCCCCCCCCCCAACCCGGGTAAGAGAGGGGTCGTGTTGGCGGCATACGCGGGGGAACTTCTGAGCAGTGTCCAGTGACCTCACACACTTTTATTTAAGAGTGAGGGATGCGGGGTGAGAGCCAGGAGTGCCGTCCGTGGCTTACCGGTAAAGTGGTAATTCAGGATGCGGGATCAGACGGGGTGTCAATCATTACGACCGCTTCTTTGCGAATGCCTTCATGCCGATATCCGTGTTGTTCCACACCTACACACCCACACACCACCACACCCACACACCCACACACACCTACACACCCACACACACCTACACACCCACACACCCATACACACACCCACACCCATATGAGCACACCTCGGGGCACCACTCGGGGTCCGCCAGCTGTGTTGCATCCGGAGTCAGCGACTGCAGGGCCCTCCAGGGGGCCACCACCTAAGAGGGGAGGAGCAGGAGGAGGGGGAGCGGGATGGATGGGGAGCAGCATGACTCAGGCGACTCTTTTGGACTGCTCGCGAGGGAGGGAGGGGAGGGAGAGCTGCCTGGCCGTCCACTCACTGGCGTCGGGCAGCGCAGCACCAAAGGCCCTTCATTCCATTGGCGACCCGGCACCCACGCCTTCGGGCCCTTGCAGGCTCACCCACCCACCCATCTACCCACCCACCCACCCATCTACCCACCCACCCACCCATCTACCCACCCACCCACCCATCTACCCACCCACCCACCCATCTACCCACCCACCCACCCATCTACCCACCCACCCACCCACGCGCCCGCACCAGTCATCACCTCCCTCGGTGTACCCACCCACCCATCCACGCGCCCGCACCAGTCATCACCTCCCTCGGTGTACCCACCCACCCACCCACGCGCCCGCACCAGTCATCACCTCCCTCGGTGTACCCACCCACCCACCCACGCGCCCGCACCAGTCATCACCTCCCTCGGTGTACCCACCCACCCATCCACGCGCCCGCACCAGTCATCACCTCCCTCGGTGTACCCACCCACCCACCCACGCGCCCGCACCAGTCATCACCTCCCTCGGTGTACCCACCCACCCACCCACGCGCCCGCACCAGTCATCACCTCCCTCGGTGTACCCACCCACCCACCCACCCACGCGCCCGCACCAGTCATCGCCTCCCTCGGTCCACCCACCCACCCACCCACGCGCCCGCACCAGTCATCACCTCCCTCGGTGTACCCACCCACCCACCCACGCGCCCGCACCAGTCATCGCCTCCCTCGGTCCACCCACCCACCCACCCACGCGCCCGCACCAGTCATCACCTCCCTCGGTGTACCCACCCACCCACCCACGCGCCCGCACCAGTCATCGCCTCCCTCGGTCCACCCCACCACCCACCATCCACGCACGCACGCACGCACGCACGCACCCACCCACCCACGCACGCAGCCACCCACCTCCACATCGCACGTGGAAAGGCGGCGCGAGGCCTCCACGGGCGTGTAGTGCAGCCCCCCAACACCGTTCCCACTACTCGCGCCCCCAACCCCCGCGGGGGCGGGGGTGGCGCCAGGGGCGGGGGCGGGGACGGGGGTGGCGCCAGTTGCATTCCCAGCGCCCTTCAGGACGCTGCTCGGGCTCTGCCCTATGGGCTGTTGTGGTGGCGGTGGTGGTGGTGGCGGTAGGAAGAACCAGGCTCCTCCGGACAGCGCCGAGTCGCACAGGAAGCGCATCAGCAGCTTCACCTGGGGGTACAAATGAAGATACCGCAGCGAAGGGACAAAGACGGCGTTAGCGAACGGACCCCGGAACCCAGCAATATATAGGACAAGGGACAGATGGACAAGGGAGGCGAAAGGACACCTCTTCCGTTTACTGCCCCCCTTGCTTTCCCCACCCTCCCCAAACACGCACACGCACACGCACACCCACACTCACACACTCACACGCCCCCCATCTTCTTTCTTACCCTCCCCCCCCCGGGTAAGGCCTCCCCTTCTCTAGCTACGCTAGAGGCGCTACGGCTATCTTACTTACCCCCCTCCCCCCCGGCCTTCTTCTGTTACTTTTACCGTTCACGAACTCCGGCCTATACGTGGATAACCCCTCCCCCTCCCCACCCCCCCCGCCCTACCTCGGCCTCATGCACCACCCGGTCCACGAAGCGCATCCGCAGCAGCCGCTCCAGGAGGGCCCCCTCGCGACCCGACATAAGGCCCCCCAAGGCGGTGCCCGCGCGCTTGGACGAGCCGCCAGGCCGTAGAGTGAGGCGCAGGTACGGCGCGCCATTGGGCGCGGTGGGTCTGTAGTACATGATGGGCCGCGTGTGTACGGCCGCGATGGACGAGATGCGGCACTCCGGGGCCAGCCTGGAGGCAGATAGATGCCAGCGGGAGTGTGCGTGTCGTGCACATGTAACGCATACATATGGACAGTACGGCGGGCACAACATGTCGTATCCCTGTCGTACTGCTGTATGAACCGCCCAACCATCACTCCAACTGCCCAACCACCCACCTGCCGTTCCAGTGGGCTCGGAGGGCTTCCAGCTCGCCCTCCGTCCACTCAGCCGGGGTGAGGGCGGGGGCGGGAGCAGTGTCATCATCACCAGCGCCACCACCGCTGCCGCGGCCGGCCCCGCTGCTGCCCCCGCCACTCCCCTCTGACCCCGCTGCCCCAGGACTCAGTTCCACTCCCACTCGAACGGGCGCGGGCACGTATAGGTAGGGGCAGTAGTCGTTGACCTGCGTGAGCGGGTGAGGAGGGAGGGAGGGTGGGACGTGGGAGGGAGTGGTGTGGTGGCAGGGAGGGAGAGCAGGAAGGGCTTGTGTTATGGACTCGCGCACGACTTTGTACCTTTTGCAATTTGACTTTGTGCCCCATTACTAATCTGAGGGAAGGGGCATGTTTGGTCGCAATCTGAACACTCGCAGTCGTGAGCCGTGAGCCCAGAAGCCGAAACTGGTGGAGCGGGTAAAAAGGTGTGTACGCTCGCTCGCTCGTTCCGGACAGCGATTCGCCCTGGGTGATGACCGCACGTGCCGACGTTGGATGGACGGTTCGTGTAAAGATGGGCTGCTGCTGTCGTGTGATAAAGATGTGCCCGCAAATGGAGGAATGGCCGTCAACAGGGCAGAGGTCGTCAATTGTTGCAGAGCTCCAGCTGCTGTGACAGGTACATAAAGGAAAAGGTTTGTGTCGAATGGAAGGGAAGTAAGGGCTGCCGCTAGCTTGGTTGGGGCCGGACCGTCCCGAAGGTCGGTCAGGGTCGGTCCTACCTGTTGGCCGCGCGCACAAAGCGGTGAGGGTTGCGCAAAGCGAAAAGAGGCTTCAAATCGCGCATCTACCTGCACAAGCACCGTGTTTCCCTCAGACGTCCGGCCCCAAATTTGGAAGCTGCCAGCCGGGCCTTCGTCCACGTCAAGGACCATCACCACCAGCGGCTGTGCGGTGGCGTTATCGGCGCTGGCGACGTCTGCTCCCAAAGGTTCACCGACGCACTCGGCATCCTTATGCGCATGTGATGGTTCCGACGAGACTGCCAACAATCGGGCCCGCTTTGCGTCCCGTTCCATTGTAACTATCGCGAGACGGCCTTTCTGACTACCGGTACTGGGAACTTCAACCAAGGTGAGCCAAAGACTGAAGTTCAAATGCGTTTTGTACTTAACAAACGCTTTTTATCGAAAGGCGCTAAAGGTTTGTCCAGTCCTCCGGTTACCGGCAGCTCTACTTCAGCGGCATACTTCAAGCTGTTCGCGAAACAGGGATTATTGCGCAATTAATTTTTTAATTGTAAATTGTGTACATGAAGAGGGTAGTCTAATCCATACGCGGTTTCACCGTTGACGGTTGTGTAGCCTGCTGTCGTCCGCCGTGTGGTACCAAGCGTGCTTTCCACGTCGGAGGCCCTGGGCTTGACATTAACCCATTGCTGCATTCATTCATGTCAGTCCAGCAGGTCCTCGTCCTGATGCCGGCCGATACTTCGTACTAGCTATCCAGGGTCCCACCCGCCCACATGCATATATACGCACCCGCCCTACCTGGGCAAGCACCCGCCAAACAAATAATTAAGTAACCCCCGCACTGTAACAACCCCAATAACAACCCTCGCACAAACCGAATGGCTGCATTTCCAGATGTCTACCTGATCTCGCTTCTCGCGTCGCGACCTGACAGCCCACACGCCAAATCTTGGCGTCTAATCCGTGCACACCTTTCCCTACCTTTCCCTTCCCTTTCCCTCTCTTCCATTCCCCTACCTGGATGCGGCCACCTCCTGTGTTTGCCTAAATCACTCTCTATTCCTCGCCGCGACCACCATCCCTCTTAAACCCAACCCTCTAACCAACTGGACAAACCGACATTCGGCCCAGCTCACACAAAACAGCACGCACTTGGCGGCGCGGTCATCAGCTGAGTGAACAGCTCAGCTCCCAACGGACATCAATCGCCTCCGCATACATGGCATCCGCAATAAACGAACTGCAGCTAGTGCATCAGCCGCAAGCCCGGGGCATAGCAAATTAAATCATAGTGGTCTATCTGCCCCCTGCGTGCCCTGTCATGTATTGACTTGTACAGGCAGCAGCCTGCATCAGCAGCTGAGGATGGAGCTCCCAGCAGCGCCGCTACTGCCGCATCCGTCCGCCAGCTGGCGGCATCAGCTGAGGAATGAGGCGTGCCATCAAGCAAGCGGCCGCCTAAAGGACAAGTCACGGCCGCTTTTATTAGCGGGCAGCGCTCTCAGCGTTTCTCAGTGGCGGGAAGCGGGGCGGGCCGTGCCTGCTGACGGTGACGGTCCAGCGGCGTCCGCGGCGGCGGGACCGTGTGTCGGGGCTTATGTCATACATTGCATCGCTGTCGTCCGAACCGTCAACCTCGCCGCTTATTGCACTGTTGCGGAGTGCACGACGCGCCGCAGTCCAGCAGGACGGAGTGGTCTGCATATGATGAATACGCACCATAAACTATCTACAATGAGAAGGCACCGAGCCAGTTGTTGGGACAAGCAGCGAGTCCCTGGGAGTTGGCTTAAGCATGGCAAACCGCCTTAGTCACTAGAGGGAAGCCGGGCGGGCTAGGCACGAGATTATAATGCATCACATTAGAGAATGATGGTCGCGTCAGCGCAATGACCACTACAGGCACATACACGCCTAGTTTGTTCCTAGCGCATGCTTCGTGGTCGCATTAACGCTGCACTGCACTGCTGCTCCCCCATCCCCCGCCAACCAACCGTGGAAGACTCCATCTTATTAGGTTACCGACCCGCTCACGCCGCACCTTACAGGGCCGTGAAGCGGGCCGCCACATCCTCCCGGGGGCAAAGCGGCTTGCCGGTCTGCGTCAGGGGCTCGAGGAACAGCAACAGCTTCTCCACCGGTCTAGCAAATGAGCGCGTGGCCCACTCGTGCAGCTGTTCCGCAGTGGTGGTGTCCAGCTCCTCCGGGAAGTCGTGCGCCACGCCGAAGTGCTGTGTCCGCAGCGGCTTGCTGAGTTTCACAAGCTCATTGATAGTGACGCCCTGCTTCTCCGCGAAGGTGACGACTTGCTGCCACCGTTGCTGCACATCTGAGTTGCCCTCCCCTGCCACGGTACTCTGGAGGTCGCCCAAGCTCATGGGCCTGCTCTCTGGGCCGAACACGTAGGAAGTGGCGATGATGTTTGCGGTGTACGCGAGCTGGCCCAGCAGAACTGCGTGCCGGTCCGCCTCGCCCTCCTCCACCTTGCGCATCAGAGCCTCGACGCGCTGTTTCAAGTCGCAAAATTCAGCCGCCGTGCTGACGCTGTCCTCTTGCAGATTCCGAAGAAGTTTCAGCGTATCGCTGAGGGCGCGCTGCAGCTTGGTGAAGTTGCAGGGGGGCGTCGTCTTCTGGTACACATCGAGCAACTCCTTAAGCTGCCTGCTCAGCTCTTCGACAGAGACCTCGAAAGTAGCCGACTCCACAACATCTGTTAGCCGGCTAGCAATGTCCTGAGCGTTTGCCGCCATCTCGGACATGAGACCAAGGCTTGTTTGCACAGCAGCCGACTCGCTTCCGTGCCGAACAGCGTAAGCGCCCGAACGGTCTCCCCAGACGTTAGATAGACGACTTAGATATCCTAGCTGCATGAGGAGCTAGGATATCTCCTCATGCAAAGGTTTATTTCTATATTTGAAATTACTCACGTCAACGTTGTTGCTCCCGGCAAGGTTCCACTGAGTCGCTATCTAACAGGGGCAGAACGCAGAAGAGTCAGCAGAGGAGAACACCAGAGCGGAGAAAACAAGTGAGGGTTGCCGTGATGTAAAACCTTAGTAATAGTACAGCAATATTGACGCTTACATGTGGTCCCCCTGTGGTCCTTTGTTCGCACCATCTAGTCATTTTTGAACGGCGCTCCACGGCCTTGTTCCTTCGTCACAAAATCCTGTGTACTTGCCAGTTCGAATGTATGATGTGAAGTCATGTACGTGCCGGTAGGACGAGCGACGAATTGAGAATCCGCCGTATGTACAAAACGCCAAGTTCCAAGGCCACGGCCGCAGCCACGAGCGTGTAATTAGTATGGGTACTGTTTGTCTGTGCTGCTCGTCAGACAGACAGGGCCTGCGATGAATTGCTTGAAGGGCTCCATGAAGGCGAGGTGCTCGCTAGGCTGACGGAAAGCTAAGGTGTTTGTAATTATTAATTGAAACATGCGGCGGCGGCGCTGGCACCGCTCTCGGCAGGAACATGTCTCACGCAGGGCGGTTGGTGCATAGACATGCACACGCAAGATGCTGGGGGTTCACTGAGGGAAAAATGATGTCACCCCTGCAGACACACGCAGCCACCGCGTGCGTGCCACCAGGCCGTAACCAGCTGCACGACTACTGCTCGTGCTTGTTAACAATAAAACTTGGCCACAGCACTCCAACGAACCGACGGAAAAGCACCAAGGACTTTGGACACCGACGCAACGGCCATCCCCTGCACCTGCCTGGTCAGGGCCGGCCGATCGAGTGACCCTCAGAACCAGCAGCGACCAGCAGGAGCCTCACCTCGCCCCTGCCATTTCCTTGATGCCCAACCCCGCCCTGCCACCCCGGCCGTGCTCCGAGCGCACTGGACTATGGGTGCACTGACGTACGTGTGAACAGACGCTTTTGTGGTGCATGTAACCCCACCCATACATGCATGTAAAAAGCAAGGACGCACACACATACATGAGTTTGAAGACAGCCGGCGGCGGGAATTACAAAGGTTTAGAGAGGAAGAAGGGTGGGCATGCATTGCATCCCAGCAGACGGCGGCTCTATTGCCAAATAAACCAGCAGTCAAGGTAACACGCATGCCGCACCCCGCACCCAGCAGCCGAGTTGCACCTACCCCCGTGTGAGAGACAAATGCGCATACATGTTGGGTAAGCCGCGTCCAACAGTCTAGCCTGCCTTCCGAGTGTGTGAGCGCCGGCCACATGCTGCTGTGCTCCGTACACTTCATTCGTTCGCAGGCAGCCAGGGTGCACAGCACTGCTGACACTCCCCCGCGGTCCTACCAGTGCTTCAGTGACCCATCCACGCGCCCGTTAGGTTGCAACCCGTTGGCGGGCGGGAAGTTCACAGCCCCCATCCAAAGACCCCGCACAGATTCCCCGCAACATCGACGACACATCGTTCCGTCCGACCAGGCAACGAACTGTTCGCGTGCATCGATCAGCCTTGCTCCCTCGCTCCATCACGATCGTCTTGCGTTTGTTTCGAAGAAGCTTAAGCCCAAAGACACAGCGGGAAGAGGCAGCTGCGAGCTCGCAGCGCCGCTACTGCCGCATCCGTCCGCCGCTAGCTGGCGACATCAGCGGAGTAATGAGGCGTGCCATCAAGCAGCCGCCTAAAGGACCAGTCACGACCGCTTTTATTAGCAGGCAGCGCTCTCAGCGTCTCAGTGGTAAGCCAGAGAAGCGGGACGGCGGGCGGGGACACACGGTGGGCCACTCGATGACGGACGACGGGCCAGCGGCGTCCGCCGTAGCAGCAGCGACGGCTTAGCCGTGCAGTACGGCATCGGGGCTGATGCCGTACATCTTGAGCGTCGCCAGCCATCCCTCCTGGCTGCTCCACCAGTCGTTGCCGTACTCCGCAGGAGCTGCTCCCCCGGAGCGATGTCGCGAAGAGCCACCAGCACCGGCAGCGGCACGCCGCGGACGAGCACCGGTACGACCTGTCGTACGTGCGCAGCCGTGAAGAGGAAAGTTCGTTCTCAAAGGATACCGACTCGGGTTCAAAATGGAGAAAGACTGATTGCACTACAGTCGAGATGCCAAGCAAGTGAAATGGGACATAAATCCGTATGCATCCCGTGCCCGCATGCAATCTCACCTCCTTATTACCTGCACCCTGATATGAACGCACACATGCTATCTTCACCACGCACCGGAAAGGCCAAAGCCCCGGTTTCTTGTATTGACTCCCTTACGCTCACTTCCCTATCAACCTTTCCTTACACTACACGCACCCTCCTCCTCCAGCCACTCACCAGGCAGTTGGCGTTGCCCTGCTGCTGCCTCCCGGCGGCCGCACCCCAGCGATCACCGACCCGTGGGTCGTGAATGTAGGCAGCCAGGCCACCCTGGCCCAGCATCTGAAGCTCCAGGGGGGGAAGCCCTGAGGGCCCAAGAAAAGAACGTGGGCAGATACAGCCAATTTGAATTCCAGTCGCCATATTGCAAGCGACAACAAACGAAAGAACGCAGCAAAAGCAAATTCATCAACACATTTACCTGCGCTGTCGTACAGGAGTCAGATGTAGTGATGAGCCGCACGTTTAAATATGTCCTAAATTGCAATCCAATCACTGCAGGAACCCTCGCTTGGAAGTAGCTGATAGATAATGCAGGCTAGCTAGCTATGCGTTGAATCATGTCTTCATACGAAAACGAACTGCAGGTTGGTGCATGCCAGATAGACTAGATAGCTGCTTCGGCATGATGCCTTCCCAGTACATGCTCGTACTCCGTCGTACTACTCTATCTACACCCCCATCTTGTACTAGTTGCCTTGGGTATCTACAATACCCAAATCTCTACATGTTGCCACCACCACCTTAACCTTACCTCCATACACGTATAATAAAGCTGATTGCACCACCCACCCATGCATAGCCGTTTCGCTTACCGCAGCCCGCCCGGCCGTCCTCGTGGCCCGGAAAGGCCATCCGGAAGGACGCTGCCAGGAAACCCCAGCACAGCTGCTCCTCAGCGCCGGGTGGTGCACTGCTGCCGGCGACACGCTCCCGCAGCTGCTGCCTCTCAAGGCTCGGCAGATTTCGGAATCCCCTCTCCACGAACACTGCGCCATCGGGCTCCTGCGCCATCATCAGGCCGCCCATGACGCAGATGACGGTGTTGGCACGGATGGGCTGCGTCGTGAACAGCCCCAGCCCCCGGCCGCGGCTGTCCTGCCGCACCTCCACCCCTTCGGGCTCCAGGGGCTCAGAGGGCAGCGGTGCACCCCAGCGCCCATCTTCCGCCAGGCCCAGCTTTACACTGAGGTCGAAGCAGATGGGGAGCGGGTTCAGGCGGTGGGCCCGGAAGGCGGCAGCCCAGGGCTGCGGCGGTTGGCCCATGGCCGGCAGGGGAATGCCCAGCTGGTTCACAGCTGGCATCATGTCGTGCAACCGCTCGGTCTGTGAGGCGACCCACTCGTCCATGCGCTGGCGGACGCCGAGGCCGGAGCGGAACTTGACCCCCGCCACCTGCAGCTCAATCGGCGGCAGCTGCAGCTGCAGCCGTGTTGGTGGCGGCGATGATCGTCCCTGCTGCTGCCGCTGCGGTTGCTGCTGGGACCGCTGCATCTGCTGCTGGCCCGGCAGGCCATCGAACCGTGATCCTGCGGGCACAGCATCCTCGCCCCCGCCCACAGCTGCGGCGACAGCCACCGGACGCCAGCCGCGCCGAGCCGCCGCTGCCGCCGCCGCCGCCGCTGCTCTTGGCGCGCGCAGCGCAACCAGGTCTGGAACCTGCAGCAGCAGGTCTGGGACTGCAGCTCCCTGCTGCTGCTGCTGCTGGCTCTTCGACTGCAGCTGTTGTGCTGCCGCTGCGACTGCTGCCAATGAAGCGGCCCCCGTGCCTCCACTGGCCCGCTGCTGCTGCTGCTGCTGCTGCTGCTGGAAGCCCAGTGGCCCCTCCTGCTCCGTTGGCTCCTCCTTCACGACTGGCTGCTGCTGGCCCGCCGTCGGGACACCGTTGAACCGTGGTCCTGCTGAAACAGCATTCACCAACCCGTCCACAGTTGTGGCGACAGCCACCAGACGCCAGCCGCGCCGAGCCGCCGCCGCTTCCCCCGGCGCGCGCAGGGCTGGAACCTGCAGGACTGGGACGCCCGCCGGGACACCGTTGATGATCCGTTGCCCTGGTGCTGCGCCTGCACGCCCACCTACCGCTGGGGCGGCGCCAGCACCATCAGCAGCGGCACTCTCACCTCGGCCCTCCTGGCCGCACTGGTCCTCTCCGTCTGGGCTGCTGCAGCCACCAACCTGACCGTCACCGCCACGGTTGCAAAGCCGCCGCTTCTTGCACTGCTGCTGACCCGCCTGGCACGAATGAAGCAAGCACAAACTGAAACAAGGTCAAAAGGGCCACGTGCAACATTTCTCTCTGAGCGAGCTTTATCGTACCCGTCGTCGATTGTCGTACATCCAACTTTTTGTAATAATTTTCTAAATACCTAAATCCTATACCCCTAGAAGCGAGGAATTATCTGCCGCGCGGAGTCACGCAAACGCCTCCTTCATGGTGCCTGCTTCATCACCCTCGCTACCCAACGTACGGCAGTCGCCATGCACACATCCACCTCCCTCTCATCATCAATAATGCCCCCTGCTGCTGCCAGCTGCACGCAATGCAATGCAAGCATACATGACATGATGATCAAACATCAAAACTCACCTCCCCGCCGGCGGCGGAGCCCGAAGCTGCCTCAGCCCCACATCGTGCAACGACGTCGCCCATGACGCCGCCGCCACCGCTGCTGTTGTCGTAGTTGCGGTCGCCGCCCTCCTCCGTGACCCACACCGATGGGTGGCGGCGTCGCCCGGCGGCCCGCTCAACAGGCAGTTCGGGCTCCGCCCTCTCCGCCGGCTTCTGCAATCATGATTGGATATATATGTATATGCTGTTAACAGTAGATAGATAGACCCAGATACATCGGATGATCTCCACCTACCCGTGCTTGCTTCCCGCATCCGATGCCATGTATGCGGACTTTCGCGGGTAATAAGCCGCATTGATAATGAACTTGCAAGCAACGCGCAGAACGGACCCACGAGCAGCCAGGGACGTCCCCCGGGCCGGCAATTCAAGGGAACAGTATGATAAGCGTTCATATTCGATGCATGGAAGACATACGATATGATGTAAAACCCTATATATGTGTGTGTGTGTTTGTTACATGGTTGGGGGTGCGTGCCCCTCTCATGAACTGGTGCGTGTGTTCACGTATAGTCTACTCCGGCGTCCATACATATCCATATCAAATTCCGATTCCGGACGATTTCATACATTATTTATGCTTAAGTGCGGTTTATGCGGTTTACGTATTCGCTCACCTCACGGAAATAAAGTACGTAGACTCGCTCGACCATTATTCCTCATCAAGTCCCATCATCACCCAAGTAAAGCCCGCGTTGTTTATGGGTAAGGCTATGTTGTTTTACTGCTTGATAGCGATTATCTCCTGACCTCTATATACATCCTTATATTTCATGGCCACGTACCGGTATGTACGCACAAGCGCAAATGCGAAGTAATTAAAGACAGCGAGCTTTTTGTAATTCTCCGTGCGCGTCATTTTTAGAATAGTATTGCAACAATAATTGTTCACTAAATTTCTAAAAAAGTAACTCTGTATGAATTAATATACAATAAAAAAATAGGTGAAGTCTACCCGACGAGTCTCCCCGCCGGCCCCTCGCTAATATATTGGGGGGCGATTCATCAGCTATGAGTATAACAATTCAACAAAGTGTCTCGCCAGGCATTCGCATGTATGCATACCTAAATGGACACCCAAGCACGCACGGTTTCCGTCGTACCTTCTGGCGGTCCAAGTGAGGCGGAATCTCCTCGTCGGGATGAAACGCCAGGCAGTGCTCCCGGCAATTGGGTGGACACACCAGGTGGTGGTGAGCGGCCTTTGGGTCAGCGGTAGGCTTCCGAACCTTAGGCGCCATGGTTTAAAATTAACTATATAAAGGCGAAATATGTGAAAAATGCGTATTTTGAAGTTGACAGTGAAATGACATCAAAGGATAACGCTTCACTAAGTATTTGTACTACCCTCGCCTGTACAGTTGTCGTACCGTTTGAGGTAAGTGTACCGTTCAAGGTTGCCGTACAGGTATTACAAATCACCACTCCATCTTAGTAATCTTACATGGAGTTTCTTCACATATATAGTGCGTGTCTACTCCACTGTGTCAAGGTGATCCTCCCGCCCGTCCCCTCTCAGACATGGGTGGCAGTAATTCCCATAGTCCAGCAGGGGGTGACCGCCGTACGCCATAGCAAAAAGCACTTGTTCTGCGCGCACACGACGACTTTCGCGACAATTTCAGTTGTATTATAATCTACATAATCTCTCGTGGGCGTCTTGCCTGTTCCGGCGGGGCACTGCGCTGTGGGCAGCCTAAGGCCTTTGCTTTTATACGTGCGAAGGTGTTCGTCAAGCTTGTCGTTCTTGACGTTTGGACATTAGTCTCCGTTGTCCGCACTTCGCGCTAGAGAGTCAAACATGGCCAGGCAGTCCAATCTGCGACTATTCATGAGTTCCTGCAATGTTTGTCACGTAGCAATTGAAATCATCGCGAAAGTCGTCGTGTGCGCGCAGAACAAGTGCTTTTTGCTATGGGCGTACGGCGGTGACCCCCTGCTGGACTATGTGGAAATTATTGCCACCCGACATGCATATAGTGGTAAACCAAGTGCCGTGCTGATAGCCAGTGGCGCCAGAGGTCACTTAACCCGACACTTACTATATATTAACACGTGTTGCAGAGTGTTGGGATATATAGGAATATATATATACAGGATATATATAGGATATTCTCCTATTTATACATATATGTTGTATAGGAGAATATCCTATACGTATATCCTATATATCCTGTATCCTAATATATGGTTTATATATATACATATACATATATACATATACATATATAAACATATACGTATACATATATATACATATACATATAAATCCGGCCCGCCCAGACATCGCAGCGGGCACCTGAGTTACACGAAAAGCAAGGAAGGTCCCATAGGTAGGGGTCCCGCCGCACTTTGTTTGTTTCGGAAAACTTGCCCACATTGCATGGTTTCACAAAGAAAACGGCTATCTAGGTTGTTTCGGGGCGAGAAATTAAAACGGCTGCCTATTCAATTATCGTTACTCTTGTTCTTCGCCAATACCTTACTTAACAGCGCCCTAACAAACCACCAGCTAGTGGAGTCTCTCTAGCTGTAACAACAAACTTCTATCGAAATTCCCAACACTCCCGCAGCAATTTGTAGCATATAAATTCTACAAGATTTCAGTGCGTGAAAATGGAGCGAAACAAATAGAGTACGGACGGTCAGCTTCCGACACCTTCCTGCCACTTTTGTGGCTTTCTATCTGCTGTATATTTTGGGCTCAGCTGCAGCTGGTCTACATATACATGTCACCCATGTGCCTGGGAAGCTAGCAGAAGTTGTGTTGGCTCGCCCCTATAGGGGCGAAAGCCTTAGCGGTCGGTATCAAACGGTACAACGGTGATAGTTGAGTATGCGTGTACTTCTGTACCCGTTACGCCGTCCTTTATACCCGTCCTATGTACATTGTGCACTGTACCATATGCTGCCGGACAGGGCTCCGTGAGGCAAGACAAGACGTATGAGAATGTAATGAATGTACAAGTAAAGTAGAAATGGTAGAAGGAAAGCTAGACGCAGGCCTAAGGCGACAATGCTGCCTATGATGGTCACGAAGGGATCGTACGGCGTATGAAATAAATTGTCGGCGCATGACGGCTTGCAGATATAAATGTTCTTGAGTATGCTCCGCGTTACACTCGACCTACCGGTATGACCACACGACGTATGTACGGCTATTTATTATTATTATTATTGTTACACCGAGCACGCTCTGGCGTGGTTTAAGGGGACGGGGGCCTGCCGCCGGGACTCTGGCATTTGCTTTATATAGCGAGCCGACCAGCCGCCACCAGTTGTGGTCCAATCCGCACGACACCTGTACGACGATCCACGACACTATCGCCGTCGTTCTCCTCGCCCCATTATCGCTGGGGAACACGGCCAGTTAGTGCTACTAGCCGGAGCCTGGCCCTCCTGATCACACCTCAGCAGCCACCTCGCTAGTACCGACTACCGGGTAGCCTGGGAATTGCCCGCTCATTCTTCGAACTTGGCCTTCGACTCCATCTCCAGCTCCGGAGCTCCACCTCGGGATCCTTGATGCTCGTAGCTACCGCCTTCGTCTTGAGTGGTAGGCTTCCTCCTCCCAGGGGTACGGTCCCGCCCAGTAGCTCCGACTAACTACATCTACCGTCTTCGTCAACTGCCCCCGCCAACGACACCGGTTGGTTAGCTGCCATCCAACCTTCTACACCCTGGCCAACTGCCAGGGGGTCAGATGTACGGCTATTTCATATAGGGGGCGAGCCGCAGTTGCTGCGTAGCAGACGGGTTTCAATGTACTTCACGTGCTACACGTATAAATCTGAGGTGGGAATTATTATCAGAGGTCGTGGCTTCACTCTTAAGCTAAGCGACTGCGAGCGAGGGCCGGATCGTTGGTCTACGGGGCTGGCCCGTGGGTCTACGGGGCTGACCCGTGGGTCTACAGGGCTGGACCGTGGGTCTACGGGGCTGGACCGTGGGTCTACGGGGCTGGCCCGCGGGTCGACGGGGCTGGACCGTGGGTCTACGGGGCTGGACCATAGGTCTACGGTGCTGGCCCGTGGTTCTACGGGGCTGGACCGTGGTTCTACGGAGCTGGCCCGTGGGTTTACGGTGCTGGCCCGTGGGTCTACGGGGCATGACCGTGGGTCTACGGGGCTGGACCGTGGGTCTACGGGGCTGGACCATAGATCTACGGGGCTGGCCCGTGGGTCTACGGGGCTGGCCCGTGGGTCTACGGGGCTGGCCCGTGGGTCTACGGGGCTGGCCCGTGGGTCTACGGGGCTGGCCCGTGGGTCTACGGGGCTGGCCCGTGGGTCTACAGGGCTGGCCCGTGGGTCTACGGGGCTGGCCCGTGGGTCTACGGGGCTGGCCCGCGGGTCTACGGGGCTGGACCGTGGGTCTACGGGGCTGGACCGCGGGTCTACGGGGCTGGCCCGCGGGTCTACGGGGCTGGACCGTGGGTCTACGGCGCTGGCCCATAGATCTACGGGGCTGGCCCGTGGGTCTACGGGGCTGGCCCGTGGGTCTACGGGGCTGGCCCGTGGGTCTACGGGGCTGGCCCGTGGGTCCACGGGGCTGGCCCGTGGGTCTACGGGGCTGGCCCGTGGGTCTACGGGGCTGGCCCGTGGGTCTACGGGGCTGGCCCGTGGGTCTACGGGGCTGGCCGTGGGTCTACGGGGCTGGCCCATGGGTCTACGGGGCTGGACCGTGGTTCAACGGGGCTGGCCCGTTGGTCTACGGGGCTGGCCCATGGGTCTACGTGGCCGGATCGTTGGTCTACGGGGCTTGCCCGTAGGTCTACGGGGCTGGACCGTGGGTCTACGGGGCTGGACCATAGGTCTACGGGGCTGGCCCGTGGGTCTACGGGGCTGGCCCGTGGGTCTACAGGGCTGGCCCGTGGGTCTACGAGGCTGGCCCGTGGGTCTACGGGGCTGGATCGTGGGTCTACAGGGCTGGCCCGTGGGTCTACGAGGCTGGACAGTGGGTCTACGGGTCTGGCCCATGGGTCTACGGGGCTGGACCGTGGGTCTACGGGGCTGGATCGTTGGTCTACGGGGCTGGCTCGTGGGGCAAAAGACACTGGAGGCGTGTAGGACAATCCTGGTTGTGGCGGCTGGACGCATCCAGGCGTGGCAAACCCCAGGCAGGTGGGGAAGGGGAGGGGGGAAGGGCCGTGGCAACCCCTCAAAATAGCACCTGCAGTTGCCGTAGCACACCGCACGCGGCCGCGCAACCGCCCACCTGGCCACCGCTGCCGCCGCCGCCGCCGGAGTACCTTGTGCACCGCTGCTGACCCATGGGTCAGGGAGTCTTCAAACGCCACATCCGCGCCTCACCCACCGCTTGCTTCCGCCAGTAATGGAAAATGTTCGCGATGCTTGTCCACGGGCGGTGCCCGTGCATGTCCGTGGACAGTTGGGCACAACCCATCAGCCCAACCGTAATAACAACAACATCAACAACCAACCGCATGCGAAACCTTCAGCGCTTTCATCCCAGCAGCCCCCAGCGAGCACAGTCCAACGCCGCGAGCAACCCCGCGCCGTTATTACCTGTGATTGGTGCCCAAGGTGGGTAATGAGACATTCCCACCACCAGCACCTGCACCACTACCGCCACCACCCCCACCCAACCGCACCCAACCGCACAGCAGGCGGCTGCACTACTAACACACGCGGAAAAGACTTCCGTAGGGGGGTTTCCGCAGCAAAGCGTTTTCCTGTTTTGCAAAATGAATTTTGATGGATGCAGGGATTGGCGAAGGCCGCAACGACGCCAGCAGAGCCCCCATGTGTTGTGGGCCAGGGAGGGAGGAGGGGCAAGGGGGGCCAGGGGAGGGGAACGCCAGGCATTAACCCAGCAATGGCGCACCCGTGCCTCCCGCCCGCCGCCGGCGCCATCCATGCCCCTGCTCTCAGCATCCACTGCCGACCCACCTCGTGAGCAGCTGTCCACGACCCCCAAACTCAAATACTCCAAAACTCCAAAACTCCAGATCCAGATCCATATGTATGTATATGAACCCATCCAGACCCACCCTAAAACTCAACGCACAACTTCGTGCCCCCCAAAAACAGCGCCAACGACCAAACACACGTCAAACCACGCAGCAAAAATCATCGAGCTGCCCATCCTCATCCTTAACCTCCCAAGGCGCCTGTCGCCAAGTTCACGGAGCGACACGCCACCCCCCTCCTGCCCATACCTGGCGCTGCTCCTCCTCATCCTCCCCCTCCCCCTCCGCCTCCTCCTCCCGCCCAAACATCACTGCAGAGCACCAGCCGGCCGCGACCGCCAGGCGCCGCCGCGCCTCCCTCTGCCACCCCGGCCGCCGCCGCTCCCGCCGCCACTCCCGCTCCCGGGCCTCTCGCCGATGTACGGCATCCGCGGAGGCGCGAGCGGGGGTGCCCGCGGGGGCGGGGTTGCCCGCAAGGATGGGGGCCGAGGTGGTGGTGATGGCGGCGACGGTGGCGGCGATGTAGTCCCGATGTGCGCCAGAGGGGCTGTGCAGGCGGGGGCGGGGGCAGGGACCGTGGCGGGGAGCGGGAAGGGTTAGGGCTAAGGTAGGGATTTGGGCTGGTGCTTGAGGAAGCGGGGCGGGGGGCTTGTGGGTGTGGAGATGGGACATTGGCGGCAGGGGCGAGGCAGGGGGTGAGTTAGCGCGGGTCGGGGACTTCAGCGGGTCGAGTGATGGGGCGGAGGAAGGAGGACGAAGAGGAGGAGGAGGGCTAGGAATGGAGCAAGAGGAAGAGGGAGCCAGGCAGAAGGGGAGGCAGAAGGAGGCAGGGGGAGTAAGAGGGTGGGAGCCCTTCCCGGAGACGGTACTCGCCTATGGCCTACCGCCTGCGGTCGGCCTGCGTACGGTGGCGCAGTGCAGGTCGTACATGAGGCTCGGCACAGCCACAGACAGCTGCTTTACGCTGTCCCCGGCGGCCGCCAGGACCTCCGCCTGGTGCCTCAGATACCAGTCCTGAGGGGGCGGCAGGGGGGGAGGGGGGGAGGGGGGGAGGGGGTCAGGGAGTGATATGCTCCTTTAGATAACAATGAGTCACTGTGGATGGGAAGCGGGACAGTCCGAACTGAGAACCACATCCTGAAGGGGGTGTGGCGGGGTTCAGACATGCATCACAAGGCTACTTCTTCTTCTTCTTCTACATCTGTCTGTAGTTCACAAAGACGACGCACAGCGGCAGTGCGGCATCACAGCGGCAGTGCACTGAGAGCACGAGAGCAACATCGGCGAGCAGTACCAACAACGCATCAAGTTTCAACCACCCTACCCCCACTGCCCCCAACCCCCCAATACCCCTCCCCCCACACACACACACTCACACACACAGACACCCTCCCCCCTTGAGCCCCCCCAGCCCCCCTCCCCCTTCGAGCCCCCCCAGTAGCTCCTGGAAGCCCTGCTGGTGCGCCCACATCATGTCGGCCACCACACCGGCGGGCTGTGCAGCAGCGAGCAGGCGCCGGTGAACGTGGTGGACCACCTGACAGCGAGGGAGGGGGAGGGGAGGGGAGGGAAAGAGGGAAAGGGCTGACGAAGGGCTGACAAAGGGCTGACAAAGGGCTTGTTGTACCACGACCTATCAGTATTAGGTACCCAGCCGGGGTTGTCTGACCAGGACAACTTTCATGGTACACCCAGGATACAAAAGGCTGGCTGATGAGGGGCTGACAAAGGGCTGACAAACGTAGCGGTACACGAATCAATGGGAATTGCAAAAAGAGCGAGGGTGACGGGTTTGGAGGGGAATGTGAAATGCAGTTTGGGGGGTGAGAAGGCGGGGCGAGGGCTGGTGGAGAGCGAGGGCGAGAAAAGACGAGTAGAGAGAGAGAGAGAGGGAGGGATGTGGGAATGTATGTGGGGATGCGGATGTGAGTGTGACGATGTGGACTGGCGGAAGCTGTACGACTTCAGGGACGGGGGCAGCGGCGTGAGCGTGTGCGTGATCGTGCGGCTGGGCGCCTCCATGGACCGATGCAAGAGGACTGTGGGCGCAGGCTCTCCGCTCTCCTCTGGATGGGAACCCATACACACACACATACACACACACGCGCACCCAACCTGTGACCACCGCACCGCACCGCATGGCATGGCACACGCACGTTCCACAAACACGTTTCACAAACACCCCCGCTACCCCCGCCACCCTCACTACCCCTGGTGCCTGGGCTGTGTTTCGGTCTCTCGCCAGAACCTCCCCCACCCCCACCCCATACATCATCCGAGTGGACAGCCAGCGGTCCGGTCCAGTACCTTGGGTAGCAGCAGTCTGTCCGCCAGCTCCGCCACCGCCCTCTCCAGGTGCGGCGGGAAGGTCATGTCCCCCGTGTACATGTAGCGGAGAAGCAGCTCGAAGGCGTCGGGGTCGGCGTCCTGGAGGGGAGGGAGGGGGAAGGGGGGGTGGACGGTGGAGGGGTGCCCGGTGGAGAAAGGCGGAAGACCGCAGGGGGGGGGGCGATGGTGCGCACCTTCCGCACATTGGGAGCCACACCGTACCCAACAGGGGCTCACCACCCACAGTAGTAATCCCTCACTCCAGCACACCGACCGATCCGGGCGCAGCCCCCCGCCCCCGCCCCCGCCCCTGCAGCACATGGGAGGCCACACGGCCAAGCACAACCCCGACCTCACCCGTGCCCGCATCCGCACCCGCACCCACACCCCCGCCCCGCCCATCCTCTCCCGCTTGCCTGATTGGGCTGTTGTACTCCACCCCCTCCCGCTCCCAACCCCCTTCCCCCACCCCCTCCCCACCCCCCACCCCCTACCTGCAGCACCACCCGCCACGCGCCACTGTCCGCAAAGCCCCCCGCGAACAGCCGCCGGAAGTACAGGCACCTGGCCGACAAGATGAGCCGGTGGCACCGAAACCGCCGACCCCCCACCGCCACCTCCACGTCATCCTAGCCCAGCTCATCGGGACACGTCAGCGATGAGGCCAGGTCGCCCAACAGCCCCACCACGCCCTCCTGGTGCAGCCACGTCCTTGGAGCACCAGGAGGGCGGGGGGGGGCGGTTGGGCGACCTGGCCTCACTGCTGACGCGTCCGGACGAGCTGGGATACGATGACGTGGAGGTGGCGGTGGGGGGTCGGCGGTTTCGGTGCCACCGGTTCATCTTGTCGGCCAGGTGCCTGTACTTCCGGCAGCTGTTCGCGGGGGGCTTTGCGGACAGCGGCGCACGGCAGGTGGTGCTGCAGGTAGGCGGCGGGGGAGGGAGGGGGAGGGGGTGGGGGAAGGGGGTTGGGTGCGGGAGGGGAAGGGGGAGATGCGCGCGACCGCCCTTCGGCCGATCAAGGCCGCACGGGGTGAAAGCCGCGTGAAGCCGCGAGTCGCCGCAGCTCGGGCCGCCCTCCGAAACTGCTGCCTGCGCGTGCACGCGACGTCGCCGGCCCGAACCTTGTTTGGTGGCAACCGTTGTGGAGGCAAAAGCTGCAAGACGTTGCGGCTGTTTGGCGTCGCCTACCTGCTGGGTTGCCCACTGGATGATGTCGGAACGTCCGAACGAACACGTATCCGGAACCTCGCCTTGGACGGACAGCGCGCGGCAAGATGTTTCATCAAAGGCGCTATGAGTTTATTGATTGTTCTCAATACTGTCCCAACCAGGCCGAGAGGGCGTCCGGACGGGCGGCAATAATTCATCTGAGCTCCGTACGACACGATTTTGCGAACCTTCCAATGCCCTGACGCGGACCAATGTCGCCCAAACAAATTAAAGTGAATGCGGGGTGTATAGCTCACCTCGATGACCCATGGGTCGCAGTGTCGCACCCAAGCCCTGGACGGGCGGGTGGGTGGTCCAGCTTCCCTTGCCTTCCGTCTCTCGCTCCCGGAAGCCGGGCCGCCACTAATGTGATAGATAGCGGATGGGCCACCTGTAGCGAGCGCTATAGTATTCAGTTGGCGAGCGCGTGTAGATGGCCGACCCGCCAGGTGCCAGCCAGCGATCATCACCAAAAGCTGATAGGTTTCGGTCAGCAGACAGGCCGGGGAGGGGACCAGAGCTCACGCCCGCGGGCTGGCAGCCTGGCACCAATCAACCTCAACCTTGTTAGTTAGATCGTCAGTGCGACACCGCGCGTAGCTGCGTACCGTATGTAGATGCGGGCGCTGCAGGCCCATACATCTGCTGGCGCTGCGGGCGCTGCGGGTGCTGCCAGCAACCGCATTTCGCATGTTCGTTCCACGCTTCCGCCTCAACTTCCACAGATGGACGGACGCCCTGAAGCCTGGACATACATGTGCATTGCGGCCAACTTAACACGACTACCGGTATACTGCACAGTCCGCTGCTGCTGTGTCCTCCCCTGTCCTCCTTCATGTCGATCGATGAATGCAACCGATGAGTGCATGCCCTGCAGCTGGCCCGCTGCTGGCTGGACTCCTTTCGATTCGCGGATCTGGAGCCCATTCCAGAAACGACAACAACAATCAGCGAATCTCCGGATCGATCGCCAACCCCGCCCGCCCCCTTCATACATGCCGTGCAAAGGACAGGGGGCGAAGGAACGCAGGCCGCCGAGCCGCCTCGCTCCCGCTCGACATTACTCACGCTTCTTTAGTTGCTTGCTTGCTTGTACATTGGGTATTTCGGGGTTATTTCTTTCCGTTTCAGTCTTCACGCGCACAGAAGACAAAACCCCCTCCGGGCATTCACGGCTGGCGCCCACGGACGGGCAGTCAAAGAGAGAGCACCACCAGCAGCAGCAACTACAAGCAAATTGCAGACACAGTGATCGCCCTTAAGGTGGAGGGCCGTTCACGACTCGGCAGTGAATACCGTCTCCAATGTTTGTCGGTGTCGCGCAATGAATTTCGTAAAATTGTCGTAAAATTGTAACGTAGCGCCCTTCCAACCAACCGACCAGCTTCTGGCGCCACCCGGCCCACCCCGGCAGCAGTTCGCAAAAGACAGTGTAGCACAGTATGGTGCCGTACTATCACTACTACATACCACAGCATGGCGCGAACCAGCAGCAGCGACGACTCAGGCCGCACCATCATTTCGCAAATCCCGCCGCAGTCATGAGTAATGCAGTCGAGGGTGTGCCCCCACTGTGGAAACGGGGAGACCGAAAGCAAACGAAAGCCGCCGCTGTGTTTTTTGTTTGCAAGCGCACAGATCGGACCAATCGTTCGCTTCATCACCGCTGTCGCCATTCCACCGAGCGAGCCGACCAAACACGCAATGTGCACTGAGCACCCCACCCCAAAAGCGCTTCTCGCTCCCCCCACTGCCACCGCCACCGCGCAAAAGAACCATGCATGCTCGTTCGCACAGCCGGTCAACCGGCTGGCAAAGAACAACATCCAGAGCCCCCTCCCTCCCTCCAGCTGCTGCAGCCCTTCCCCTGCACTGAGGAGCGCAATGGTACGCAGGCAGGTCAGCTCCCCCACACCACCACCGCTACCTCTCGCCCAGCAGCCGCCTCCGCACTCCTTCCGTCGGGTGCACTAGCTATACGTATCGTGCACCACGTAACGCGCAGCATCCAGCCGACCGGTACATCGGCGCTGCCTGTTATACCCTCGCTGTTATAAACTTGCAAAAACTCAAACCCCGTGAGACGTCGAGAGTCAAAAGATCAAACCCTCAAACCCAAAACCAACTAGCTACCAACCTTCGCAGGACATACCCCCACAGCCACAATCAATCAACAGCTTATATTAGATGATTAGGAAAAAGATTTTTCCTCGCGGTTCCAGTCCCCGGTTCGCAGTCCCCAATACTGCGGGGAGTGCGTGTCACCAGTTCCGGTTGCAGCCACCCAGCAGCCCCCACCGTCACCGTCTCATGGCGGCCTTCGAAATCCAGCCAGCCAGTCAGCCAGTCAGTCAGTCCTCAAGCATTTACGGTGGCAGCAGCAGCATGCAGCCGCCCGGACAGACACCGGGGCGCCACCGGGGCGCCTCTCCAGCCAGCCCGGGTCGCACGGCGACACTCAGCGGAGTCGACACTGCATTCACCGGCCATGCATGGAAGCGGCCCCTGCCGCTGCGCTGTCCATCCGATGGTGACACGTGGTGGTGTTGGTGGCAAGGATGATGGGTCAGGTCCTCTCAGATCAGATCAGGTCAGATCAGATCAGGTCAGATCAGATCAGGTTCGCAGCGTCGCTCCCATCCGCTGTGCCTGATGCCGGGCGCGTGTGTATGACACAGACGCCGTACACCTTCAGCCACGACGACCCGCCGCAGGTAACAGCACCCTGCGCACCGACACCGGACCCCTCTGGGCCCCCACCCGCCACAAACACACACAAACACACACACACAAACACAAACACACATCCCACCAAGTGCAGTACTGCAGTACAACATCCACGCGGCAGCCGGCATCCTACGACGGCATCCTATGACGGCACCGCCCACCGCAATTCCCCACCACCAGAAGACTAAGACTACAAAAAAAGTAAAACGACCATCGCCACCAACCAACCAACCGCAAACTGACATGAACCCAAGACGATTCATTCGCCGACCGACCGATGACATCCGACAAAGCGGGACCCGGTCAAACAAACTAAAGGTAGGAAAACATTCACTGCCTCGGGCAAAAGACGCTGGAGGCGTGGAGGACAATCCTGGCTGCGGCGGCTGGACGCATCCAGGCGTGGCAAACCCCAGGCAGGTGGGGAAGGGGAGGGGGACAGGGCCGTGGCAACCCCTCAAAATAGCACCTGCAGTCAGCACACCGCGCGCGGCGCCGTGCAACCGCCCACCTGGCCACCGCTGCCGCCGCCGCCGCCGGAGTACCTTGCTTGTGCGCCGCCGCTGACCCATGGGTCAGTGAGTCCTCGAACGCCACATCAGCGCCTCACCCATCGCTTGCTTCCGCGAGTATTGGAAAACGTTCGCGGTGCTTGTCCACGGGCGGTGCCCGTGCCCGTGGACAGTTGGGCACAACCGATAACCCAACCGTAATGACAACAACGACAACAACCGTCAACAACAACAACAACAACCTACATACAACAGCAGTTTCGACAGCTGCTGTCAGCTCGCAGCATTTTTCAGCGGAAGTGGGATCGGCAGCGCCCGAAGATTACGGGATGGCGGCACCTGGGGTGGCGGCGGCGGGACCGTGCAGTACGGCATTGGGGCTGATGCCGTACATCTTGAACGTCTCCAGCCAATTCTCCTGGCTGCTCCACCAGTCGTTGCCGTACTCCCGCAGGAGCTGCTCCCCCGGAGCGATGTCGCGAAGAGCCACCAGCACCGGCAGCGGCACGCCGCGGACGAGCACCGGTACGACCTGTCGTACATTTTTTATTTACAGACCGGGTGGGATAAATCGATGTCTCTCAAGGTTTAAATGGTAAGAAAAAAGGTGATGGACAGGTTTGACCTCGGCCTCGGTCCATGGAGACTGCCAAACTGGTTTTTACTCATACGATGTTGCGTTCCTATAATAAAGATACCATGCAATAAAGAATGTAATCTTTTACCGCGGTGGCGGGGGAGGACTGGGACCGGGGAAACCGGTCACCCCACCTCCTCTGCTCCCTTAAACCACGCCTCGGCCTCCGGTCGGGCGTATTATTATCATTATTATTATTAGTCTTTTACTTATGCAGTGTTTACGTTGGCTGAGATACTGCACTTGTCCAAGGACAGTGGCAGGCAGGCAGGCAGGCAGGCACGGACATGGGCAATCCTACAGGGCGGGGCCTCTTTATAAGTGAGGGCATAAGGATAGTCCGCTTCGCGCTGGGGCCCCGCCCAAAAAATAATATCATACATCCATCAATTTCAACCATCTCGCTACTATCGTTGCCCGACCTTACTTCTCACGTCGTCGTTCCCCGCCGTCGCTTACTTTTGCTGATCCAGCCACAATCAACGGTGTCATGCATGTATCTATCCCGGAATGAATTGCAACACATACACGCACTCACAGCGCCATGCTGCAGCAGGTACCTCATAAAATCCTCCAAAGCTTCCCCACGCCTGTCATGCATGACGTACATGCCGTACGCACGTAAGCCCTGCTGCCGTGAACCCTTCCCTTTTCCCACCGGATTAACCCTAAACCCGGATTAACCCTAAACCCTAAAACCCCCAGACTCACCAGGCAGTTGGCAGTGTCGGCGGTGTCACCCTGCTGCTGCTGCTGCTGCCCCTGGCCCCCGGCGGCTGCCCCCGTGCAGCAGCCGGCACCGACCCGCGGGTCGTTGATGTAGGCAGCCAACCCTCCGTGGCCCAGCATCTGTAGCTCCAGGGGGGGAAGCCCTGAAGGGGCGGGCCATAACGCGAGGACACAGAGCCATGCAGCAGTTGACAGCAAATAGGTTTTATTGCAACATTACAGCGTGTAACAGAGACATGTGACGAATTTATGCATATTATGCAACATATAAATTCGGTTCTAGCTGTGTTACAATCGCTGAGATGACGTGAAGAGCAACACTCGCCGCCGTCCACCCACCTGCTGCTGGGCAGCCCGCCCGGCCGTCCTCGTGGCCCGCCGGAAAGGCCATCCGGAAGGACGCTGCCAGGAAACCCCAGCACAGCTGCTCCTCAGCGTCGGGTCGTGCACTGCTGCCGGCGACACGCTCCCGCAGCTGCTGCTTCATCGTGCACGGGAGGCTGCGGAACCCCCTCTTGATGAATGCCACGCCATCGGGCTTCTGCGCCATCATCAGGCCGCCCATGACACAGATGACGTTGTTGGCACGGATGGGCTGCGTCGTGAACAGCCCCAGCCCCCGGCCGCGGTTGTCCTGCCGCACCTCCACCCCCACGGGCTCCAGGGGCTCAGACGGCAGCGGTGCGCCCCAGCGCCCATCGTCCGCCAAGCCCAGCTTCACACTGAGGTCGAAGCGAATGGAGAACGGGTTCAGGTGGTGGGCCCGGAAGGCGGCAGCCCAGGGCTGCGGCGGTTGGGCCGTGGCCCCTTCCTCCGGCAGCAGGGGAATGCTCAGCTGGTCATCGGCTGGCGTCATGTCGTGCAATCGCTCGGTCTGTGAGGCGACCGCGACCCACTTCTGCATGCGCTGACGGACGCCGAGGCCGGAGAGGAACTTGACCCCCGCCACCTGCAGCTCAATCGGCGGTGATGGTGGGGTGTGTTGGCTCTGCGGTGCACAGCCGTGCAGGTGCCGAATCGTGGCGGCAGCAGCAGCAGTGACCTCTCCGGCGGATGCACCGGGCTGCTGTGGCTGATGCTGATGATGTGGCTGCTGCTGTGGCTGCGGCTGATGTTGCTGCTGCTGCTGCTGCTGCTGTGGCTGTTGCTGCTGCTGCACCTCCTGCTGCTGTGGCTGCTGCTGCTGTTGCTGCCGCTCCACCTCCTGCTGCTGTGGCTGCTGCCGCTGTGGCTGTAGCTGCGGCGGCGGTGGCGGCGTCGGTCGCGGTATTGGTGCCAGCAGCAGCTGTGGCCCCAGAGCCCCTGTTGCGGCTGTCATTCCCGCACCTCCAGTGGGGTCATAGGGCCCAGCAGGTTCCACCTTGACGGGTGCCAGGGATGGCTGCTGCTGTGGCTGTGGTGGCGGTGGTGGCAGCATCCCCGCCCCTGATGGGCCCGACTGACTGGTCGGCTGCTGCTGCTGCTCCCCCTCATCAGCACTGTCAGCAGCGAGATCGATAACCTCCCGCTGCCCGCCGCCGGCCGCCACTCCACACACCGCATCCAGGGCCACCGGCCGCCAGCCACCACGAGCCGCTGCTGGTGACCTTGCTGCACGAGCCGCACCCAGCAGGGCTGGAACCGTCGCAGCTGGCACTGAGGCACCCGCCGGCTGCTGCTGCTGCTGGCTCTGCATCTGCGGCTGTACTGGGCCCGATGTTGCTGCGGGTACTGCAGCTGCTCCCACTGCTGCTGTTGCCGTCATTGCTGCTGCTGCCGCGGCTCCAGTGCCCCCAGCGGCCCACTGGTGGACCTCCGGTGGCCCCTCCCTCACCGGCGGCTCCCGCTTCACGCCGAGCACTGCTGCCTGCTGGCCTGCTGGCAAGTCGTTGATCGGTGAACCCGCAGCAGGCGCAGCGTCGGCTTGCCCACCTGCAGCTGTGTACCCTTGATCCGCTTGGGTTACAGCAGCAGTGTTGGCACCAGCATCAGCGGCTGCATCAGCGGCTGCAGCAGTGCTGGCAGGCAGTGGCTGAGCCCTCCGGATCCGTATCTCGGCCCGCAGGGACTCCAGCAGCCGCATCCAATATGTCTCTGGGGGCGGCGGCTGGTGTTGCCGATCCCGTGGTGGCTGCTGTCGCTGCCGCTGTCGCACCGCCGATTGCCGTCGCCGCTGTCCCTGTTGCTCCTGCCCCTGCTGCTGCTGCTGCTGCGGTGGCGGCTGTCCAGCGGCTGAGTCCCCAGCGGCTGCACCCCCTCCAGCACCAGCAGCAGTGGTGGCCGTGCCATCGGGGCCATTATTCTCTGCAGCCCTTTCGTGACGGAAGTGAATGACAGGCGGCTGCTCCTCTTCCCCCTCCTGCTGCTGCTGGTGCTGGTGACCTTGCTGCTGCTGGGTCCCAGTCGACCCCTCCACCGCCACTGCTGGCCGCACCACCCACAGCCGCACGATGTCACCCGGTACAGCACCCTGCCGCTTCAGCCATGAGCCCAGCTTGGAGATGCGCCACCTGGGCACCCGATTTACAAACTTGCTGCTGCTGTACAACTCGGCACCCTGCAGGTCGGAGTTCTCCTCGGCACCCTGTAGGTCGGAGTTCTCCTCGGCACCCTGCAGGTCGGAGTTCTCCTCGGCACCCTGCAGGTCGGAGTTCTCCCTGCTGGCTGCTGCTGCCGGCGGGTCCAGTTGCACCTTGAAGTGCTTCTCCAGCTGACCGGCGATGTGGGGCCCCAGCAGCCCCTCTACCTGGAAGAAGGGCGCCTGGAAGTGTCCTTCAGAAGCAATGTCGCTTGCATTCAGGCGCACCCGGCAGCAGTACCTCCCTGCCGCAGCACCATCAGCCACAACGACCTTGCGGCTGCTGGGCAAGACAGCGACACGCAGCGTGTCGCCGCCCTTGAGCCCCAGGTCGTTTTTTAGCTGTGTGCTGCCGGCCGCAAGGTAGAGGTCGCCGTGTGCCCAACCCCGTAGTGTCAGGTCATATCTCTGTTCTTCACCACTGACCTCACGGAAGAGTTGCACGGTGGCGCCCTTATTAGCCCCCTCTTTGCGGAATTTATCGGCCTCCATCGGGAACATGCACTTGAGTGCCCGTGAGCCGGTGATCCTGCTGCTGTTGCACGACAGCAGGAACAGCTCGGGGAACGAGGCGGGGTCATCCGACCCAATGCCACCACCGGCAGCACCCGCATGCCCCGAGCCGCTGCCACCATTGCCGCGGTCGCTGCCGCTGTCGCCGGGCTGGTCGGCGGCGCCGGCACCGACAGCAGCAGTGAGCCCACCACTAGTGCCTGCTCCACCGCTGTCGCCTTGCCCCGCCCACTGCTGACTGCCGCTGCCGCTGCCACCGCCAGCATCGCCGGCAGCGCTGCACTCGGCGGGGGAGGCGGCTGCGTTGGCAGTTAATCGACGTCTGAGTCGGCGCAGATCTGCTGCGTCTGCTTCTCCTCCGGGCGGCTCCCCCTCCGCGTCCAGTAGCTTCGGGCGCTCGCCTTCCGAACCGCCACCGCTGGTCCCGTCATCACCTCGGCGCCGCTTCAAGTCCGGCACTGGTCGCTCCGCTTCCATTGACCTTCACTTGCTGAGATTTGTTTGCCGATCCGTCGAATAAAGATAGATGCGCGCAACCGCCCTTGGGCCGATCAAGGCCGCACGAGCTGAAAGCCGCGAGTCGCCACAGCTCGCGCCGCCCTCCGAAACTGCCTGCGCGCGCACGCGATGTCGCCGGCCCGGACCTTGTTTGGTGGCAGCCATCGTTTTGGAGGCAAAAGCAGCAAGACGCTGCGGCTGTTTGGCGTCGCCTACCTGCTGGGTTGCCCACTGGATGATGTCGGAACGTCCGAACACGTATCCGGAACCTTAAAGTCGCCTTGGCCAGCGCGCGGCAAGCAGTTTACTTTTAAAAGACGTTCTGAGTTTATTGTGATTAACTTTGTCCCAACCAGGCCAAGAGGTCGTCCGGAAGTGCGGCAGTTTGGGTTGCGTGCGACACGATTTTGTGAATTGGCCAGCGCGCGCGATGGATGACCAATCATGCACGGATGGCTGGCTGCGCCGCTTTTACCTAAGCGTTTTTTCCAAGAATATCTCCACCACCGTTATAGATGACAGGACGCGACGGAAGGCGCGTTGTGCTTCCCTGTCTCAAGTGCTTAAGAGTACCTCCAGCCGACCTGTGCGGCCGTTGAGGTTTCCGTTCATTCAGGGTACGCCGGCAATCGTAAGCCCCCTACCGGCTCTACCAGCTCATATCGCCTGTTGTTCTTGCGAAAAAGCAAGGGACTAGCGACGGAACGCTCCCGAACAACCCCAGTGCTCACCCCAGGGTTGCAGCGAGGTGCGTGCGCACGTCTGCAGCAGCTCCCCCGCGCCACAGGACAGATCGCTCACGAGTTTACAGCTGCGTGCTTCATGTACGGCATGTACTGCCTGCCGACCACAGCGAGCACCAACATCCAATTACGGTAGCTAATTAGACACGCGCCCACGAGGGCCACCCTCTGCAAGCGTCCATGCCCCCTGCATGCCGCGGTATCTTCTTTTTACCCCTGCATGCCGACATGCGCTCCCCGGCCCCGCATGTTCAATTGGTGGGCCTCCATCGGCCAGCTCTTCACCTCGCTCCCGCAGTCCCGCTGCCCTGACCCCGCATGTTGGGTGGCCCTTAGGCGAGCTGGCGTCCAGGGCCGTGAGCGTAGACCTCAGCGTGTTCAAGACATCAAGAGTGTTACCAGAGCGGGCTGCTGTTGCAAAGGCAGAATGTGAAGATGTGTATGTGTGTGGGAGGGTGTGGGGTATTACTGCTGTTGTGTGTACCTGTGGGTATGTGCGTGTTGCAAGCTTGTGGGGCGCGACACTCCTAAATTCAAACGACTACCCATGCGAGCCGGGGGACCTTTAGAGTTAACAGGCCGGAAAATGTTCAGTGATGCGCGCTTGGGGTGGTCTTGGTACCGTACGAGCAGCTACCTGCTCTCTCTTCCGCGCGGCTGGCCTCGAATTCCGGTGAAGGTGAGATGCAATACGCCCCTTCTCATATATATGGCGAGAAAAACATGACTATGACTTGTTCGGTGAAAGGCGTGTGAAAACGCCAGAGACGTATTTGGCCCTCCTGCAGCCTCTGGCCTCGACAGAAAAACCTCCCAGCCAACTGCCGCGCTGGTCCGCAGTCCTCCAGGGTTGTGGTTAGCTCGCTACATAATGTCGTGTAACCGATAATATAAGTTGCCACAGCGCTGCTAAGAAATACCGCAGTATTTCCGCGCCAACAGGCGCCAACACCATCAACTGGGTGATCGCCCGAGGTTCAGACTTGCGTCTCTGGGGAGAAACAGAAACGTCGTAAAGATGCAGTGGTTGGTACAGGTGGTGCTTGCAGTAGTAAGGAAGTGACAGAGACAGCGGGCACGACTAGGGCTTCGGAGCCAGTGTACTGTGGCAACCCTTCCCTTTGACGACCTACTGCACACAACACTGAGTGCAATTGGCCCTTAGGGCCTTAAATGGCAGCCCTTGCTCAAAAGACGGCTTTGACGGCGCCGTCCTGTGTGAGCACTTGCATTCTGGTCAAGCTTGTCCCATGATCGGAGGCGAAATAAAGATAGCATAATGACAGGACCAAACGAAGGGAGAATGTCTTCATCCAACAACGGCATCTTCCCTGACTTGCGGGTCGCATCCATGCACCCGGAAACGGGCGCGATAGGATGGGGTAAGCACAGCGTAAGGGCTCAATTACGGTCGTGATGTAGCCGTATCACCATCTCCGTCCGTTATGTTTGACTGCAGAGACCGCTCATAACGCCAGACTGGTCATCACCAGGGCCGGCGATGCCGCACCGGTCATCCAACTGGAAAACCAGGCGTCCGGCTCTCCCTTTGTGCAGTGCGTCCTGTCAAACCGCACGGTGGGCTGCGCGGAACTGCGGGCGCAGCGGGGCGTCTTCCGTGCCCATGGAACACCTTACCCAAGTCCCCCAGGCCCAGCACCCCCTTTGTTTGGAGTCCCCGCACCATAATCAGCAGCAGTACATCTTTACCCCATGAATTCTCGCCTCGCGATGCAGCTCCCAGATTCGTCCGCTTTGCTTCTCTTAGCCCGATGGCTCCGCGCTGCGTATCGCTAGTACCATATGCACAATCGCGCACCGCAATGCCGTCACCACCTGCCACCTCCACCACCCCTTCCAGGCATGGCGGGCCGGCGTCGCCCTCTTCTTCGTCAGCCCCCTCCCCGGCGGCGCCGGCGGCATGTCGTACGCGGTACAATGTCCGAGCAAGGCCGCCGCCGACCAGCTGCAAGCCGCCTTGGAAGCAGCGCTGGCGGCGGCGCCCACGCCCGCAGCCGCCGCCGCCGCCGCCTCGGCAGCGGCGCCGGCTGACTCATCCCGCGACGCCAACGGTCACTCCAACGGCCGCGCCAACGGCGCACCGGCCACGACGGCAACGGCGCCGGGGACAGTGGCGGGGTTGGCAGCCCCGCGATCTCCCGGACCTCATTGGCCGCCGCCCTCCCCTGCTGTCCACGGCAGCGGCGGCGCCGCCGGGCGAGAAGGTGCCCCGGCGGCGGCGGCGGCGGTGGCGGCGGCAGCAGGCTCGGGTCCGGGTCCGGGACTCAAGGCGGCAGGGGTAGGTGCAGCGGCGGCGGCCAGCGGAGCGGAAGATGGCTCCAGGGCGGGTCCCGGGCCGCCGAATGGAGTGGCGGCGGCGCAGGACGATGCCGCTGCGGCGGCGGTGGTGCTGCCGCCGCGCAGCCCCTGCCATCCGGGCACGGCGCACGCGGCGGCGGCGGCTGGGACAGCAGCGCCGGGACCTGGACAGCAGCAGCAGCAGCAGAGCTCGGCAAGCGGCGACCACGGCGATGCAGGGGGAGGAGGAGCGGAGGCGGCGGAGCTCCAGAACCACTTTGACCGCAAGATCTGTCGCGCCTCCTCCGACATGTACTTCCACTACTACGGCATGTTGCAGCACCAGCAGAACATGCTGCAGGTACGGATGGGTACGGCAGAAATTGTACGAGTGCAGCACGACCCCCTCACCCGCCCCCTCACCCGTGAGGTCCTGAGTTGACTTCCAGAATGCGCCAGCAGCGCAGGACCCTAAGTGGTCCCTCATTGTAACTCTCTCGCATCCTAACCCGCCCCCTCACCCGCCCCCTCACCCGCCCCCTAACCCGACCGTCCACAACCGCCCCCACAAGGACTACACCCGCACCGGCACCTACTACACCGCCATCCTGGGTAACCCCGACGACTTCCGCGGCCGCACCGTCCTGGATGTGGGCGCCGGCAGCGGTATCCTGTCGCTGTTTGCGGCGGCGGCGGGGGCGGCGCGCGTGTATGCGGTGGAGGCGAGCGGCATGGCGCGATTCGCCCGGGCGCTGGCGGACGCGAATCCCGGGCTGGGGTCGCGGATCACGGTCATCAATTCAAAGGTGGAGGAGGTAACGCTGCCCGGTGGGTCTCTGACGGGGAGCGGAGGGGCAAGGGGAGGGGCGAGGGAAAGGAAAGGAAAGGCAGGGCTGGAGGAGAGGAGGGGAGGAGGTGTGACCTGTGGTGGCATGGTGGTGGGGTGGGGTGGGTGGCTCCCAGGCGCAGGCAAGGGTTCTAGGAAACACGCGAGAGCGCGCCGCTGCCTCGCTGCCCCGCTGCCCGCCCCGCTTCTCTCCACCCGTATACCACCTTGTCAGTGTTCAGTCCCCAGTCCCCCTATTCAACGCGCGTCATCACGATGCCACGGACCGTGCCCAAACACATACACACACAAACACACACATCCTTCGTTCCCGTAACCCCCCGCCCCTCGCCCCTCTCAGAGCGGGTGGACGTGTTGGTTTCGGAGCCCATGGGCACGTTGCTCGTCAACGAGCGCATGCTGGAGTCGTACATCTACGCGCGGGACGCCTTCTTAAAACCCGGCGGCAAGATGTTTCCGCAGCTGGGCCGCATTCACGTGGGTGGGTGAGGAGGGATGGGAGCGGAGGGGGAGATGGGTTGAGGGAAATCTGTATGTGTGTGTGGTGTGTGTGTGTGTCTGTGGCGGGGGGCGGGGGTGGGGAGAGCGGCTGTATGGGTGTTTTAGGGTTTTAGGGTTTTTACTTTCACACTCCCGCCGCCCCTCGACTCCACCCCGACGCTGCGGTGTCTTCTTTATTACATCCTCCTCCCTCCACCGCCTCCTCCTCCCTCCGCCTCCTCCCTCCCCCCCCTCCTCCCTCCGCCACCTCCCTCCCCCCCCTCCTCCCTCCTCCCTCCTCCCTCCCTCCTCCCTCCGCAGCCGCCTTCAGTGATGAGGTGCTCCATTCCGAGGTGGCGGCCAAGGCGGCCTTCTGGATGCAGCCCTCCTTCTACGGAGTGGACGTAACATGCCTGCACGCGCCGGCGGCGGAGGGCTACTTTGGCCAGGTACGGTACGACACGTACGACACAGTACGGCACGGTACGGCCTTTCCTGCTGTACAGCAAGTACGGACGGGACGCGGCTTGTAGTGTATCCCAGATCCCATATGTCGCACTTCGCTCCGTAATGAGTCCACCTTGTGTCGCTTTCGGAGGGAGTGAGTGAGCGTGGATTCTGGTTTGTTTATATTTCGGTTGCCCGGTTGTCGGTTGTACGGCAGGTGGTGGTTGACGCTTTTGATCCGGCGCTGCTGGTGTCTTCGTGCGCCTCTCGAGCCCTGGACTTTGGATCCATGCCGGAGAGTGAGCTGCTGGACATTGACATGCCGCTGCAGGTGAGCGGGGGGGAGGGGGTTTGGGTGCTGGGGTAGGAGTGAGGGAAACCACTCGCCTGCCCCGAGAATGGATGGCGGTGGAAGGGAAGGGAGGGAGGGAGGAAGGTACTCAGGGAAGGGGAGGGAAAGGGAGGGCAGTCCGAAGGGGCACAGCGAGCCTGGACATGCTGACAGGGAGGGCGGGAGAAGGGGAGGAAGGGGGCAAAAGGGGGGCGGGCGGGCGGAGGGATGGGAGAGAGCAGCGAGGCGGGAGGGCATCCAGATGCTCCCCCTCGCCCCTCCGCCCCATCACTTACATTGCGGTGTTATTTTCCATTTTTTTGCTCATCCTTCGATCCTTTTGCTCATTCTTTGCCCCTCCTGCCCCCCGGCCGGCTGGCCTCACCCCGGTGCAGCTGGTGACGGGTCCCGTGGCGCCGCTGACGATACACGGACTGGCCTGCTGGTTCGGTGAGCAGGGGGGGAGGGGGGAGAACGGGGGGCGGGGGAGGAAAGAGCGGAGGGCGGGGCGGGCGCTGGGCTGAACTGGGCTGGACAGGACTCAACGGGGCGGGACTGGGCGGGACCGGGGCTTAGGGTGCTGTGGTTCGAAGAGGACGCCGTCGGGAAGGAGGAGGAGGAGGAGGAGGGGGAGCGGCTGGCTTCATTGTGCCTTGGGGCGGGGCGGGGCGGGGCGGCGATTGCCCCCCTCAGACTGACCTGACCGGCGACGGTCCGGGCCCCATCTGCAGCAGCCCCATCGCCAGCCACCCGCGGCGCCGCTCTCCCGTGTTTGTGTTCGTGTTCGTGTGAGCTTTCCTGCATGGCGACCCCCGCCACCCACTGGCCGTCGGCCCCTCCCTCCCTCCCTCCTTGCCTCTTGATGCCTTTCACGCATCTTACGGCGGTCTTGAACTGTGTCTTGTGCTGTCTCCTGCAGACGTGTTCTTCGCGGGGGCCCAGCAGCCGGTGTGGCTCACCACAGCGCCCGGGATGCCCACGACGCACTGGTGGGTTCTGGAGCGGGTGATACGGCACCTGTACGGCACCTGTACCGCATGCGACCACTAACACCACCATCACCAGCAGTAACACACTGCTCTGCTGGTGTAGTTGGACCCGCTCCTGCTCGTCCACTCGTCCATCCATTCGTCCATTCCAATCACTCATTCATCCATTCGTTGATTCCATTCACTCGTTATGTTTCATTCATTCGCTCGTATGTTGTTGTTGTTGTTGTTTGTTGTTGTTGTTGTTATCGCAGGTTCCAGCTGCGCTGCGTGCTCCAACAGCCCCTGCTGGTCACCTCCCCCAACACACGCATCACCGGCCGCCTGCACCTCGTGGCCCATGCACGACAATCGTACGACATTTTCCTGACGCTGACGGCGCCGCCGCTACAGCCCGGCGGGCCGCCGCAAACCTCCAGCGGCAAATTCGATCTCAAGGAGCCGTACTACCGCCAACTGACGCCGTACGGCGCGGCGGCGGCGACGATGGCGGGCGCAGCTGCGCAGGGGGTGGGCGCTGACGGCGGCGCCGTGGCGGCTGCCGCCGGAGCGTGGGGCTGGGCAGCGTGAGATGTGGGTTTGTGTTTGTGTTTGTTCGCTTGCTGTCAAATAAAGGTATGGGGCCTGAGCTTTCGTTGAGTTTTGGGGGGGGGGAGGCAGGTAGACCGTAGGAAGCACGGCTTGGGATAGGTGGGTGGTAGGATAGGAAATACGAAGCACGGCTTGGGAAATGTGGGGGTTGGGCTGTTGGCTGCCCCCCAGAGATCCCACCTTCCCCTCCTTCCGGTGATCTGACCTCGTTCGGGCTGATGGGTAGGGAGCGTGGAGGGTAGGGAGCTGGGTGGGGGCGCGGAGGGGTGAGACTGGAGAGCCAAAGGACCCGTCAGGGTAGGTTGATGGTTCGTGCCTCACGCTGCCAACGGAAACAGACAACAGACAACGGACAACGGTCGCTAGCAGGAACCTGAAGAGCGGGGCGTTGCGGCGTGGGGAGGCGGTGCGAAACCGTGCATTGACTTGCCTGCCTGCCTCCGCTCTGCTTTGCCAACAAAGGTTGGCTAACGAGGCTGACGGGCTGAAGGATTCGGAGGAGGGCGAGCTGCGGGGGAGGGGAGGGGGACGACACGGGAGGGAGAAGACATGGGGTTGCTGGCAAGAAGGGTTCAGCCCCAGTTCCAGGAGTAGGGAGCCGTTGCGGTCGTTGTCCGGTTGGCGGGACCGTGGAGGAGGGGGCAACAACAACCTCGAGTTGGCAGTCGCCGTCGACGTGGCTTTTCCCCGTTGTACATGTACAGCACATCGCCGTTGTACGGCAGGTTGTCTTGCTGCTCGAATGCTATGCGGTCGGAGTTTGCAACAGGGTGATACGGCACGCGTTTGGTAGCGAGTGTCATCGGCCGTCGTCAACTCGCCATTGTCGTCGTTGTGGGTTTCGGAGGATGAGGAGGTAAGAAAAGTAACGAATAGGAGGCGGCATGGAGGCATGGGCCCCGCCCTGCTGAGTGGGATGCCTCGCAGTCATACAAACGACGGACACGTCCATTGTCTGGTCTGTCGAATAGCGATATATGATGGGAACATGCGGTGCAATTTGGCAATACCGCGCATGACCCCGATCGGGACCCTTCTATATGTAATACCCAGGGGTAATACCTCGCATGATGCGACCGGGGTGCTGCGCCAATACAGTGAGCCTCCAGGAGCCTGCCGCCGTTGCCGCAAAGCCAGGGCTTGACCCGCTCTAAATCCTCAGATCCCAACATAGCGCTCTTGCGCTCCAACCCGACGGCATCCCCCTTTGCATGAGAGCCGAATGCCGCCCGCTTTGCATGCCAATCAATCCCGTATGCAAGCGGGTTCTCATTCGGTACCTAGGGGGGGGGGGTTCGCCGCTTTATGTGAAAGGGGGGGATGGAGGCGCCCCTGCGGTTGCGCAGGTCCAGATACGACCCGCGTTCAGTCAGGTGTGGGAGTGTCTGCGGGCCGTCGTGAAATGGACCTGTTCGATTACGTCACTGCTAATAACGCCATGACGTCCTAATCGCGTCAAACAGTTGACGCCCGCGTCGTAACCCCGCCGTCCCCTCTCGATACGGATTGTTACGCAGACTTTACCCCTCTGAATGTAAGGGTTGTCCATTGGTAAGGTGGTGTTGAGAAACACCGGGTTCAGTTGTGGACGAAGCCGTTTAGCCGCCGAAGCCGTAGAGGGTGCGGCCCTGGCGCTTGAGCGCGTAGACGACGTCCATGGCGGTCACCGTCTTGCGGCGAGCGTGCTCGGTGTAGGTCACAGAGTCACGGATGACGTTCTCCAGGAAGGTCTTGAGCACGGTGCGGGTCTCCTCGTAGATGAGGCCGCTGATGCGCTTCACACCACCGCGGCGAGCCAGACGGCGGATGGCGGGCTTGGTAATGCCTTGGATGTTATCACGAAGCACCTTGCGATGACGCTTAGCGCCGCCCTTGCCCAGGCCCTTGCCGCCCTTGCCGCGACCAGACATTGTGAGCTGATGAGATTAATTGAAACGAAACGTGTAAATCAAGCTGCACGTCAGCTACAAATTTTGGTCTTGAGCACGGTGCGGGTCTCCTCGTAGATGAGGCCGCTGATGCGCTTCACACCACCGCGGCGAGCCAGACGGCGGATGGCGGGCTTGGTAATGCCTTGGATGTTATCACGAAGCACCTTGCGATGACGCTTAGCGCCGCCCTTGCCCAGGCCCTTGCCGCCCTTGCCGCGACCAGACATTGTGAGCTGATGAGATTAATTGAAACGAAACGTGTAAATCAAGCTGCACGTCAGCTACAAATTTTACCAAAACTTCCAAAGCTTTTATACGTTTCCTGACGGAACGAGCCTTTCCTTGCTGCGCGTTTTTCGGGTCGCCGCGGTCGGGTCGGCTCGCCTGGTGCAACGGTCACCGTACAACTGCACCTCTATAAAATATATAGACAGCTCGAGCGCTTCTTGAAACCATCCCGCATTGTTGCTGCAATCACATTGCTGCAATCACATTGCTGCAATCACACATCTTTGTTTAAATATCTACTGGAGAAATGGCCCGCACCAAGCAGACTGCCCGCAAGTCCACCGGCGGCAAGGCGCCCCGCAAGCAGCTGGCCACCAAGGCCGCTCGCAAGACCCCCGCTACCGGTGGTGTCAAGAAGCCCCATCGCTACCGTCCCGGCACGGTAGGTCTGTGCACATCGTCCTTACAATCTCAGCGGGATCCCCACAACCTAGGTAATCCGCTTTCGACATTCTCTGACGTGTCCCCCATCCTCTGTCCCTCTCCCAGGTCGCCCTGCGTGAGATTCGCAAGTACCAGAAGAGCACTGAGCTGCTCATCCGCAAGCTGCCCTTCCAGCGCCTGGTTCGCGAGATCGCCCAGGACTTCAAGACCGACCTCCGCTTCCAGAGCCAGGCGGTGCTGGCCCTGCAGGAGGCGGCCGAGGCGTACCTGGTGGGCTTGTTCGAGGACACCAACCTGTGCGCCATCCACGCCAAGCGCGTCACCATCATGCCCAAGGACATCCAGCTGGCACGTCGCATTCGTGGCGAGCGGGCGTAACCTACGGCCTTGCGAGCTTCTCCTGCCTCACGGCTCACAACACAACCCGGTGTTTTTCAACACCACCTTCACCTCTTGACCATGTCGTGCTGAGTGTGTTTTTGCTTTTTGTCTTGTTAGCCCTTACTCGACGCACTCCATTCGTGCAACGAGCCAATTGTCCACGGAGGGATGCGTGGCATTCATTGCGCATACGGCGGGAAACCTCCACCAGCTTCCCTTCACAAAGTCACGGCCTTGCTGACAATTTGTAGCCAAAGGAGTTATGTATTAAGTAGTTTGGTGGCAGCATCAGTTGCAATGCACCGCAAACACAGCAGCATCAATTGCAAACACAGCAGCATCAGTTGCAATGCACCGCAAAGCACAGCAGCTGCGTGATCAGGACACATGGCGTGGAAGGAGTTGACCATCACGGCTTGGCGGGGGCCGACACAGAATATAGCCGCAGCCGAACACATGACCGACTACAACCCACAGCAACTTGCCCACAGGTACCGCACAAGGCACCGATGAAGCGTTTACGTTAATTGCACCTGGCCGAAGCTCTGGGCTCACAACACAACCCGGGGACTGTGGAAGGCACCACTCGTCGCACGTAGCCGCCACTCGCGGTGAAAACATGCACACATTTATTCCACCCTAATTCAGGCGTACCCCAGCACCCGTCGCGTATACTGGCGACTGATCTGGTCAAAACCTTCTCCAAACCCAACGGAAGCGAACCCAGGGCACTTTTGCCCCAAGCGTAATGGGTTGGTGATGGAAACATCAAACTCTCGGAAGTACTGACCGTGCGCCCTACGATACCGCGCGCTCCGCATGCGGCTGCGCTCGCGCCGAGATAAACGGTCCATTCAAAGAGTGGAATCATTCCCATCGCCCCAGCCTCTTCCATCCCTCTCCCCTAGAGCCTACTTTACTTCCCCAAAATGTGGAGCATATCCATTCAAGGTGGTGTTGAGAAACACCGGGTTTTTGAAGCGAAGAGAACACTGAGCCTCTTAGGCCGAGGTGAACTTGGTGACGGCCTTGGTACCCTCCGACACGGCGTGCTTGGCCAGCTCGCCGGGCAGCACCAGGCGCACGGCGGTCTGGATCTCGCGCGAGGTGACGGTGGGCTTCTTGTTGTAGCGGCTGAGCTTGGAGGCCTCGGTGGCGACCTTCTCGAAGATGTCGTTGATGAAGCTGTTCATGATGGACATGGCCTTGGAGCTGATGCCGGTGTCGGGGTGCACCTGCTTGAGCACCTTGTAGATGTACAGCTTGTAGGTCTCGCTCTTGGCGACCTTGGCCTTCTTCTTGGCCTTCTTGTCGCCGTCAGCACCGCCTTCGGCGGCAGGCTCCTTGGCGGGCTTCTTCGCCGGCGCCTTCTTCTCCTTCTTGGCCTTGGGGGCCTTCTCCGCCTTGGGCTTGGCCTCGGCCTTGGGCTCAGCGGCCGCAGCGGCCTCGGAAACCTTCTCCTCCTTGATGTTCTTGGGGGCCATTATAGATGTAGATAATTTCGAAAGGTAGGTAATTGAAAAGCTATTATACCAGAATAAGATTAGAGATTAAGAGCGAAGGAGCTTTATAACACAGCTGCGAGCTGTCGGTTGTGCTGCGCGAGCCGACCCGAGAGATGCTCGGCCTAACGGTACAACGACTCCGCTCGAAGTGCCCTTTTTTGTTGCAGAATAAGAAGGCCCACCTTCCGCATAATTGTTCAAGTAATATAAAATATTTACATTCCACTCTATCTTTATCTACTACCTCATATACAATGGCTGGTCGTGGCAAGGGCAAGACCTCTGGCAAGAAGGCCGTCAGCCGCAGCTCCAAGGCGGGCCTGCAGTTCCCCGTGGGCCGCATCGCTCGTTACCTGAAGAAGGGCAAGTACGCCGAGCGCATCGGCGCTGGCGCACCCGTCTACCTGGCCGCCGTGCTGGAGTACCTGACCGCCGAGGTGCTGGAGCTTGCCGGCAACGCTGCTCGTGACAACAAGAAGAACCGCATCGTCCCGCGCCACATCCAGCTGGCCATCCGTAACGATGAGGAGCTGGGCAAGCTGCTGGGCGACGTGACCATCGCGTCTGGCGGTGTGCTGCCCAACATCCATGCGGTGCTGCTTCCCAAGAAGTCCAAGGGCGGCAAGGCTGAGGACGGTTCTGCGGCCGTGTAAACAAGATTCATGTCTCCCAACATTACATACCCGGTGTTTCTCAACACCACCTTCAAATGTGTCCTACCGTGTATCCCATCCAATGTGCAACTCCGGGCAACGCGGGCAGCGCAGCAGCATAGCGACCCTGACAGATCTGCAATGCAGGTGTCGTTCGTTTCCGTCCAGATGTTCACTATAAAGAATCTGAACATCCTACGAACGCACAGCCTGCACCGCAAATCGTGCACCAATAATCCCACCACCAACCGTGCCACAACACCACACCCCCATTGCTGTCTGCACCAGCGGGGCTTTCCCCATGGCCCTGCTCGCTTCCAGCTCAGGGCTCCGTCAATGCGCCCTCTAGCCTTGCCCTTTAACGGAAAGTCTGCAGTCTGAAGGTGCAACTACTCATCCGCCCGTCAATCCTTCATCACCACCCTTACCTTCCGAGAATCTAGAGGTCCACCGCAACAATAGGTCCAGAGCAACAACAGTCAACAATCACCCAGTACAACCCCAGAAAGCAGCCTCTATCGATACCCCTCGGAATTGCCCACGAAGGACCCAAGGTAGGGCAGCGGCATCTAGGGCACACGGTGGTCCCCCAGCCACCACCTCCGCCTCCTGCCTTCCCCGCCTCGCACCTCGGCCCGGCGCCACCCGCCTCCGTGGACCGCATGGCTCGGCCCGGTGCTGCCCGGCTGGAGGGCCGCCCTCCCTGCAGTCGACGGCGGTCCTCGAGGCCGTCCGCACACGCATACGCACGCACGCGCCCTTCCAGTCGGTGGTCCCACGCTGCCCTCAACCGCGCCGCCTCACGACCAAAGTCCTCCACCCTGCCAAGTTCCCCGCAAGAGCGCCGTTCGCGATGAAAAAGACCGGCCGTGCCCCCTCTCATCATCACCGCCTCAAAAAACCCCATCACCACCGCTGGTACGGCGCCCTCACCGCCTGCGTCCGGGACGTACCGGTGCCAGACTGGGCAAGTTCCCGATAGGCCTCTCCGCCGGCGCTGGGGCTCCTCCCGACACCCGCCTGTCTCGCTTCGGGCCGGGGTCCGGCCCCCAGGGCTCCGCCATGTCGTGCCATTAGCAGTCCGCGCTCCGCTGATCTCTCTCAATCGAACGGCCCGCTGGACGGCTGTACCCGTCCGAACGCCTGGAGCCCTCCGTTTCAACAACATGAGTACATGACCCCCCCCGCAGCATCCAAGCATCGTCTCATCGCTTCTTGCCTCCTCCCAGGAAGATGGCCGCCAGCGCCACCACACCCGCCAGCGCCACCCCCGCGCCCACCCCCACCAGCCCCTCCTTCACGATCGCATCCTCCACCAGGCCCCGAAGAAACTCCGCCTGCCGGAAGCCGGGGTGCTCCTGAAGGGGGAGCCAACGGCAGGGGCAACGGGTCACAGAGACGAAACCGCAGGGGAGGGCGGGCGGCAATCAAGGAGAGCCGCAAGAAACTGAGGGCGACGCGGGCGAGCGGAAGGAAGGCGATGGGGCGAAGCATGGCTTGGGGCCGAAGCGAGGGAGGAAGGAGACGAAGAAAGTGGGTCCAGACAAGCGGGAACGCGGGTGAGGAACCCGCATGGGGGACAAAGCCTCGTTCCCCCAGGTGTGCTTGTCAGCAAAAGCGCCCTCTCCTTTCAGCCGCGCCCGAGCTGCGGTGCAACAGCGCGGCCCTGGGTTTGGAGCTAAGAGCAGGGTTCAGAAGCTGTGTCGGCCTGCCGGGGCCGTTACTGGAAAGTACCGTACCGTGAAGCAGCGGACAGAGATAGAGGACCCCGACGGCTGACAAGGCGTAACGTGCGGACGGGCCGCACGGCGCCGCATCGCGCCATACCTGTAGAAGCGTCGCCAACTCTCGCCGGGATTCGATGTACTGGCCCATGTTGTACGACGCCACTGGGTCGGCAGCCCGGCGGGGAGGTGGAGCGGAGGGGGGTTGCGTGCCAAGAACAGCACGGGTAGCAGAGACGCACATGAGCATTGCAAGGCAAGCACGTAAATTTTTAGGGGAAAGGATATGTACAATGCGCACGGAGCGGTATACATACGGCATCCTGGGCCTTGTTGCAGAGGCCAACCCGTGAGCAGAGCGAAGGGTCGGAAGGGCCCCGTCCCGTGGGCCTCTCGCCGCGTCCTGAAAAACAAGTGCCGACGTGCCTCACCTGCTGCAAAGTAGCGATACTCTTTGTCCTTTGTCTGCTCCCGCAGCTTAGCACGACATAGCTCCAGGCCACGGGCGTGATGTGAGCGGCTGGTGCTGTGGACCAGCGCCCACACCAACCTGCACGCCCAAGCTGCTCTCGTCACAGCACAGGTGACGTATGGTGCGCACCCGTGCATCTTTGCCTCACCTAAATCGAGCGGCGTCCACCTCCTCGGTGGTACCAGTTTGGTAGATGCTGTGATACTCGTCTTCAGCATGCTTTACAAAGTCGAGTTCAACAGACGGCAAATGCTCCTGGCCCATCGTTGCTAGCACCGACGAGATTATCCTGATTTACGCTGGGTTTGTGTGCAAGGTCACCTTCGGACAGCTGTCCCAAACAACTTACTTTTCCAAGTGAACAAAATAGAAGTCTCGCGACTTAGTGATTATACGCTCCGGGCTGCACTTGAAAAGGGAAGGGCAAAACAGTTTGGCAAGTCAGAACCTGTTGTACAATGACGAAAGACGCAAGGCTGTCGAGTGTTGCGCTCGACACTACTAAAATAAATGCAGTGGCAAGTCAAGTATTATGTGACGACAACACATGGTGCTCATCCTTGCTTAGGTCTTCGTGGCTACAGTAATTTCTGCGCCGACACTGCCAACCTTCACATGCACAACACCTAGTATGGCGCAACTTCCTTTGATAGACGATCCTATGTTACGCACATTTGTCCAGCACGGCGGTTGAGCTGGCGACGGTGCTTGCCAGCCGGAACGCCACGGAGGCATGGCGCACTCGCGGGTGCAGCTTCCGCAGAGCGCACTTTGCGACCATGAGAAGCGGCTTCCCGTCAGCTTTATGGCCGACGCATGCTCGTCGCCTGCCGTCTCAGCGGCCTTACGTTCCGTTCCCGCCACCTCCACGTCGACCACCCCCCGCGTCGGCGGCGGCGCTGGTTCCGCAGCGACACCTGGCGTTGCCCGCAGTCAAAGACCCACCGCCAGCGGCACCTCCGGCCTGCCTTCAGCTTACAGCTGCAGCAGCCTACCACCACCAGGCGCCCCTGCAGCCCCCAGCCAGAGGCTGCCACCCCCACCCTTCGGGTCACCGGCCTTCGCCCTGCGTCGCCGCACCGGCCCCTCCCGGCCACACACCCACTACCTCAGGTCCACTGGACACCGCACGGCCTCAGCCGCGGACGATGTGGCTATGCGGCCCTGGTGGCCCTTTCCCCCGCCCACCGCCAGCGCCGGCAGCCGCTCCGCAGGGCGTGTACTGCAGGTCGAGGAGGCGCCCCTGGAGCTGCCCAGCACGCCCCGCATGCCCGTACGATTTGTCGTATCTCACGTGGTGGTCTCCAGCGGCCTGCTCAACCTTATCCTCGAGGGCAGAGACGGGAACGACGCGTCGGTGCGCATGCCACTGCCGCTGCCGCCGCAGCTGTGGCCGCAATTCCAGGGGACCTGGGGCGTGCCGGACCGGAGCCGGGTCGGTGGGGATGCCACTGGCGCTTGCGGTGGAGGCGAAGGTGGCGAGGAAGGGGCTGCGGGACGCCAAGAGCCGCAGAAGCCGACCCGGCAGTCACAGCCCACGGACGCCGAAGCGAAAGGCCGCCGGGAGGCCGCAGCCGAGGTGCGGCAGCCATGGCTGCTGCCTTCACGTCCTCAGCCTCAGCCTCAATCTGTGTTGATGACCGATCCGCAGGCGCAGCCGCCTCAACCGGGGCAGCAGCGGCAGCAGCAGGAGCTGGTCCGGTCAGTGGGGGCGCAGCCCCCGCCGCCACCGCCACCGCAGCAGCGACGGGCGCAGTCGCAGACGCGTCGACAGGCGCAGCGGAAGCAGACAGACGAGGTAAGCAGTCCCCGACTGGGATTGGGGCAGGCGCCCAGCGGCCCCGCCGCCGGAGGCGAGGCGATCAGCGACCCCGCCGCCGGAGGCGAGGTGATCAGCGGCCGGGCGGCCCCTGGTTCGCTGCGGCAGCCCCGTCAGCGCAGCGACAACGAGACTGTTCCGTTCCGGGCGGCCGCGGCGGAAGCAACTGCCGCTGCCGCTGCCCATGCCGCTGTCGCCGGGGCGGGTGCCGGGACGCCGACCCCGCGGCGCTCCGGAACCCGGGAGAGGCCAGCATCCCAGCCGGGTCTCGGAGCTGCCCGCGGCGGCAGCGGCGGCGGCGGCGGCGGCGCAGCTACCCTCGGCATCGGAGCGTGGGGGCCAGGCGCCCCCGGAGCGGCTCCGAAACCAGCAGCAGCAGCAGCTGCAGTTGCTGCTGCCGCTGCTGCTGTCACCAGCGGACCGCCGATCGGCGACGCTGGGGAGGTCAAGCCGGCGGTCCGGACCACGCCAGCTTCCTTGGACTTGCGGACCTGGACAGGCGCGGGCGGCAGCAGCAGTAGCGGCAGCAGTAGCGGCGGCGCCGTACCGCTGCTGCCGCGGCCTGCTCCTCCGTCGGTGGCCAGGCTGCTGGCGGGCTTCCGGCCCACACGACTTGTTCGCAGGTGGGTCTGAACTCGTAAGGGTGGCTGGCGGGTGGGTGCATGTGTATGTATGCGTGTGTGTGTGAACATGCGGGGATTACCCGCCCGCAGTATAAATGTGGGCCGGGTGTTGGGTGGGCGGTGAGCGCGTGCACGGCTGGATGTGTGGGTGGGTAGGAGGGTGGGTGAGTGGGTGGATGGGCGGTGGGCCGGGGTGGCGCGTTAACCCTAACGACCCTTCCCAGGGTCCGGAGCTCATTGAAACAACATGAGCAACCAAGTGTATACCCATGTGTGCTGACCCGCGCGGGTTGGGGGCTCCCAGGACGGGGACGCTGTACCTGGGTCTGGACGAGCAGCCGCGGCAGTGGCAGTGGCCGGATGAGTCGCTGGAGCCAGGCGAAACGCTCGGCGACGCGTCGCCGTCGGCGCTGGGGCGACAGCGAGAGCGGCAGCCGCAACCACAGCAGCGGCAGCGCCGGCGTCTGCGCGCCGAGGGCCAGGGCGTGCAGGCGCGGCTGCCGCCGCTCCTGAGGCTCCTGAGGTCAACGACGCCCCCAAGCTCGACCCCATCAGAGGCCTCGGCCGCGGGCACGCGGCAAGGAGGAACCACACGTGCTGAAAGGGCGAGCCTTCAGCGGCAAAATAGCGATGGGGCGCCGCCCTCCGCGGCCGTGACCCACGGGTCGGCGGAGCCCGCCGCCGCCGCCGGCGGCGGTGTCGGCACGCAGCGCCGGCGCGGCGGCGCCGCCGCCTCGTTCCGCCCCACCGTCCTGGTGAGCCGGCGGGGGAGCGTCAGCGTGCGGTCGGAGGCGGAGGCGGCCTGGCGGAAATGGGATGCCGCCGTGGAGGCGGCGGCGGCGGCGCCGGATGGCGCTGGCGCACTGGCGGAGGGCGCTGGCGCACTGGCGGAGGGCGGCTCGGGCTCGGCCTCAGGCCAACGGCCTAAGGGAGGAGCCTTACCGCCGGTCTTGTTGCAGGTATGTATGGGACGCTTTCGTTGCGTATTGGAGAGTCGTCCTACGGGGTGGGAATCGCACGCTGCATTTTGGCTGGGGTGTGGGGCAGGGAGGCCAGGTGGGCAGGCGGGCAGGCAGGTGGACAGGCGGGCGGGCGGGCAGGCAGGTGGACAGGCGGGCGGGCAGGTGGACAGGCAGCGAGCGCTCGCGTTCAAGCACTGCTGGCCGGATCGCGTCATCGCCTTGCCGCCCCCATTCCGGGACGCTGCGGTTGGTCGGCTGCCGCTGTGGCTGTCCCTTTGGGGTCACCCGTTGGCCCACCATCCAAGATCCAGCGCGATCTCATACCTGCACTGCACAGCTGAGCGCTGCGGTCGTGGCGGTGGCGGTGGCGGTGACCCGGGAACGTCGTTGCTGCTGCGCCGTGCGGCGTCCCTCAGATCCTGCGGGCGGTGAACCCCCCGGGAGCTGCATCTGGGGCTGGCGCTGAGGCTGGGGCTGGGGCTGCTGCCAGCGCGGTGGTGGGAGTGGCGACGCCGTCCAAGGCAGGGCCGCAAGTCTTTGGCCCGGGGAGGGCCGCGGCAGCACCGGCGGAGGAGGCAGCACCGGCACCAGCGCCAGCACCCGTCGAGCAGGAGGGGCCGTCCGCGGCGCTGCCTGCGACCGCCGCGGCGCCGCCAGCTCCGAAGGCCTCCGCAGACGCAGCGGCGGCGGCGCGTGGTTTCGGAGCCGTGACCGCCGCGGCGCCGACGGCTCCGAAGGCTTCGGCAGCAGGGCAGACGACTGGACGGACAGCGGCCGCGTCGCGCATCGGAGCGGTGGCGGCGGCGGCGGCGGGGGCAGCCGCCTCCGCGCGTGAGGGCGCGGCGGCGGCGGCGGCGGCGGCCAGACACGTGGCAAGCAGAGCGGACAGTGGACCATTGGTGAGGGCGAGAGCGTGAGTGTTGGCGTGGCGGGTCCGTTGTGACGATGCCCTACCATGCAAATGCGTCGGCTCGGGCTGAACGTTGCTGATACGTTTTTGTTGCGTCTGCGGCTGCCTTGGAAGCCTACGGCATGTTGGGTTAGAAGCCCAGGGCATGATGAGATTTCGGGAAGGCCACTTTGTACTGCGTTTCTTTCTTGAGGTTTGGTGGGACACTGCTTGCCTGTGGCCGGCAGCTAAACTCCACCAACAACCCGCACCGGTATCGTCAGTTCTAGCGCACACACTTCTGGACACTCTTCTTGACACTCTTCTGGCTGGTGAAAACCGCGGCCCGCGCGTGTGCCTGCCGCCTCCTCCAGAGCGCCCTGGAGACGAGCATCCTGACGGCGGCCACCCTGGAGCAGCTGTACGACATCCTGGACGAGCGTATGGACGAGCTGGGCCCCCGCGCCGTTGCGCTGAGCTGCCGCGTGCTGATCGGGCTCGTCCAGCGAGGGCTGGCTGCGGCGGCGCCGGTGACGGCGCCGCCAGGCGCCTCCGCCGGCGGCGGCGGCGGCTCGGCGGCGGCGCCGTGGTGCTCTGCCGTAACCGGTGCCGTACACTGCTACGCGAGCGCCTTGGACTACAAGGATCAGTACCAACAGTACGGCCGCCAGCACCTACCCGGCGGCGGCGGCGGCGGCGGTGGCGGCGGCGGCCTCTTCCGAGGCGCCGCCGCCCGGCAGGCCGTCGGGCGCGGGCGGAGCCGCGATGGCGGCGTGCCGTCGCCGCCGCTGCCACCGTCGTACCCAGCTGCGCTATCCAGGCAGCGACACGACATGCAGCGGGTGGATCCGGAGGAGGCCGAGGCGGAGCGGGATCAGGTGATTTCGGGAGCTCGGCGCCGAGTGGGCCGCTTGGCGCGCCGCGCGGCGGCTCTCGTCGGGACCGGCGCCGCTGCCGCCACAGCGGCGGCGGCGGCGGCGGCCGCCTCCGGCGGCTCGTTGGCAGCTGAGGCGGCGCTGGCGGCGGTTTGGGCTTACGGACACCTGGCGGAACCGGAGGATCAGATGGATCTGGATCTGGTTTCGGATCTAGGCCTAGGGCTAGGGCCGGTTCCGGAGCGAGCTGCCGGCTCGCGGTCACAGGAGAAGGGGCAAGCGCAGCAGCCGCAGCCGCAGCAGGGTTCTGCAGCCGCAGACTCTGTGCCCAGCGGCGGGGGCGGCAGCGGCCACGTGCCCTTCCGAGGCATCATGGTCCTGCTCTGGCGCGCAGTGGTGGGGACCTGGTTGCAGCCGCCGCCGCCGCCGACGACGACGGCGACGACACCGCCGCGGCACGGAGATGCTCTACACGGGCCTGCCCTGGGCCCGCCACCATCCGCGCACTTGCACACGCACACCGCGCGTGGCGCTGTGACGCGGCCGGCGAATGCGCACGGCCTGTCGGGGCTACCCACGCCACCGCCACCGCCGTCGTCACCGCCTCCCCAATGGGCAATGCGGGCGCTGTGGGCGGCGGATCGGGGGGCGCCGTCGCTGCTGCCGGCGGTGCTGCTGGCGCTGTCGTGGCCGCCGCCGGAGTCGCAGCCGCAGCAGCAGCCGCAGCAGCAGCAGCCGGGCAATGCGGAGGCGCCGACCCGTGGGTCGCGTGGGCGACCGGAGCAGGCGGCATCCCGAGACCGCGCCTTCTTCGCGGCTGCTGTCCCGTCCGCGGGGCGCCAACAAGCGGCAGCGGCGCAGCCGCTGCCGCTGCCGCTGCCGCAGCCGCAGCCGCAGCGGCCGCAGCAGCCGCTGCCAGCGCAGGGGCTTGACTGGCCGGGTTTGCGGCAGCTGCAGCCTGGACAGCTGGTGTCGGTGCTGTGGGCGTGCGGCAGGTGAGAGCAGTGGGGGCAATGGGGGCAGGTGAGGGCAATAGCGGGCAATAAGGGAGCAGCAGGGGCAGGAACTGGCCGGCGGTTCGTTTCGGGTCCCCATTGCTCTCAAGGTCCACCTTGCTGCGATGATACCGAGGGGGTCTGCTTCAGCATCGCTGTCCATGCGATATAGCATCGCTGATTCGCTGTCAATGCGATGTACCGTAGTGCTGCTTGGTGTTGGCCGCCTACTATGATGTCTGGACCACTCTTAAGTTCCCTCCCTGCCCTTCTCACCTATCCTGCACCGGTGTCCCTCCTGCACCCGTGTCCCTCCTGCACCCGTATCCCTCCTGCACCCGTATCCCTCCTGCACCCGGATCCCTCCTGCACCCGGATCCCTCCTGCACCCGGATCCCTCCTGCACCCGTCCTAGGTACGCCGACTGGCTGGTGGAGGACTCCTCGCGAACCCGGAAGAAAAGAGACCGGGAGGCGGGCCTGGGGCTGCAGGCGCGGCGGCGGAGGGCCTTCGCCACAGCGCTGCTCGGCGGCGGCGGCGGCCAGCCGGGCCCCGCAGGCGACGCCGGCGGCGACGCGGCGCGCGCCGCCGCGGCGCAGCTGGTGGCGGCGGCGGCGGCCGCCGCCCTGCGGCAGCTGCATCGGGTCATGGGGCCGGCGGCAGCGGCGGGAGGAGGAGGAGGAGCGGAGTGTTTCCGGGGGACGCTGTCCCGGCAAGACCTTTTAGCGGCGCTGGAGGGAGCGACGACGGTCCTTGGGGCGGCGGAAGCCGAGCGAGAGGTGGGGCAGGGGCACGGTGCGGAAGGTGCGGCGCCCGCGCGCGCAGCGCCTTTTCCCAAGCGGGGATTGTACACATGACGGATGGGACGCATGCTCCGACCCACGGGTCGGCGCACGCGGTCCCCACCCGAAGCCGGGATGCTGACCCACGGCCCCCGGCTGGCTGCTGTTCCCCCGGCTGGCTGGCTGCTGCAAGCAGCGCCAACCACGCATCGCAGTCTAAATCCCGGCCCCGACTGACCCGTGGGTCCACACACACGCTGACCCACACATACACACGCTGACCCACATCGTGCCCTCCCTCTCTCCCCTGCCTGCCCCCGAGCAGGTCCTGGCTCTGTGTGCGGCTCTGTCGGGCCACCCCAGCGTCCGGCTGCAGGACCTCACCACCGCACTGAACCTGCTGGCCGACTGGCTGCCACCCCGGACGCCGCCCGAGGGCGGCAGCAGTGCCACCCAGCCGCCGCCGCCGCAGCAGCAGCAGCAGCAGCAGCCACCGCAGCCGCAGCGGCAACCGCCGCTCGCGGCGCTGGACGACGGTGCGGTGCACGTCCCCGCTGGCCTCCACAGCAGCCCCGGCAGCCAACTCCCAACGGCGGCTAAGGCATCGCCGGAACCGCCGGGACAGCCGCTGGGCGGCGGCTGCGCCGCCACCGCTGCGGCTGAACTCAGGCAGGCGGCGCCTGCGGCGGAGGACGTCGTACATGCTTCTTGTCCGTCGGTTTCGGAGGCGGAGCCTTCCGCGGAGGGCCGCGAGCTGGCATCTGCACCTGAACCTGCATCGGCTCCGTCGCCTTCGCCATCGCCGCTGCTGCCGCTAGAGATGGCGGTGCTGCGGCTGCTGGGGGGCATGTCTCAGGAGCAGGCGGAGGCGGCGCTGGCGGTGCAGAGCCTGGGCAGCCGGGGGCTGCGGCCGGTGCGGGGGTGGTACCGATCGGAGCTGCGGCTGCCGCGATTCATGCCGCCGCCGCCGCAGCAGCAGCAGGAGCAGTCACTGCCGCCACGGTCGCCGCGGCTGCCGTCATCGCCGCCGGCGCTGACGATGCATCCGCTGTTGCAGATGCAGGAGGGGAAGGAGGAGGTGTACTACCACCCACCACCACATGAGCTTCAGGAGCCTCAGGAGCTTCAGGAGCAGTTGCGGCAGCGGCTGACGCTGCGGCTGCTGGAGCGTGTGAAGCATGGCGAGTGCCCGGGGAGAGAGGCTCTCTCGGATCTGGAGCGTCCGGAGCTGGGTTTCGGAGCCGAAGTCTCCCGTGCTGGTGCGGCGGGCATGCGGGCGAGCGCCGGCGGCAGTGGCGGCGGCGCTGGTGCCGTCGTACGGCTGGTTCGGCGTCAGGCGTATCCGTTGCCGCTGCGGCTGCGGCTGCGGCACGGGCTGGGTCCAGCGGAGGGCGCCGGAATCGAGCCGGCGCCGCCGCCACCGTCGCGCGCTGCGGCCGCTGGATGTACGACGTCGCGGACAGCCGCGCCGTCGTACGCCGGCGGCGGCGGCGGCGGCAGTGGCAGCAGCAGCGGCGGGCTGCGGAACAGCCTGGAGCTGCAGCTGTTGCACCAGCAGCACCTGTACGAAGATGAAGCTGTACGGAGGTACGGCACGGCGGATCTCCTGGACTTGTTGACGGCGCTGGGCTCCGCCGCCGCGGCGACGGGCGCCGGGCCGCTGCCGCGGGCCGCCACGGTGCGGTGCCTTTTGAACGCACTGGCGCTGCGCTGGCTCCGGAGCGGTGTCGTACAACGCGATGTACGAACGCTGACGGCGGCGCTGCTGCGCCTGCGCTGGCGGCCGCGCGCCGTCGTCTGCGTGTTCACCACAGCCTGGCGGCCGTTTGTCGTACTGGCGCCGTACAGCGTCAGCGACGCCGCCGTCGCGGGCATGGCGCAGGTGCTGGGATGTCTGACCAGCCATGACTTTCCGTACCACCCCGGCGGCCGCGCCGCCGCCGCGGCGGAGGGCAGCCTGCCGTGGCCCAAGCTACGCCGCTTCTGGGTCAACCTGCTAGCCCTGGCGACGGCGCGTCTGCGGACCGGCGGCATGCGATTGCACGACGGCGCCGTCACGCGGCTGCCGGACGACATCCTCCCAGCGCCGCCAGCCGCCGCCGCCGGCGCGACGCAACCAGCCTCCATCGCCACCGGCGCCGGCGCCGTCGGAACCAAAACCACGGCGATCTCGGTCCAGCAGCCGACGGCGGCGGCGCCGCCGCCGCTGTCTGTACGGTCGCTGATACGGCTGGTTTGGTCCAGCGGCCGTCAGGGTGCCCGCGTGCCGCAGCTGCTCGGCCTGGCTTGTCGGCTGCTGCTGCCGCTGCTGCCGCAGCTGCCGCCGCGCGAGGTGGGCTCCCTGGCCTGGGGCCTGGGGCAGCCGCGCTTCTGCGTCCCACGGGTCAGTGCGGCGCTGCTGGTGCTGCTGCGCCGCTGGCTGGCGGCCGCCGACGACGAACGTGACGGCGACGACGACGGCGGCGTCGGTATCGGCGGCGGCGGCGGTGGCGGTGACGGCGGCAGATGGTGGGTGACGTAGCCCACCCGGCAGCAGCGTCGAGAGCTCGTCGAGCAGCTCGGGCGGGACGGATGGAATGGTGGCGGGATGGATAGATAGATAGATGGATGGATGGATTAATGGGTGGGTGGGTTACTGTTTGGATGGTCGAATCACCCCCCCGGTGTTGGGTATAGGGTGCAATGCCGCCGCCTCCCGCAATGCCGCCTCCCCCTCACCACCGCCGCCT